>JAHHFK020002105.1:0-312949 GCA_024533555.2 Aedes koreicus
ATAGTCTGTATAGTTTGCTTGGTGTTGAATAAATTTAATTAAATAAACTTGCCTTGATTCTGAGAAGAAACCTGTGCCGCGTGATCATCCTAAGTGTCCTGAAAAGAAAGAAATACTTAACATCCGTTACCGTCGGTACTGAATATATCCTGTGAAGAAAGTGTCCTACTTTGTAAACCGATCGCCTCTCGGCTGTGTTTCTGTGGGTGGAAATTAAAGTGAACGACAAATAATACACTACGTAGGGACTCAGTAAGCGTTTTTGTGGTAAGAACGACCATAAAATTGGTGCCGTGACCAAAATCTCGGTTGAAGAACGTTCCAGAAGGTTCCTGTGGACTCCGCCATCGCGAAATCTGGAACAATTCACCGCGCCATTTTGATCGCCATCCCTGGGGTGCTTGAGAAGACATTGTTCGAGTTTGCTGCTTATTGAATTTAATTCAAGGCTCGATTTATCGGCCATCTGGTAATTACCTGTCCGATTTTCTTCATAGGGTCTCACAGGTACCCTTTAGATCGTGTGTTTCTTTCCTTCCATGTTCTTTTCTCGCTTCTTGGCCATCCGGAGACCGCACTTAGTGCCGCTACGTCCGTTGCGCGGGAAAATCTCGCCATTGCTTTAGTGGCGCTGTAACTGTCCTCGCCATTATCATCCAGCCATTTGGCGCCATCGCTACAAGGAAAGTTGTAACCAGGTGGATTATCGTGAATAATAGACGTTCTGAAAATCTCACGGGCCTTTTCGAAGCTTTTCGTGGCCAATATCCACTACTACACTGCCTAGGTGGATTTATTCGAGAAGCTTAATAATTTATTGTCGCACATACCGTAAATTTCACTGTGGCGAAATATTCCTGCGGCAAGAAAATCAAGCCGTTTAACGTTCGAGGTTGTTCCAGTTGGCTGTACAAATAATTCAAGGCACGATTTGCCTTGGATAAGGTTAGTACTTTTCCAAGTATCTAAATATCCAGTAGTCCGGTCTACCGTGGTCTATTTTTTGAACAGATTCACCATCTTCGAAAGCCATCTTTTGTTCCTGCGGCTATTATGGCGGAACTGGCTATTCTCGTCGCCAGGAGGACTACGCTGCTCACTTCATTGGGTCGGGCAGACGCATTCATCGAGAACTACGACGCTGAACGAGACCAAAGGCAAGTACCGCATCGATTGAGTCGTGTCGACAACATCTGGGCCAACATAGAACCGATACAAGAAGAGCTAGAAGACTCAGCTTCGACAGAAGAAGCTAGGGCAGCACATGCAGACATTCGTGCCGATTATGAAACTGGGCTTTTTGCAATAAAGGCAAACTTGCTATCGAAAATGCCTCCCACTTCTCTTAACGCACGCAATCCCTGTTCTGCTCAAACCAACTCCGCTCTCTCTGGGATCAAGCTGCCGACTATCTCGCTTCCGGAATTCGACGGCGATTACCAGCAATGGCTCACTTTCCACGAAACCTTCGTCGCTTTGATCCATTCGAATGCTGATGTACCGGATATTCAAAAGTTTCAATACTTGAGGGCGGCTGTCAAGGGGGAAGCTGCACAGTCCATCGAAGCTATAGCAATCAGCTCGGCAAACTACAACTTGGCGTGGGATGCACTCAAAGGTCGGTATTCCAATGAGTATCTTATGAAGAAGTGTCATCTTCAAGCACTGTTCGACGTTCAGCGAATGAAGAAGGAGTCTGTGTCCATGCTGCATGGTCTGGTTGACCAGTTTGAACGACACGTGAAAATTCTGAGGCAGCTGGGAGAACCTACTGATTCGTGGAGCACCATTCTCGAGCATCTACTCTGTACAAAGCTGCACGATGATACGCTGAAGGTATGGGAGGACCATGCGTCTACGGTGGAGGATCCTAACTACACCTGCCCGGTTGAGTTTTTTCATCGGAGAATTCGAGTCTTGGAGTCCATTTCCGTCAACCATCATGCACCATCGGGTTCCGCTCCGCCAGCTGCGTCGTCGTCGAGAAAGCAACAGTCGATAATCCGCCTTTCGTCGTGTTCCTCCACAGCAAGCACAACAAGACGTTGTCCGCTTTGTAATCAACCACATCCGCTATTCAAATGCTTCAAATTCCATCGTCTTCCGGTTTCTGAACGCCAGCAGATAGTCAACGCCAAGCGTCTCTGCCTCAACTGTTTGAAAATCGACCACGTCGTTCGTAACTGCCCAATGGATATTAATTGTCGACATTGTAATCGTCGTCATCACAGTCTGCTTCACACAACTACATCAGATACCGGTCGCAGGTCTGTGAACAATGAGTCAACGGCATCCAATCCGGTGTCCGCAACTCCAGTAACCCACTCAAGATCAAATTCTCCAGCAGAAGCGCCCCAGCAGTCTTTGGTGACCTCAACAGATGTAATTCCGGCCGCAACAAGCGCTCCGGTTCAGCATTCTAGGGACAATGTATTCTTGTTAACCGTCATCGTAAACATTGTCGATGCTTTCGGTCAGGAACATCCAGCACGCGCTCTTCTGGACAGCGCTTCGCAGCCAAACCTGATTACTGAACGACTGGCAGGCATTCTCCGTCTACGGCGAAGTAACGTCAACATAACGGTCCAGGGGGTCGGAAAATTGTCCAAACCTGTTCGTCAGTCGGTACACGCAGAGATTCGATCTAAAAATCATATGTTTTCCTGTAATGTGGATTGTTTGGTTATGGACAAAGTGACAGCAGACCTTCCATCGCAGAATATTTCCTCGTCTGGGTGGAACATTCCGAAAGAATTAGTTTTGGCCGATCCTTCCTTCAACAAGGCACAACCAGTCGACCTGGTGCTTGGTGCGAAGCATTTTTATTCGTTCTTCCCCAGTGCTGCTCGTCTAAAATTGGCCGCCAACCTCCCAGTGCTCGTTGATAGCGTTTTTGGTTGGATTGTCGCTGGTTCATTCTCGCAAATCGGCTCAGGTTCAATGTCTTCCGCGGTTTCATCCAATCCTGTTACTGTTTCTATGGTGTCCCTTGAAGAAAGCATGGAGCGCCTCTGGAATTCCGAGAAATTGGCCTTCAACGATGGATATTCTATGGAAGAAAGACGTTGTGAAGAAGTTTATAAATCTACTGTCTCGCGCAATGTAGAAGGTCGATATAAAAGCTTGTGCTATTCGTCGTTTCGAACTTCTAGAGAAGCGTCTTGATCGAAACCCAAAGCTTAAGGAAGATTACCACGCCTTCATTCAGGAATACCTTGACCTTGGCCACATGCGCAAGGTAGAAGCGCACGAAGAAGAACCTCCTGTTGCGTATTACCTTCCACATCATCCTGTCTTCAAGGATTCCAGCACGACCACCAAGGTTAGGGTCGTATTCAACGCTTCAGCCATAACATCAACAGGATTCTGGCTTAACGATAAACTTGGATTTTTGTTAAGTATGTAGGAAATGTCGTTTACGTACAAAATAAAAAAAAGTGGGCCGAAATGTGAACTATGGGGTACCCCTGACATTGGGTCTGAAAATTTATTTTGACGACGAACTATTTGTTTGCGATGCGTTAAATGATGACTGCAGCCAATTTAACAGTCGAGGTTCCATTCCTATTTTTTGCAATTTGAAGAGTAATAACAGTATGTCGATTCTGTCAAATGCTTTACTGAAATCAGTGTAAAGAGCTTCTACGAGCTTGCCATTGTCCATTGCATTAAGAATAAAAATTACAAATTCAAGAAGATTAGAGGTAGTTGAGCGACCTCTAAAAAAGGCCGTGCTGTTTGCTTGTAAATTGATTTTTTACTTGCTGAAACATATTTTCATTTACGAGAGATTCAAAAAGTTTTGGGATGCAAGAGATAATAGCATTTCTACGATAGTTGCGGATGTCAGATCTCGTGCCGGATTAGAAAATCGGAACCAAATAAGAGGATTTCCAAATGTTAGGATTTTTTCCGCTTACAGAGACATATTAAAAGGAAGTTCTAAAAGAAGGGTAAGTTCGTCTGCAAGATTCTTCAAAAATATGGGCACAATACCGTCTTGGCCTGGTTCCTTAGAAGCTTCCAAGTTGTTTGGTGCTTTGAGAATTTCGTGAGTAGATAATTGATTGACAGATATATTGTTGGAAAATTCGGGAATGAATGCAAAAAATACACAGTATTAGGTGAAATAATGTATTTTTTGTAATTTCATATCACCAGTGGTAAAATATGTCTTGTTTTGTAAATTTATATGGCCTAAAACGTTAAATAACATTAACGCTTGCATTAAAAAAAATGGACAAAAATTGCCGATTTTTCATGGGTTTACCTTCACCCGCACTGACAAAACTACCCATGCTGCATCAATCATAGTAATCCATGAGTCAGCAGACAAAATTTGACAGCTCAATCAGTCGAACTCTATCCGTGATGGCAAAAACAGTGAAGCAACTCCGTTCAGACGTGTGCGCGTTCAAAGAACGGCACCCCGCCGCGTCGAAAACGGACATCGTGCGGCACTTTGTGGACGCCGGATACGCCCGTTCCGGCATCTACAACATCTTGGCACTATTAGACAACAATCAGAGCATCAAAAGAAAGCCCGATTCCGGACGGCCGACGACCCTGAGCGACAAGAAGCTCCAAAGGATGCTGAAGAGGAAGACCGAGGGAAAAGTGGCTACATCGCTGCGTGCGCTTGGCCGGGAGGTCGTTTTAACCGGCCAAACAGTGAAAAAGTACCTGGCGAACATGAACATACATGTCAGGAAGCGAAAATCGCGTTACATCGTTCATCAAGAAACACCATAAGGGCGAAGATGCGGTGTTCTGGCCAGATCTGGCGTCGGCCCACTACTCGAAGCGATCATTGGAGGAGATGCAGCGGCTGAATATCGATGTGGTACCCTAGTCGGTGAACCCGCCCAACGTCCTCCAACTGCGTCCCATCGAGAATTTCTGGGCCAACCTGAAGCGTAAGATCTACTCCAACAATTTTGTCGCGAAAACTGAGGAGGAATTGATAAATAAAACGAAGAAAGAACTCAAAAACATGCTTTCACACATGTTTTCATCCGCCATGGGGAATGTTACGGTTAACTGCCGGAAGGCCGCTCGCAAGGGCGTAGAATCTTTTTGCAAGCAAGCTTAAATAATTACCTTCCATGAGAAATTTATCAAGAGCAATTATCTGTCTTAGCTTTATTTTATCACCATCCGAAAAAAGTCCATTTTTTTTAATGCAAACGTTAGTGCATTGAACAAGTGTATACAAATAAAAAGATAACACATTTTACTAACTTAACCTTTTCCAAAATATTCGAGCATTTGACAATTTTTTTCCACGGAAGTTTCTACACTGATGCAAACCAAATGCCCTTAAAATGTTACCGCACGTATTTTTAACCCTCAATCTATAAATCAAACATGATTTCAAGGTCTTGTCAAATAACTCTTACCAAGTCACAGCACGTATATAAGCAGTTTTCCTATGTGGGAATTCACAACGAGGAAATGCCCAAAAACAGATTTGTGTACCAGTAACGTGAATCGAATTGCAAGTTTTGCTCCAAAAATCACCACCATCCAATCGACGACCGGCTGATTGATTGATAAATGGATGCGTTTTGAAATTCATCTTAAACCATCAAGGTTGTCGTCGTGGCCATGTCTGCATTTGACAGTTCGAAAAAAAAATAACCTCAAAACGTGAGCAGGAGGAGACTGTGGTTCGACCCGATCATCGATAGCCACCGCAAACTGCCCGCATCCATAAAAGGGTGTTTTCAGTTTTATGATAAATCTCGAAATTCATAGGACGACCGCCCGGCCGATGGTTAAGTTGGATTGGTGTTTGCCACGGTTGGTTTTCAAAATGGCAAATCCGTCTCGTGCGACAAGAAATGCGAACCAGCGCGATTGATTGATAAGATGAGTCGCGGTCTTCGTTGCGAAATGGTTCATCCCTCTTGGGACGAAATGGGTCCGATTTTCAAGCTCGGAGCCTTTAAGAATACGGTGACAACAACGATTCGCAAAAGATTATCTAGTCTTTAAGGGTGCTGAGGAATATGTTGTCTTCATCATCATCATCATCATCATCATTTTCCTTTTCCATCGTCGTCGTCTTCGTCGATTTGAGCCATTGTCATCGAATATCGATTGAGAGGCGGACAGCATTGCATAGTGGCTGCTGCTGCTGCGGGACTATCACGGAAAAAATGTAGAAGACTGGATTCAATAATTAATCATTCTGACTGAAGCAGGGCTTCCGAATGGCACTGTCATACACATCCACAGGACTCGACCCAGAGGCGATAAGACAAAGCTTCGCCCGAAGGAGGAAGAAGCCCGAAACGAACGCCATTGAGCCACACAATGACTGACGGGACTGCAGTTCAGACTTTTCGTTTTGAGAACTGGCACGGTCCTCAAGAAGGGAATCGATATTGGTGACGACGCGACTGCCCGAAGACGCTTTTCTGCTGCAATTGATACCTTTAAAGGAATGTTGTGCTGCTGAGATGTGGTGCAAGAAGTGATTTACTTTCGATCTCGAATCCTGACCAGTGCAGTTGGAGAATGTGGACTATAAATAAACACTTTTTTTTTGGCATGGAAAAATGTCAGAACAGTTGGATTTCACGTGGAAATTCATTTAAATTTGAATTGTTTACATGAAATGTTTGCGTAATTTAACTAAATAATACTTTTGTTTAGCAGATATTGACCTTATATGTTTTTCTCTAGTTTCAATAACTATGGCTTGCATCCCGAGTGCATCATCCACTTATGCCTGAGCAGGAAAGAATAGCTTGATAACTGGCCATGGTATTTAAGAGCTCAGATTAAGAGGTAAAATACCTGAGGATAGTACCATAAAATTGCCTGAGCAGAAGCGAATAACTTGATAACTGGCCTTGGTATTTATGAGCTCAGATTAAGAGGTAAAATACCTGAGGATAATACCATCAAATTGTTCCCACAATGTCATGCGAATACCAAATTGAGGTAAGACAATACCAAAATAATACCTCTAAGGTGACCAGATACTTACCCAGGTATCCGGAATATCAAGTTTAGTTATTCGAGAGATATTTTGCTTGCATATCTTAGGTATTTAGCTTAGGTATTTTACCTCTTAATCTGAGCTCTTTAATACCAAGGCCAGTTATCAAGATCAAAATTAGGTATTCATATGTTTTTGTGTTCTGCTCGGGTATCCACACGGGAGCAAAAATTGACTCAGAATTACTAGACACTGTATATAGACCGGACAACAACTATCTTATGCAGCCAAACGACCTGTCAAAAAATGCAGCCAAACGGACTGTCAACTTTTGATTCACTTTAAAGGAGCAAGTATTGTGATCAAGTAATGTTTTGACAAAAGCCACTTATGAACAAATAAGGGATTTTCTACTTCCATATTCAGTAAATGTAAGTATTTTCGGTGTATTATTTATTGCCGTTTGGATTACTAAAAATGAACAAAATTCTTTCTCTACACAGTGCCGAGCATAGGACCACCATTTCAACGTGTATTTGACGTGTAAGTCCCGAAATTGAAGTACAAACCATTTTAGCTGTTGTTGAGGCTATGGCTACATTATTTGAGGTTATTACGAGTACCAGAAAATGGCCTGCGGAAAGACTTGAAGTTTATACCGGAAAACTTCTAGCAGCCTGCTGGCCCTCAGCATCGGAAGATACTTGAACGCAATCTACGATGAACTGCATCAGGACCCGACTTACAAATGCGACGTGTTCTAGCCATAGCGCATGGCATTTTTTTTTTATCAAAACTAGTGAAGTCAAAATCAAACAAAATTCAAACAACATAATCTATGTAAACTTTGGATATGCTATGAGCTTGATAATGAGGTTATTTGTTTTTGAGCTATTAATCACTGCATTCGAGCACTTTAAATGACGTTATTCTACCACTCGAATTTTGAAATGAATATCTTCAAACAGATTCAAAACAAACTACCAACATCGAAACTGAATCTTTTTTTTAGCCTATTGCGCTGTTTACTTCAAGTTTGTACAAATACAAGTGGTGCCAGATCAGTTGCTCACATATATGACATTTTTCAGGGTTGGCAGATTGTATGATTTTGCGTTGTCCGGTCTATATACAGTGTCTATAAGAATTACTGGCTCAGTTAATTATCATTGACAATAAATGCTTTAGTTAAGCTCCATTCATGCGATCGATTCGAATCCAAGCGACTCTTGGGTTCTGCTTGTATTTCTGCAAATCAAAGGTGATATAGCGTAAGTAAACAAGCGTTATTTGTAGTGTTTAATAAACTTGAAGGAGCATAAAGCCTTGCACTGTGAATTTTTACGTTTCATCTGCCGTTTGAATGAAGTTTGAAGCTTGGGTGAGCAATACAGCGCCCTCAGCAATTTGGTGAACTCCCTTTTCACTTGTTTTCTTTATAAATACCTATGTATATCACAGGACTGAAGCGGCTGTCATCCCCGAACAACAATCGTGAAACCGAGAACTTGGTGCTGCGTGTGGTGCTAATTTGACAGCTTGGTTTTCTTGAAGCCTATATGCAGCAAACACAATATTCGCGGCGGAAGTTGTCGTGTTTTGTCGTTAATTTTATCCGAAAGAAAAATCTTTTGTGTTGCACTTAGTGCTGTGGTTATCGCAACAATCGTATTTTTTCATTGTTTATCAGTCAGGTATTATAATGTTTTATCTAAATTACTGATACTAGTAGTTTGGTACAAGAAATATTGTATTTTACCAATCCATGTGAACCGAGCTACAATGTTAAATTCGGGCGCCACAGGAGGGGGGTCAAAAAAATGGTTTGTGCAGTCCTCTGTGTGCATAGATATAAAAGACAAATTCAGCATCTACAGCATTAAGAAACGCTTTATTATTTTTTTCGCCATAATTTAGGCTAGTTGATCAAGAAATCAGTGAATTATATAAACCCAGCAAGAAAAATGTTAGAGTTAGACGTGGTTAGACATTTGTTCGACGTTACCAACATAAAGCTTTAACTAACAGTTGCATGCTTTTAGGAGGAATTTGTTACGCTTTGCTGTGATTCTCTTTTCAGCGTGCTTTACCAACATAAGTCGAGATGCACACCGATGAGACGGAAGTTTGACATCACATATCATTTTAAAACATCGAGTCAAAGTCTTACGGCGTGAGGAATATGCCGACAAGATGTTTTGGAGTACATACAGATGTTACTTCAGTGGGCGCCCGGCCTAAAGCTTCATGATCTGACTAGGTGGATATCAGCGTTGCCAGAGCATCTGTTTATGTTTTATTTCATTGAATTACAAAAGTAATTTATTTACGGTAGTAATAATACTAATTTTGTCATAATAACAATCCTAGGGCATGTTTTAAAGCTTTCAGGTCTGATACATTCGGTTGCTCCGGTATTAAATACTTTCAGAACTAGATTTTTATAGACACATTCTCCAAGACACATGTTTTAAGATATGCTCTATGAATAGTAATTGGCTTGAATTGATTAATTGTCCCTGAATTATAAAGAATGATATACAGGTTACTTTCAAAGAAACTAACACAGGGCAATATTTCCAGTGAAAATTATCAATCTATGAATCCTTTTATTTTTCTACAAAAAAATCTGAATTTCCACAAAGCTACTTAATAGCTTGAGACGCAAATCCTGTGGTAATGTTTTGAAAATCCCTTTGACAAAATTACTGAGCAATTACAATATATCTGAACATTTACGCACCAAACCTTAATGATCTACACATTTTTTTTGCCTTATATACAGCATTCCTGATAAATTTGATTGATTATTCATTCTTATCGCTTTCAAGAGCTTGAATTTCTAACACACTTTCTAGAGCAGATCTTGAACTCTGTGTAGTTGAATATTTTAACGTATACGAATGACTGTAAATTTAAATGAATTTCAAATGGTGAGTAGACAACCGGAGGGAGGGTGCGACCGACCTCCTGTCAACACAAGTTCCTATCTACGAGTCATATGATCTGCTGACCAGTCTGCTGGTGACGCTGGTTGACGTAGCCTGGACAATGTTGTCAATTTGGCTATAGTGAAGGGAGGGGGTTGTTGTGGCTGAAAATGGTGTACCACTAAATCACATTGTATATTTTCCATGTTCTTTAATTTATAGTTGCAGCACACTTTGGGGTCATTTTTACATTCCAAAACCATTTATCTTGGGGGCATAGAGAAGCATGACAAGCATGAAAGGGTCAATTCGTTTTTTTTTTTTTCAGAATTTCAGCATAACATTTGTATTTACTTCTGAACCTCAACTATTTCCTGGCGTGTGCTTATGAGCAGCATTTGATTATATTCTGATTAACTCTTCCATTTTTTTTTTCCAAAATCATCTGACCAGGGTCTTCGATAACTCAAATTGCCATCCATGAAATTTAACTAAAACGGTATAAATGAGTTGGAATGCCCGCTTTCCGTCATTAATAATTTGTAAATAAAGCGGGTTTCTCGCTTGATTAGGGCATCCTCTTGTTGGTTAGCTCGTATTTTTGACCAATTGTATAATCTTGTTGTTGGATTTATGTAGTTGTTACGGTTTCACAGGCCGCTACAAAGAAACACCATGCTGGAGGTGGCTGGGTTCCATTCCCGTTCTACTCTAGGAATTTTTCGTCAAGGAAAATTTCTTTACTCCCTGGGCATGGGGTATGATTATACTTGCCACACAACCATACTAATGCGTAAATGGTACCTGGCATCGAAAGGTCTCGATTAATAACTTTGGAAGTGCATTTGTAACACTAAGTTGAGAGCAAGCAATAAGTTGAAATTTGACCATTGATGACATTTGGCCAAATGCAAACCTTTTTCATTATTGCGAATTGGGTTATTCGACTTGTTGGATCGTTTTGTTGGAAGGAGACTCTTATGTTTTCGCGGGTTTCGTGTAAGTGTTTCTGTTTACGGGTCGACTCCTTCGTTTTTGGAACTTCCCAGAGCGTACACAGAACTGTGAACTCAGACCGATAATTCAAATTGATTTTGCTGGTCAGTGGAGTGCATGCAGTGCAAGACAAGGTCTTAGAAAGGATGGTGGCTCAAAAAGATGATTTTTTTTGATGAATTTCTATTGATATAGTAACTGAGTTAATTTTTAATCACTTTTGCGGTTAATTTAGTGGTGGGTCATTAGGCTAAATGCCATTAGATCGAACGCCAATAGGCCACGTATTATTAGATCGAAAGGTCAAATGGATTGCTAGGCTGGAAGAGAGTAAAATACAGTCATACCACAAATAAAGTAAAACGAACAACGTAACTAGAATTAACATAACTTTAACCTCAATATAAGGATACTTATAAACATAATCTTTCGCATCAGAAAGAAATCTTGTATATAATTATTTTATATCGAATCAAAATTTTTGGCTCGACTTATTTTTGGCGATGTTAATTAAACTTATCAAAATTTATTAAATGCTATCAAAAACCTATTTTATAGAGTAAAGTTTAGTTAAGATTGTGCTAAGATTTATGAATTGCCACTTAAACTTGAGATTTCGAAAATAAATTAAAATGTTCGATCAAAATATCACGTACGATGTTGTTGAGTTTTACTATCATCAAGCATTATAAATGATTATTATTGATCTTAAATTGGTCTCACAATGTATTGCTCTAACTTTAAAATCTAAGACGTAAGACTATGAGTATTATTTGAAATTGACAGTGAATATGCTTTTTTCTATCTATCAATTAGGGCAATGCACTGTTATATTCCGTCAACAATACAACTATATTACTTGATATAGCTTTACTTTATATCAACATTCATGCATCTAGTTTTTACTGAAAATAATATGCTTGACATTTGAGTTCAAGATACTCAATATCACGTAATGTAGCTTTTTGTCTTGATGGGGTATTACATAATGTTGTAAAATGTGTCAAGATCTACAATTTGATCGTACTTCACAAAGATAAATTTAGCTTTTGAAACAAGTTATCAGTAAGTTCATCCAAATGAATCGTAATGACTATTTACAGCACTGCTTGTGAACCATGGTTGTAACATTAAGGTAATCTGGTTAGAAAATATTCCTGTGAAATATGTATAGACATTAAAAAAAATTTCAGGCTTATGATTTCAAACAAATTTATCAAAAAAAAACTCATTCTTTCCCGCTTTGCTTTGCTTGCATGGCAAGTCCCGCTTTGCTTGTGATGGGTTGAAGCGCCAACGTATGATTGCCCCCATGCTACGCAATCCAAGTGGTGAATTTGAAGCTGTCGAATGAAAATCAGCCCTGATAACCATCGCCCAAAGCAGTGAGGGGTGCCCCCAAGCGCAAAGTTGCAGCCGTTGCCGGAGGCTTGGCCGAGGCCGAAACGCTGGTTGCCCTCAAGGATCTGTTGAACCGTATGGGATTGGAAACTTTGTGCACTTTGTACACAGATCAACACATCAAGGATTATAAGAAGGTACCTTTTATTTACAAATAAAGATGTCTCATTAATTTCATTATTCTAAAAAATAAACCCATCTTCCTAAAACAATAAACATGAAAGTGAAAATTGTTTTTAGAAATCAATTTTAAAATGCATAACGGACACGTTCAGTTATCATAATCAACAATAATGTGTTTCATAAGGCTGTGTTATGAAACTCTTGTAGTTATCATATGTAAAACATAGCTGGTAATGAAGACAAAAAACATCGCATTCGCATTCATAAGGTAAAAGTATGAAATTCAAATCGATTCCTTGTGGCTAAATTTCATAAGGTTTTTGAATGAACTTCTTAAGTTCCTTTGTTCAGTGTAGGACAAATTGAAAAAATATTTTAACACTCTGTGAAGTAATAGAACATAGGCATTTAATTTTAATATAAGGTTGTATCCATGTAAGAATTATCCATGTAACAAAACGGTCTACTATCGTTTAACGTCTAATAAATAAATATTTAATCAGTCTCGTTCATATTTGAGCAGGAGGTACATATGAAATCTGATTTCTTTTGACGCAATATAAAGTTAATTGAAAATTATTATGGCAACGCTGGCAGATAGAGCTCGAATGAATTACGTCGCAGATGTTGTTCTTCATTGTTCCAGTCATTTGCCTCAGTCGGCAAACTTGGCGTGTTTGATGCTGCAAACAAGAGGAGCGGGATATGAGGATTTAAGCTGCCCAAAAATAGGTGAGTAATCAAAGTTTTATGGTCATTTGTTGTCACTCTGCTAGTATTGCAAAAGTGACAAGTTTTGTGTAGCAGAGTGTCAAGAAACGACCATAAAACTTTGATTGCAAAACCTAATCTAACGGGTCTAACCACCCGTAGTAAATATCGCCTAAATCTAGTCTATCGTTGAACTAGTTGGTAAGCTTTTTTACCCAGTAACGTCTAACATTATGTGTCAGATGTGTCTAACAGGCGTCTAACATTAGACGAAAGTTAGACAAAATGTTCGACGAACAGTCTAACGTGTTTGACTAACGTTAGACTAATGTTAGACGAACCTTTCTTACTGGGAAACAATGTGAGGTAGTTGTCAACAATGTTTGTTGTGATGTTTTCGTTGGGTTTGCTGTAATTTTTACACATTAAATATATCAGCTAATCAATTGTTTCGATAGACATTTCATATCTGAAGGGCTGTGGTTGCTGTTTGTGGTGTTGTTCTTATGGAACGATGGATCCTCATTAGTATGTAAGCATGCTAGAAAATTATATTATTCACTTTATACATTATGCAAAAAAAGTTTATCTAACTCCGGTGAAAGTTTGAAAAAGGAGTGTTTGCGGCCTACAGTCAAGCATGGCGGTGATGAGTTACTTTACCAACATTGATTTTTCAACCAACTGAGCATGACTTTGATTTTTTTTCACGCTAAAGTTGAGGCGCAGATATACACTGATAGGCAAAATTAAGTGCCCACCTCATCACTTTTTGAATTTCTCGCATTTATTTGGTTCAAATTAAAATAAACACACTGTAGTCATTTTTGATATCTTATTTTTCATATCCTATTCAAGTTTCATTAATGAAATAATAATAAAAAATAGGGTTCGACTTGAAGAAAAAAAAACAGTGACAAATAAAAGTGCCCACTTCATTTTGGCTCCCGGGAAGATAAATTTAAGTAAATGAAATGCATTTTAATAATTTATGTGTCCTCCTGTGGCCTTCAGGACCAGCTGCAGGCGCTTCGGCATGCTCTCTACCAGGTTCCTTAGGTGCTGTGGATCAACGGAGGTGCTGTAGATTTTCCCAGGCTCGCTTCTGGGCTTCCATATGGTTAAATTGATTGGTAACACCAGTTTTGTCAACCCTGGCATCTAGAATCGCCCTCAAATTCTCGATGGGGTTGAGGTCCGGGCTTTGTGAAGGCCACTCCAGCGGCTTGATCCGACAAGACCGCAAGAAAAACTTGATTGATCGTTGTCCTGCTGAAATGCGAAATTCACTTCAAAACCCGTCTGGATCAGCGAAACATCCAGATTTCCTCGCAGGATGTCAATGTAGGAATTTGCCATTATCCCGTTGATTATCACGAGGCTCCCACTCCACTCAACGAAAAACACCCCCAGACCATCACATTTCCTCCTCCATGCTTCACCGTGCCTTGGATGTGGCGCTCCTGAAGCTCTTCACCCGATCTACACCACACACAAACCCGCCGCTTTCGATTAAAAAGCTTGAATTTTGATTCGTCCGATCAGAGAACCGTTAACAAGAACTCTACGGGCTTATCAGCATGCGTAATAGCAAACCTGCGACGTTTGGCTTTGTTTGCCTTGCTGATGTTGCCGTGCTTCCACAGGCAACCTTGTTAATCACCTCCAGTGCTACAGGACGGCGACGAACAGTTCGACCAGAAACTCATAGCTGAAGGGTTTCCTGGATCTCGCGGACAGTTACTTTTGGGTTTTTCTTGACTTCGCGCATGATCTTGGTGTCTGTCCGTGTTTCCGTTTTGCGCTTCCTGCCTCTGCTTGGACGATCCGCCACTGATCCAAACGTTTTTTGTTTCAGTAGAATTTTCTACGACCACTGCATTGCTAATACTGTACTTCCTAGCTATAGCCCGGTGCAATTCACCGTTTTGCACATCACGAACCACCAATTTTCGGATATACAAGGGAATTGCTTTCGAAATCACTACGTTCTCCATTTTTTCAACTAAATCAAAAGCGATCACGTGTACAAATGGTACAAATGCACCAGGTCAAATATGCGGCCAATCGTGCTCTTATACTACCTATTGCTTTGTTCTGGTTCTAGCAATCTGTTTATTTCCCTCTCCCAATGCCTAACATGGGTGTGAAATTATCTCTTACTGTTGGGTTTATTTTTGGCATGCACCGACTATTTCACACATATTATTCCTCTCGTCATACTACTACTTGTAGACCTCGGAGAGGAAAGACGGTGAGTGGTGCAAATACTGGTCCCCACCAGTATGAGCTAATGGATTCCCCCATCATGGGCTTTCTACAACTTGTATCTTTCAATTTTCATAACCTGCCGTTACTCTAAACGGAACTATCAATGCTTTATCTTCAATTCCCTTAGTTCGAGCAATAAATTACTGTACACTCCTAGAGCCTCTCATGTTGATGGGAAATTATCTGCTTCTGACAAATTTCGCTGAAAAAATGTTACTGGAAAGGTAAAATAATCTTGTTCCAACTCCAGGGACACAAAAATATCATGCGTTTATTCCAAAGGACGAACAAAACATTTATGTAAATTAATTTTTTGATGAATCATAAATTCTAGAATATGTTGTATACTTTCCTCTCGATAAAACAATGAAACGGAAAGCTTCCTACAGTATGAATCCAACACGAGGTTAACGACAAAAGAAATGATTGTAAAACTAGTAAGTTAGTAGAAATTAAAAGAATAATGTGTTATTTCCTTGATTTAAAAATAAATAAATAATAATTATGCAATTAACAACAAATATGTGTTTATTTATTTCGACCATCGACGCCTCCAAGCGTCGGACAAGGAGGAGTATGATCGCTATGAAGAAAAGACATCTGAATATAATATATAATTAAATTTGGATTGGATATAGGATGCCATGACAATATACGGGCACATGCTGCCCCACACCCCATTACCAACCCCGCCCCATCATCTCTTTCCCCTCTCCAAAGTCACGAGTGTTCATGGCAACGAAAGCCTTTGAAAATCTAGCACGTAGAAACAATAATACGCGGTGGGGTATAGTATTAAAAAAAATATTTTTACCCTTGGGGGCGTTTTGGAATTTTGTTTAAAAAAGCATTTAAAAAAAAAATTTTGAGCTACCTAGCGGCAACCAATCGAATGGGAAACAAACCGAGCAACCATCTGATAAACGTACGAGCAAACAAGAAGACGACAGTTTTAGGATCTTTTTCATTTTTGTATGAAGACGACTGACGGGCCCATAGTTTTTCGAGCATTACTCAAAAACAAAAACGAAAACTCATCGCCAAAATTTTACCAAAGTAAGCTTATGAATTAATAAACAAGAAAATATTTTTTTCAAAATTTTCCATGACTCAGAAAATGGTTTTTCCGGCTTTTCCAAGCAATTTTCATTCACCGTGGAAATTTTTTTTTAAGATTATATTATTTCCAAATTTTTGAATTTTTTTTTATTCTAGTTTAGTAAAAAACATTGTTCTACGATGCATCGTTCGTGAAATATGAATTTTAAAGTAAGTGATGTTCGGGAATATTGGGAAACTTCAATTTGCGTTTGCCAGGAAAACTGGCAACCCTGATTTTTTTTAAATATTGTTTTTTGTTCATATATCCATGAACCCTACGCGTGGACTAAGTTTCGTAACAATCTGAGACCATTCGGCCCAAACTTGACTGAATTTTTTTTAAAAAAATTGAATTAGATGAGTGAATTTTGGTTAATTTTTGGGGAAAAATTTGGGTAAAATAAAGTGGGAAGAGGGTCGTTCGTGCTGGACGACGAAAGTTACTTTCCGCTTTCGAAGACCCACATTCCAGGAAATGGCAGCTACTATTCCAGCGACAAGTCGGCCACACACCCCGAAGTAAAATATAGTTTAAGCATAAATTTGAAAAAAAAAAAAGTTATGCTGTACATCGCCATATCGAACACAGGGATTTCAAAGCCGTGGTTCAAGCCGAACGGTCTGGCCATCAATCAACAAGTGTACCAGGAGGAGTGTCTTGAGAAAATTCTTCTGCCGTTCTTAAAGGAGCATCATGCGGATGGGAAGTACGTCTTTTGGCCGGACAAGGCGTCTTCCCGTTACGCCAAGAAGACGTTGGAGTATCTTGAGCAGAAAAAGATACTTACTTATCTTACCAATCAGACTAAGGCCGGTGTGGCCTCTGCTGTACACAGAAGTTGTTTCCATTGTAATCGGTCCATGGCTGTACCTCGCCAGCCTCGCTGTCTGCAAAGGGTCCGCAGGTCGCCTTCTACTTGATCAATCCACCTTGCTCGTTGCGCGCCGCTGCTGTCGTCCGACATTCTTACGACATGGCCAGCCCATCGTAGTCGACCGATTTTTGCGATGTGTACGATGGGAGGTTCTCCCAGCAACTGGTTCAATTCGTGGTTCATTCGCCTCCTCCACGTTCCGTCTTCCATCTGCACTCCACCGTAGATCGTACGCAGCACCAGAAAAAGATACAGTACGTGCCGAAAGAAAGGAACCCGACCAACTTACCCCAGTGCCGTCCCATTGAGGATTTTTCCAGCTCCCTCAGTGCCCTAGTGTACAAAAATAATTGGCGGGCCAAGGATACGAAGCAGTTGACCACGACGATCCGGAATTGTATCCGGAAGATGGACGTCAGTGCCTTCCAGCGCTCTTGTGAGAGCATCGCGACTAAGTTGCGTCGTACGGCTGACCAGGGCCCCTTCTACAATATTCATTGACGTTTTTGTGAAGAATAAACATTATGTTTTTAATAAAAAATACTGAATTCGTTGAAAAAAATATATTTTTTTACTGTATGACTGAAAAAATTCTCATTTTTTATTGAACACCCGTTACATATCGTTCCCACGGAGATGTTCCGGTTCTTCCGAGAGTGGTCATTGTAGCCAATGGTCTTATCAAGTCTATCAAAAGTATATATATATGTATATATGTAAGGTGTGGCCCATTTAGTATTAGAACAAACATTTTTGATTCTTACAGCAACCCTAGTGGTCGGATTTGTAAACTATGACATCTTATGTTTTCCCTTTAACAATAACAACACCAGAAGTTTTTTCTTCGCGGTGCAGTTCGAACGTGTTTCAGAGAAATACAAAATGGAAGAAGAATGAAGAAAAATAATTGTGCGCAATCATTTGGAAAACCCTTCGTGATCTGGGCCAAAACTTGCTAAAGTGTTGGGTTTTCCCCGAAATACCGTGTGACGTATTTTGAAAAAGTACAGAGAAACTTTGTCGACGGATCGCAAGCCTCAAAGCAAGCGTCGGGCGGGCACTGTCAACCGTCAACTGCGGAACAAAGTCATCAAGAACATTAAGGCAAACCCCAACATCTCAGACCGCGATTTGGCCAAATAGATTCGCGCCGCACGCAGTACCGTACAACAGATTCGTCTCCGGGAAGGCTTCAAGTCCTACCGTGCCCGTAGACAACCAAATAGGAATCAAAAGCAGAACAATGTGGCCAGAATCCGTGCCAGAAGACTGTATGATCCGGTGTTGACAAAATTCAATGGCTGTCTCCTCATGGATGATGAAACCTTAGTAAAGGCCGATTTCAAACAGCTACCGGGTCAAAAATTTTACTTGGCTACGGCTCCGGGAGATGTTCCTGCAAAATTCAAGTTTGTGTTTCCAGATAAATTTGCACGTAAATACATGATTTGGCAAGGCACCTGTAGCTGCGGTAGGAAGACCAAGGTTTTCATCACTGGTAAGACATTTAATTCAGAGCTGTACAGAACGGAATGTCTCCAAAAGCGAATATTGCCATTCATCAGATTCCACAATGATCCTGTCATGTTTTGGCCAGATCTTGCAAGCTGTCATTACAGTAAAACAGTGCTACAGTGGTATGAAACCAACGGGATTCAGTTTATACCGAAAGAACTCAACCCACCAAACTGTCCCCAGCTCAGACCGATAGAGAGATTTTGGGCTATTATGAAGAGGAAGCTGAAAGTGAATGGCAGTGTGGTCAAAAGCATCAATGAATTGAGACCCAAGTGGAATAAGATTGCCAAAACGATGGATGAGAATAATGTGCGCCGGTTGACGAAACGTATTCCGAGAAAGGTCCGCAATTTTCTTCGAAATCGAGATGATTAATTTTTGTTGTATTTTCCCTCTCAAGTTCACATAAAGTCGAACATTTTAGTTAAAACAGAATACTTTTATGTTAATGTATATCCGAATTATGCGCAATAGTCTATGTTCAAATTCTAACTGGGCCACACCTTAGTAGGAGTCATTTTAAGACCGATTTCTTTGATCGCCCTTTCATTCGCTGGAAATATGTTTCATCTCTTCGTGTATTTACTTTAAAAAAAAGTTTGACAACATCTTGTACTGAATCTCATCACAATTTTAGCATGCAAGATAGCATCTCCCGAAACCCGGAACATCTCCGTTATTCGTTAACCATGGCCAATTTCATTACCGCGTTACAAAACTATATTGACTTTTCAGTCGAATTCCTCTTAAAGATTTTAAATCAGACAGTATTAAATGCACTTGGAGCACCTCAAATTGGACCAAAACTTTGCCTGTCCCGATCTTTTTGTTAATCTCCTGTATGTTGAATAAGTTTTATTTGATATAAGTTAGATGCTGTGAGAAGGATTATTTCAATAAAAAATCGAAAACGAATACAATTGTGCTCAGATTACAGTCGCAATTTGGATTCATTTCAGCATTGGGGAGTGAAAATTTCAAGATCTGCATAAGTTCAATATAGTTTGTTAAGCTGTTCTATCATATTATTTAAATAAACGTGACACCGATCAGCGAATTGACCGTTGCAAGCATTTCCTCAGAACTTTCAACATTATTAAACAAACATAAATCATTCACCTCGTAAATCAACCCCTCTTACCCCCGCGGCAAACCGTGTATGTGTATCAACCGACCATGTAAAAGTTCGACTTTTCGATCCCCTTCTGCCCTGGCATATTACACTTGTGCACCATCCCGTTATCGATAGCCGAATTGATCCGATTTAGGTGAGAATCTCGGCAAAAAAAAAACTTCCTCTGAGTTTCAACTTCCTTGAAAGTGGAAATCTTTTTCCCTCCGGATAAAAAAAAAAGTCAACCTCTGGCAGCTGGACTGGGCAAAGGCAAACATATTTATAAGTTGACTACGAACACAAGCTGACGGCAGGGCAGTAGCAGTGATTTTGGCTGGCTTAGTTTTCGGATAGATGGAGGGGGGGGGACATAAACCACCGGCGATGGTCACTTTTGGTCAGCTCTCTGACCACGGAAAAATGCTGTAGCTATCTTGCCGAGGATAAGGCGAAAAAATGCGATGAAATCATATCACGTTCTAGCCCCGGAGGGAATTTGGGGATTTTTTTTTCGTTTGCTCTATACCAGTAGCAGCGCGGTTGCCCTTTTGGTTGTGCACCAAATGGTTTCGGGGCGCATGGGGGAAAAAAATCTTCCCACATATTTTACCCTAACTAGACAAATGTTTACAGTTTTATGAGCGATTCTTTGGTGCAGAGTTTGCAGCGGAAAAGCGACAATGGATGATGGCTGTTTTTCTTCTAGTGACGTGAAAATGTGCCTCAATGGGGTGCGAAATGGTGCAAATATTGTGGTTTGTGGCGGCTTCAGTTGAGGAGGATGGTGGTCTGCATGTATGATGCAGGGTCAGATAGAAGAGAAATATGATACTTCTGCTGTGCGGCGTTTCACAGTGAATGGTATGTTGTTAGGAAACGATTTGCCTTACAATAAACAGAACGATCTTTTTGATAAAATTAATGGGAACAGCGTATCATTCACTAAATGAGTTTGCTCTTTGAGTAAAAAGGAACTTTTTGAGTTCAGTTCTAACAATAAAGGCTTGTGGAATTGCTGATTAACGATGGCTTTTAACAGTAACTTGAACCTCCTGGCTCTGTAAAGTTAATTCGATTGAGTCTGTACAAATAAATGATCTTTTTTTAAAAAAAAAAAGTAACTTGAACCATAATATCTTCCAAATCTTCTTATACACTACCAAAAAGCTACAAAAATGTTGATGCATGAAACAAAGTTCCAATGGTTCAAATAATTACGAAAATCAATGCAACCACGTTGTTTATGCTTTTTGGTGCGCTATAATTTCTGATGAAGTCTTGTGTAAAAATAGTTAACATTTTATAGATCGAGCCGTAGCATTTATCAGACGAGGATGAACAATGGTTATAGATCAGACTTTCTCCACTTTATCATTGTGTTCACAGTGTTAAGCAGAGTAGGTGTGAAGTAAATTTTGAGATGCTTTTTATGATTTTAGGAGTATGAATTTACTTTTCTATTGGGGTATTATCAACTTAGAGTGAAACGAAATAAAGGCCGTTCACTCCAAAATCCGAACATGCAAAAAATATTTTTGAAAAACAACAGCATGCTTTGGATTCATATTATTTATTTCATTTTATAGATAAATGTGATACTCAACACAACTGCATATAGATTTATATGCATTTATTTCCATAAACTGTTGCGCGCACTTTTTTTTTTTCTCTTTTTATCTGTATGGTGGCGGTGTCTTTTTCTTTGTGTGGAAGCAGTAAGTTAAATTTTCAGTACCCTTAGAATGAAATTATGGTTGGTGGGTGTGTTCTCTCTGCCTTTGGGTTTTTGGGGTGTCTCCCGTTTTGTTTGACTGGGTGGTCGGGGGGGGCGGTGTGTGGATTATTTTGTTTTTTTTTTTTTTTTTTTTTTATTTATATAAAAAATAGGGGGGCTCCTTCTAAAATTCTACAATCGGATTTTATGCGACCACATCTTAAATTCTAGAACTAAATGAATTGATGAACTTATTTCCTTATAACTTATCTAATTCCTTCCTTCTAGCCAATCTATACATTCGCGATTGAACCGTTTGCGTGAATGAATAGTTTTAAATTCAGCTGGAAGCTGATTCCACCGAATAATTGCTCGCGGCAAAAAATGAGTTTCTATAACGAGAAGTATTAAATTGTGGCAAAACAAAGCTTCTGGTTCGCGTGCTTCTAAATGTTCTGAGTTTTTCAAACAAATAACTGGGTCCATTGTGGATTATTTTAAACAGAGTAGAAATGTGTCGCATTTTAAGAAAAACATCAAAAGAGCATCCAAGTAACAGACGATGAAGATGAGAAACTCGTGAAAATCGACTAATATTGAATATCCAACGGACACATCCATTTAGCGCAGTCCTCAATCTATCAAAAGCAGCTACAGAGGCATTTGATGTTAATTCCAAGCCGTAAGTGAAATGGGGTAGTAAAAGAGATTTAAATAATCTTATCTTGACTGGAATAGACAGCATGCTTGCAGTAAGTCTCAAGTGGCGTAGGCCAGCATAGATTTTTGAGCACTTATTATGCGAATTAATGTGTGCATCCCATTCTAGATTATCCTGAAAAATTACTCCCAAATTGGCTACCTTCTTCGAAATAATCTAAAACTTCTTGATTGAAGAGTATATTGGGTAATGAAGAGGGTCTCTGACGTCTACTAATAAACATAACTTTTGTTTTGGAAGCATTTATAGGGAGTAGGTTTCGTTCTGACCACCGACAAATATTTTCAAGATCAGAGTTTATTAGCCGAGTCATCTCATCTAGAGAGCAAAAGTATAGCTGAACGTCATCAGCAAATTTCTGTATCATACAATATTTGAGAACAGTTGGCAAATCATTTATAAATAATAAGAAAAGCAATGGCCCAAGCACCGACCCTTGTGGTACACCTGATAGAATGTAGACTGATTTTGACAGAGTTCCTTGAGTTTCAACAACTTGGGTGCGATGACTGCGGTATGACTTTATAAGGTTAACCTCCTCCCGAGAAAATATAAACTGGTTTGAAAGTTTTTTTAACAATTTGGGGGGGGATACTCTTTAAAAAGTTTAGAAAAATGGGAGAAAAGCGGAAAAGCTTGGCCTTTTTTGTCCGCATATTCTTGGGGGCCTCGAATGTTCAAAAGGGTGAGTGGGGCTTGCGGCGTTAGATGGGTGGAGGGGGGGGGAGGTGGGTGAAATAGTTTATTTATTTTTTTGTTTTTTTTTTTGGAATCTTTGGGTGGTGGGTAATGAAAATAGTTGCTAGTCGGGGTGGTAATTCGTGCTTCGTGTACGTCCAGTGAATTGAATCTGTATATTCTGATGTGTGTTGATACAACCGTCGTGATCTAATCACTTATCGCGTGAACGGTGTTGTGTTTATTATTGTTTTTCAACTATTGCTGCTCACCAAAGTTTATTCCGATTGAAGCGAGTGCATGCTCATCAGTGTATGTGTTTTCATCTGCTCGAAGACATCGCAAGCATATCTGGTGGTTCACGCAACTGTGTGGTTCATACATCTGCGCCTTCGATCAACACCGACAACTTATCGCTCGCTGCATACAATAGTATTGAGCAGTGGCACTGTCGAATTAGTTCAGTAGAAATATCTGGTGTCAGGAATAAATTATTGTGGTTCGGACACATATTATTTTCACAATGACCGCCGCTTGCGACCGTTGCGCAAAGGCTATCAAGCGTGGCGAGGAAGCCATTACTTGTATGGGTTTCTGTGAACATGTCGTTCATCTGCGATGTGCAAACGTCGACAAGAATTTCGCCAAAGTTTTGTCTGACTCACCCAATCTTCTTTGGATGTGCGATGAATGCGTGTAGTTGATGAAATTAACTCGCTTTCGACATGCTATCACTTCCGCTGGAGACGCTGTTTACGAACTGACTAGAAACCAATCTGCCGCCAATGCTGAACTAAAAAAGGAGTTAGCCAAGCATAGTGAACAAATTTCTCAGCTCTCGAATCGAATTAACTCAGCCACGCCATCACTTCCCACCTCTGATAATCGCCGCGTAACAAAACGTCGTCGGATGGATAACGATAATTCAGTTGTCAAACCGCTTCTTGGTGGAATCAGACCAATCAACAACATGAGTATCATAACTGTGCCACAATCAACTGTTATGTGTTGAATTTACCTATCGCGATTACACCCCAGTGTGAAGGCGGACGCAGTGGAGAAATTAGCAAGAGACAGTCTGCAATGCGAAACAGTTACGGCTGTGCCCTTGGTTAAACAGGGAACTGATGTAAATTCTCTGAACTTTATTTCGTTCAAAGTTGGCGTCGATCCAAAATTCCGAACAGCAGCTCTCGATCCGTCTTCATGGCCAAACGCAATCTCTTCCGAGAATTCGAAGACACTCGTGAAAATAACTATTGGATTCCCGAACCCAGTACCCCCTCAGTTCGTGTCACATCAGAAGAAACTCCTCACCATGCGTCTGCCTCTATGGAAACCACGGTGGGCTAGGGAACACGTCTGGGGTACCCGCGCACCCCAGGGATCAATGAACCCGTCTTAGCAAATGTTTTGATGTAAAGGGTGTCCAAGATGAAATTGCCACACACAAAATTGATTCGCAAAATTCGAGTTTTCATCCGATTGCCATCAAATTTTCAGGGATTGAGATATAACTATTAAACTTCATTTTACCATTTTACTCGTATTTTATTTACAGTCCATACGCAAATGCCCGCACCTTGGCCTCAACCCCGGCCATAAGATTCTGCACAACCTGTGAATCAACCGTTTTTTGCATGTAAACCCATACTTTCTTCAGTTCCTCGACTGTCTTCACTACCTCAGGTCGTTTAAGAAGGTGCTGCTTCATAATCGCCCAGTACTTCTCGATGGGGCGGAGCTCCGGAGTGTTGGGAGGGTTGAACATTTTCGGCACGAAATTGACCTTATTGTCCGCATACCACTTCAGCACGTCCTTGGAGTAGTGGCATGAGGCCAAATCCGGCCAGAAGATTGTTGGGACGTTGTGGGCCTTCAGGAGACGAAGCAGCCGCTTCTGGAGGCACTCTTTTATGTACACCTGTCCGTTCATCGTGTCCTGGGTCACGAAAGGTGCACTCCGCTTCCCGCACGTGCAGATGGCTTGCCAAACCAGGAATTTCTTCGCAAATTTGGACATCTTCTGAGTGCGGACATGCTCCGGAACGCTGAACTTATCCTTGGCCGTGAAAAACAGGTTGCTGGGGATCTGTTTGAAGTCGGCCTTCACATATGTTTCGTCGTCCATGATGCAGCATTCAACTTTCGTCAGCATGTTGAGGTACAACTTCCTGGCACGGGTTTTGGCGGACTTGTTCTGCTTCTCGTCGAGATTAGGGGCCTTTTGTACCTTGAACGTTCGAAGCCCAGCCTTAGTTTTGGCCTTCTGGACAAAACTTCGGCTTAGGTGCAGCTTCTTAGCCACATCCCGAACGGAGGCGTTCGGATTTCGGTTGAAGGCCCCAACTACGCGGTTGTGATTTTTGGTGTTGTACGGAATACTATTTCCTTCACTTCTGGGCTTCCGATCGGTGGTCAACCGTTCCTCGAACCGCTTAATCACTTGCGACACCGTGGAATTCGCGATTCCCAACGTTTTAGCGATGGAACGATGCGAGAAATCCTTGTTCTCGTGATGAATGCGCAAGATTTTATCACGCACGAGCTGTACTTTCAACTCGATTTCCGCGAGTTTTGATCACAGGACTTTAAAACTTGCAGGATGTAAATAATGCACTATGAACTAAATCCATCCAAATTCTTATTAAATTTTACCCAACGGTTAAAAAGTTAGAGCAATTTCACAGTGTGGCAATTTCATCGTGGACACCCTTTACTATCAAAACGTTGGAGGAAAAAGTTTTGGGGTTGGTTTGGGGGGGTGTTTCTTGTGATGGAGAAAATAGGTGGGGTGGATAAGGGGGGGGGGTGCTTCGGTGGAGCAACTATGGATCGCTATCAGCACTGTTAACGCAACTCTTTTCCTATGCGTAGTGTACATACCTCCGGACCGAATAAACGACGAAATTTTGATCGACAAGCATCGTGACTCGCTCAATTGGGTAGTCTTGCAATTAGGTCCACGAGACAACATCATCATCCTAGGTGATTACAACTTGAGCACAGTATCTTGGCAGCGTAGTTCTCATGGTCATCTCTTTCCGGTTTCCTCTCGATCACCAATCAACCCCGCATCAAATAAATTACTGGACGCGTACAGCACTGCAAGACTTCAACAAATGAATGGCATCACAAATGAAAACAACCGCATTTTAGATCTGTGCTTCTTTAGCGAGGAAATATGCATGGACAGCAAGGTGATGCAAGCTCCTGCACCACTTGTTAAAATCTGTAGGCATCATCCTCCTGTGCAAATGCAAATCGAAATAAGCCTACAACAACGCTATCGTGACACGTCTGAAAGCGTTTCTTACGATTTCAGTAAAGCTGATTTCGATGGAATGAACGATTTCTTCACACATGTCGATTGGGACGAAGTTCTTCGAGACTTAGACATTAACCTCGCTGCAACAACGATATCATGCATCCTATCATACGCTATCGACCAGTTTGTTCCCGTCAAGTTCAGCCGTGACCCACTTAAGCCAGCCTAGTCTAATGCCGATCTCAAACACCTCAAAAGAATGAAGCAAGCTGCTCTCCGGCGACACAGCAAGTATAGGACTGACTCAACGAGAGCGATATATATGAAGTTGAACAACGAGTACAAGCAACTCAACAATAATTTGTTCGACGCCTTTCAAGATCGTCTACAAAGCCGCCTCAAAAACAAACCAAAAAGTTTTTGGCGCTACGTGAGTGACCAACGAACGGAATCCGGACTACCCTCTACGATGACCAACGGTCTGATTGAAGCCGACTCCTTACCGGATATCGCAAATATGTTTCGCTCTCAATTCAGCAACGTTTTCACCAGTGAACATCTCAATTTTCAGGATGTAGACGCAGCCACCTCAAATGTTCCTCGGCTTACCGGCTCTTTGTCTCAGTTCGTTGTCACCGATGACATGGTTATTTCCGCTGGTAAGGAACTGAAATCCTCCACTGGATATGGCCCAGACGGCATACCATCTCTGGTGTTAAAACGATGTTTGGATATACTGGCAAAACCGCTAGCGTCTGTATTCTCGTCATCCCTCGCTTCTGGTGTATTTCCGGACTGCTGGAAACAGTCGTATGTTTTTCCAGTATTTAAGAAGGGCTGCAAGAGAAATGTTTCGAATTACCGAGGAATAGCTGCGCTGAGCTCTACTTCCAAGCTGTTTGAGCTGATAGTTCTTCGTAAGATGTTCCTCCACTTCGGTCATTATATTTCGCTAGACCAGCACGGTTTTATGCCTAAACGTTCGACAACAACCAATTTGACCTGCTTTACTTCGTACGTGATTCGCCAAATCGAAACCGGTCAACAAGTAGATGCTATTTACACCGACTTATCCGCAGCGTTTGATAAAATGAATCATCAAATAGCGGTTGCCAAATTTGACAAACTAGGCATGAATGACAGTCTGCTTCTCTGGATCCGATCTTTTCTGACCGGACGAAGAATGTCCGTCAGAATAGGAGACCACGTTTCATCTCCTTTCATGGTCTGGTCTGGCGTCCCCCAAGGCAGCCATCTCGGGCCATTTCTATTTCTGCTGTACATGAATCATGAATCATCCTGGATTGCTTGAAACTCTCGTATGCCGATGATTTGAAGCTCTTTTACACGATCAAGAATCCGGAAGACGCATCTTTTTTGCAACAACAGTTAGAAATCTTTGCTGAATGGTGTCGTATCAACCGAATGTCACTGAATGTGTCCAAATGTTCGGTAATTTCCTTTGGCCGCAGACGCTCCCTCTTCCAATTTGACTATGGCTTAACAGGTGTACAACTGCGACGTGATACTACGATAAAGGACTTGGGGATCCTAATCGACTCTAAATTGACCTTCAAGGATCACGTTGGGTACGTTGTGTCAAAAGCTTCGTCGCAGCTGGGCTTTTTGTTCCGCTTTGGCAAAAAGTTCAAGGATGTATATTGCCTGAAGCCTATATACAGCGCAATTGTACGCCCTATCCTCGAATACTCGTCCGTCGTATGGTCTCCATATCATCAGAACGAAACTCAACGCTTAGAAGCCATTCAACGTAAATTCATCCGATTCGCGCTTCGTCACCTCAGATGGAGGGATCCAATCAATTTGCCAAGTTATACAAGCCGCTGCAAGCTCATTCACCTGGAACCACTCGAGTCGAGACGCAACATGGCAAAGGCATGCTTCATCGGGGGTATTTTTCAAGGCAACATTGATTGTGCACCACTGCTCAGCCTGCTGGATATTAACACACGTCGCCGAAACCTCCGAACACATCTGTTTCTTAGCTGTCCTCCTGCACGAACAAATTATGGTTTCAATGAACCTATGCGATGCATGTCCCGTGTTTTTAACAGGTGCTACCATGTGTTTGATTTTAATGTGTCACGAGAAACGAACAAATGTGCTTTTAGACGTTTTTTATGTTAGTCAATGTTGGTTAGGGTTTAGAACATTATTTTTGTATGTTAGTTTTAAGTCAAACACGATTGTCATTGGGGTGGGTATTTCACCTGTTGACGAATAAACAAATAAATAAACATTTGATAAAACCACGCATAAAACTAGATATTCTACATAACATCGATAAAACAGCCATTAAACCCTCATAAGTTCAAAAAGGCCCATACTACAGGAGGTTCTCAAGACTATTTCCCAAGATTCGCTTAAAACTTGATAGTTTTATCGGTACATACTTGTAATGACATTCAAGACATGCTTAAAACTATGATAAAACTACCACAAGTTTTGGTAGTTTTATGATTTTCCTCTTTAAGAACACTTCCAGTCCGTCACAAATATGTTTCGAAGATTTCATTTTTGGATTCGTTCTGCTGAACTGCTGCGGGACTTTTTTAAGAGAAAAAAAACATCGATATACATGATGTTTCTTTTCCAAAGTGGATACGTATGTAAATTAATTGTAAAATTGACCATAAATGCATGAGTTTTTTGCCTGGAATTGATAAATTTTTCATGCGACGTTCAGTTTATTGGTGTTTTATAACATAAAAGTTCGAAAATTTTAATGCGCCACGGAATCATTGCTAGAACATTGATTTATTTGAAAAATAAAAAATACTTGACAATTCAACAATTAGGTGACAAGGCTGATAAATTGTTAGATCTTGAATAAATTGTGTCTACAATCCATTTTAAGTTTCAAAATGTATTTTAAACAGCAGAAATTGTTCGTAGCATTGAAAAAACGAGAGTTTTGTTGCATATATTTGAAAATGGCTACCATTCGGAGGGAATCCAGAATAGCCACGCTCGCCATTTTTTCAATGGTTTTATCTAAAACTACCATAAAACGCATATAAAACTAATATTTCTTGCACAAGACTAACAAGATTTTTTTAGGAGCGCGATAAGTTCATCTTTACTTGTTCTATTCTTGAAAAAGAGGAGTAACGCTTGAATAAAACTTGTTTGAATTGCTCAAGGTAAACAAGTCTTAAGTAAGATAGCCATAAAATCATAAACAAAGAAAATGTGAACGTTCAAATCAAAAGTGCCTATGCATAGTTGTTGTTCATATTATGTATGTATGTATGTAAGGTAGCCACCATCCCTTCTAAGACCTTGTCATGTATGCAGCTCCACTTAATAGCAAGATCAAATTGAGTTACCGGTTTGCATTCACAGTAACGCTGTATGAAGGGCCAAAAACGGTGGGGCGGACCCGTAAGCAGAGACACTTACGCGAAACCCGCGGGAACATAAGAATCTCCTTCCAACGATACGATCCAACAAATCGAATAACCCAATTCGCAATACTCATTAAGCTTTCTACGGGATGGCTTGTTAAGAAGGGCGCGTCACTCTCACTGAAATTGTTGGAGTAGAATTCACAGCACCACAATCGAATCGGTAGGATAAAGAAAATGATACTGTTTGTTCCCTCCTAGACGCCGGTTGTCATACCACTCCATTGTCCAATTCCAGCTTGAGTGATACCCTGATGCTCCCTCCCTTCCCAATATATATTTAATGTCATATAGTAATGTATAAAATATAGTGAATTAATATTATAATTATAATAAATATAGCGAATGAATATTATAATGACAAATAATATAGTGAATGAATATAAGAATGATAATAACAATTCCATTTGTGGACCTGAAAGTTTAGACAATGTAGCTGCGAGAAAAAAATTGATTTAAAATTATCTCATCAAACTTGGAATATCCATGTATAATCTGAAATTATATAGCAATAGAATAGTAAACCTAAAATTTCGATGTGCTGTTCCGTTTCCTTGCAATAATTTATGTAGTGAGTCTCATCTGAAATAGCGATTTTAATGAAATGAATTTAAATGCAATTATGTCACATCATTTAATATCACAACATAAAATAATAAACTGACGTTAAAATATAAAATAATAATACCAGCAAGCCAGTAAACTATAGTAGAATACATATATCCGTAACTAATCTGACCATCCACTCATCGAAAGACTGTTGCAGTTTCTATTGAAATAAGATCTACTAAGATTAGAATTTGTTTTCACAATAATAGTCAGAGAACATAATAAGCGTAGGTACAAGATATATATGACATCTACTGGTATGTTACTGAAAATAAAAATTAGATGTGTATTAATGTCATAATAATATTAGAAAAACTGAAGACAGCTAATAATAAGGCGAAATAAATTTCAGATGAGTATGAATCTAAAAACTGAATCTTAATAAAACTAAAATAAAAAAATTAGGAAATTGAATTTTTCTATAGCTCTTGTACACCCATAAATGATTCCTCATGTCTGTGAAATAGGAAATGAATGATTGTAAACTGTTAGGTTTTGAATTAATATATATTTCTGATGAAGAAGGAAAGTGCTGTTTTAAGTAGAATTTTTCGAATATGATCCTTTCTAAAAAAAAAAAATAAAAAAAACAATCAAAACCTTCCTATCTTTTCAAATACATAACGTAGGTTAGATGAGCTATAACTGACAAGGATGCATAAATGTGAAGCCGAAAATGACTTATAAAAAAGCATACAAAATGTAGTGAATGGATGTTATAATATAAAACGATAATAATTTCATTTGTATTTACGTGTCTTCAGATTGTGGTCCTGCTGCAATTGTATACGGACCCGCACATCCACCATGAACCTGAAAGCTTAGATAATGTATCATGGCCACCAGAAAAAAAAATTGATTTGAAATTATTTTACAAAACTTGGGATATCCATGGATGATCTGAAATTGTATAGCATATAAAGAATAATGAACCTAAAATTTCGATGTGCTGCTCTGCTAATAAATGTGATATAACCACAATGGAACTGACTCTTAGCTTCGGGTCTTGATCCCTACTGAGCCCTTGCGGCACGTCAAGCCGGCCAGTTCAGCGCAAGGGACATAACATTTGACAATCGTAGTGCATATAAACCTTCGCGTAAAAAATAGGGCGGTGTATCACGGGGGGGGGGGGCAAAAAAACGCACGAGGGGGGGGGGGGGTATATCATAAAAAAGGGGAAAAAAAAAAAAATATGTGGGGTTTTGTTGGGGGTAAGGGGGGGCATTTCTTTTTTTTTTTTTGTTTAAAAAAGGAGACCGTTGTTGGGGGGGGGGGGGTGAATGGGGGGGGTGTTCAATATATTGAATAGGTTTTTATTGAATTTCCGCTTGAACGATCCGCTGGTTTTTAATTTCTTCCACCTGTGGGCGTCCATTGTGACAGTTTGTTTATTTTTCTTTTTTGATATGTCTTTTTGTTTGAGAGTTTTATGGCCTTTCCAAGACACATTCATCTTAAAGAAGAATGTCATAAAACTTTTACAAAACTTTTATCAGGTTTTATGCAAGTTGCGAAACGATGTCTTGAGAGGGGGATCAAGTATCTTATAAAACTACTGATAAGGTGAATTACACTTATAAATGATGTAGTTTTATGGAGGTTTCTTCAAGTGTTCTTTAATCACTCTTGAGAACTGTTAATGAATTAAAACCACCTTAACTTGGAAAATGCCCTGATAAAACCGGATGAACTCCATAATGCTCTGATAAAACTACCATAAAACATGAATAAAACCAATTTGCATTTGAATTGCTACTTGGGTAGTCTCTATAGAACTTAGGCTGATTAGAAGAAGCACGAGAAACATTAATCGATGAAAATATAATATCATGTTTAGAAAAGCCGAGCGCAGCTACCTGATTGAAATTAACGACGAACTCTTCATCATTTGTCAACAACAAATCAATAAGAGAGCAACCTCCAGGATAGAAATGAGTTGGCACTTGATTTACGCAACTAAATCCAAAATTATCAACATTGCAAAAACGCGTGCTTTTGTTGTTTCTTTTGCTTAGGTCCGTGTTGAAATCGCCTATTAATACAACATTAGAATAAAGCAGCGAAAATTCAAATAATTTGTGATTCAAAACATCAGCACAGTCCACTCTAGGCGGACAGTAAAAAACACCCAGCAAGAACTTTTCGTGAATTGTCTCTATCTCAACATAAAGATATTCCGTACGATTACTATCACCAACATCAACAAATAAATCGGACCTCGAAATCACTTTACAACTCAAATCAGGCTTGAAATAAACACAAATACCTCCACCACGGCTGTAAATTCGATCATGTCTAAGCAAATTATAGCCAGGAACGGCAAAAGTATCGTCTGATATCGAATCGTTAAGCCACGTTTCAGTCACACAGATCACATCCATTTTACCGTAAACAAATAAATCTCTAAATTCCTCAAATTTGCTCATACCACGAGCACACAAGCTTTGAATGTTCATATGACACAAATTAATTTTCTCACTATCGAGAGCTACATTCATAACAGCACGCGGGATATCCGCTATACCATTATTTGCACGAGCAACACCTGTTTCACTAACCGACATCAATAAAAGAGAATGATGGGGACAATCGCAGATGAATTTGACTAACTATTTGGAAGGAATAGAATACTAAGATTACAAAAACTAAAACATAAATATCATTGATCATCATTAACAACTGTACTTATTCCGACTGTGGTCATGTACTTGGAGGTTTGTTGAATTAACGCTTTAAATTAACGCTTATCATCGAAAGCAAACGCAATGTAGTGTCAACACTACAACACCGGTAGCAACAACAGCAGCGTATCCATATATGTAGTTCGGCCTTTGCCGACAACACACATGAATACGATAATCGATGATAATTGAAAGCAGCTAGACTTTTAGGACGGATGGATACATGGAAACTGAAGGGATGGAAACACGGATAAAATATGAAGGTAAATAAGAACAATTCAGAGGAGAGGTTTGCGTTGATTTATTACTTTCAGGAGTGGAATAATCATGGGAACGAAAGGAATGGATACAAGGATAATCGTGGAAGGAATATGATTTGACAAGGTTAATTTTTAACTCGCAACAATCAATTCCAACTGATCCTGGTCGCACTGGGTGAGCTGGGGAATCAGCATTGGGCTTCACGTAGACTACTCCATCCCTGGTGAAAACGTTTCGAATACGGCCATCCTTCTTGAGTTTCAATGCATGTCCTTTCAACTGGCGTACTGATTCACTCAAATTTTCATTCAGATACACTCGTTTGTTGACGTTGAAACCAAGCTGGGTCAGGTTCAGGCTCCTTTGGGACAGATAGCAATAAAAGAAGTCGTCCCTTGCTGCTTTAATGGCGAACTGGAACAGTATCGGTGGTGAGGTACCAACAGCAATAGCGACACGGGCCAATCGTTTTGAAAAAAACGACGGGAACATCCGTGTCACAATAACCAAGAGCGATGGAAACTTTGGACAGGATCACGCTTGTTTTCTCCGACGGGCTGTATGGTACACCAGTGAGTAGAAGATCTGCAGACTTTTCGAGTTGGGCAATAGCATCTTTATTCGTTTTTACCACCAGCTCCGTTTTCGTGAACTTTTGCGACAACTGGTTGATGTCACGAGCACAGTCATCCCTCAGCTTTTGCATCTCGCACCGAAGAGAACCAATTTCATCCACTAGAGCACGGTTACCAGCTTCAATTTTTGTCTCAATGCGCTTATTTCCATCGTCGATCATCGCCTTCATTCGTACCAGCAAATCGTCGAAATTCTCCATTACGTCTTCGGTGTGGTCCAAATCCTCCCTGGATCGCTTGAAATTATTATTCGCGTTCGTCGTGGCAAGAGCTAGCGGCATTGTTTTATCTTTACTCTTTTTAGAGACCATCGAACGAGTGACAGAGTTGTTTGTGTTCATTCAAATGACGGATCACAATTCGAGCAGATCAACACGACGGATGATGGCAATTACAAAATGGTGAGGATCAATGCAGAAAAAGCTGCGATATAAATTATCAACTAGCAGCAAAACTAGCACATGAAGAACATAAACTTCGCGTTCTACAGGTAAAGCACCTATTAGTGCATCGGTTTAATCACAACCGGTGTTTTATGCAACGTCAAACCACGAATTCAACCTCGATAACCACAACAAAGCAATTCACTCACTACCTCCCTACATCGTGAAGTAACTTAGATGGATTACAATCCTTGGGAACGTAAATAACGTTATTTGGTTCATACCAAGTGATTGTATCTTTAGCGTTATGACAGCTGACCAAATCTGGCCAGAACAAGGATTGAGTCGCATGTTTTCTCAGGAAAGGTAAGAGCCGCTTTTTGAGGCATTCGTGCCGGTAAATCTCAGCGTTTACGGTACCAGAGGAACATATCCCAAGTAACAATTTTAGTTTAATTCCAGCCGTATAGCACTCCTCCCGGCTTTGTTGATAAAACTACATTCAAAACTGTTTTGTCTACATCTACAGCAAATACCTCCTCTATACTTCTTCAAAGCCGAAATTTGTACAAAATGGCCAACTCTATAGGCGGTTGTGAAAACAAGTTAATAAAACCTTTATAAGAACATAAAGATTTTGAAAATGTTCTACTGAAAGATGTTTGACCACTTGAGCACCTTCATAAAACCTATTGGCTGCCGTGAAAACCAGAATGTGGCCTAATGGCCATAGCTGTCAAACTTCACTGTGAAATCGAGGTTGTGTTTTGTTGTTCTGCTTTGTTTGATTATCTGCTCTTCTGCTTCATTTAGCAGTAAAAAAAAGGTCTAGTGTTGCGGGAAATTTTGTGTGATAGCAAAATATCCAAAACAAATTGTGTTTTCCACAGCGTTTTATGCTCGAAATGCGCATTGCGCATATGCGCATTTATTTTTTTGGTGAATATTTGCACGATAAGAGCCGAAAATTAATGCGCCTAGAAAATTATGCGAATTTATAACAACAAACATATTCGATAAACTAATCATGAATTTCCTGAAAAGTGCTTGGAATTGGATGAGATTAACTAAAAAAATGCCGAAATTAGTCTCCGATCTACAGTTTGTTTGCATACCTTTGAAAATTTGAGGCATTTATTTTTCCACACTTCAATTATTTCTTATACTTCAATATGACGATTGGAAAAAAATCACAGTTTTACCATCAAGCCAATTTTTCTGCGCAATGACTATTATAAAACTATTTGGTCTTATGGTGACTTCGTTCAATGCCAATTTGTCGTTTAATGCATTTACTGGTGGCAAAATAGTTTTAAAATGATTTTTCAACTGACCATAATAATATAATAACAATGAGTCCTAAAACAGCATTTCAAAACAGCATTTTACGAGTTCATAAAGTCGAAATAAACCTTTGATAGGAGTTAAAGGAATTTGAGAATCAAGGTTTTAAGATCGTTGTTAACAAACTGTGTAGGTTCTCATAGAGCTGACTAAAATTCAAGTGGCTTTCATAAAACATTAATAAAATTTAATAATGCAGGATGGTGTTAGCAATGATACTGGAGATTGCTTGCCAGACCAGATATTTTTCAGGGAAATTGGTTTTATACTTCCGTTTCAGATGTTCAGGGGAATCTTTCCGGCTAATTGCAGTGTAAAATTCCGTTCCTGAGAGATCTTTGAATTTTTTGAAGCAGTATGTTTCGTCATCCATGACAACACAATGGAATTTTGTGAGAAATTGTTCATGATGCTCTCTGGAGCGTGTTTTTACCGATTTTTGTCTCTTTGCGTTACGATCTGGGTATGTTTGAGCTTTGAATGATCTCAATCCAGCCTTAGACTTCACTTATTGCACAAAATCGCTTGAAATTATTATTCGCGTTCGTCGTGGCAAGAGCTAGCGGCATTGTTTTATCTTTACTCTTTTTAGAGACCATCGAACGAGTGACAGAGTTGTTTGTGTTCATTCAAATGACGGATCACAATTCGAGCAGATCAACACGACGGATGATGGCAATTACAAAATGGTGAGGATCAATGCAGAAAAAGCTGCGATATAAATTATCAACTAGCAGCAAAACTAGCACATGAAGAACATAAACTTCGCGTTCTACAGGTAAAGCACCTATTAGTGCATCGGTTTAATCACAACCGGTGTTTTATGCAACGTCAAACCACGAATTCAACCTCGATAACCACAACAAAGCAATTCACTCACTACCTCCCTACATCGTGAAGTAACTTAGATGGATTACAATCCTTGGGAACGTAAATAACGTTATTTGGTTCATACCAAGTGATTGTATCTTTAGCGTTATGACAGCTGACCAAATCTGGCCAGAACAAGGATTGAGTCGCATGTTTTCTCAGGAAAGGTAAGAGCCGCTTTTTGAGGCATTCGTGCCGGTAAATCTCAGCGTTTACGGTACCAGAGGAACATATCCCAAGTAACAATTTTAGTTTAATTCCAGCCGTATAGCACTCCTCCCGGCTTTGTTGATAAAACTACATTCAAAACTGTTTTGTCTACATCTACAGCAAATACCTCCTCTATACTTCTTCAAAGCCGAAATTTGTACAAAATGGCCAACTCTATAGGCGGTTGTGAAAACAAGTTAATAAAACCTTTATAAGAACATAAAGATTTTGAAAATGTTCTACTGAAAGATGTTTGACCACTTGAGCACCTTCATAAAACCTATTGGCTGCCGTGAAAACCAGAATGTGGCCTAATGGCCATAGCTGTCAAACTTCACTGTGAAATCGAGGTTGTGTTTTGTTGTTCTGCTTTGTTTGATTATCTGCTCTTCTGCTTCATTTAGCAGTAAAAAAAAGGTCTAGTGTTGCGGGAAATTTTGTGTGATAGCAAAATATCCAAAACAAATTGTGTTTTCCACAGCGTTTTATGCTCGAAATGCGCATTGCGCATATGCGCATTTATTTTTTTGGTGAATATTTGCACGATAAGAGCCGAAAATTAATGCGCCTAGAAAATTATGCGAATTTATAACAACAAACATATTCGATAAACTAATCATGAATTTCCTGAAAAGTGCTTGGAATTGGATGAGATTAACTAAAAAAATGCCGAAATTAGTCTCCGATCTACAGTTTGTTTGCATACCTTTGAAAATTTGAGGCATTTATTTTTCCACACTTCAATTATTTCTTATACTTCAATATGACGATTGGAAAAAAATCACAGTTTTACCATCAAGCCAATTTTTCTGCGCAATGACTATTATAAAACTATTTGGTCTTATGGTGACTTCGTTCAATGCCAATTTGTCGTTTAATGCATTTACTGGTGGCAAAATAGTTTTAAAATGATTTTTCAACTGACCATAATAATATAATAACAATGAGTCCTAAAACAGCATTTCAAAACAGCATTTTACGAGTTCATAAAGTCGAAATAAACCTTTGATAGGAGTTAAAGGAATTTGAGAATCAAGGTTTTAAGATCGTTGTTAACAAACTGTGTAGGTTCTCATAGAGCTGACTAAAATTCAAGTGGCTTTCATAAAACATTAATAAAATTTAATAATGCAGGATGGTGTTAGCAATGATACTGGAGATTGCTTGCCAGACCAGATATTTTTCAGGGAAATTGGTTTTATACTTCCGTTTCAGATGTTCAGGGGAATCTTTCCGGCTAATTGCAGTGTAAAATTCCGTTCCTGAGAGATCTTTGAATTTTTTGAAGCAGTATGTTTCGTCATCCATGACAACACAATGGAATTTTGTGAGAAATTGTTCATGATGCTCTCTGGAGCGTGTTTTTACCGATTTTTGTCTCTTTGCGTTACGATCTGGGTATGTTTGAGCTTTGAATGATCTCAATCCAGCCTTAGACTTCACTTATTGCACAAAATCGCTTGAAATTATTATTCGCGTTCGTCGTGGCAAGAGCTAGCGGCATTGTTTTATCTTTACTCTTTTTAGAGACCATCGAACGAGTGACAGAGTTGTTTGTGTTCATTCAAATGACGGATCACAATTCGAGCAGATCAACACGACGGATGATGGCAATTACAAAATGGTGAGGATCAATGCAGAAAAAGCTGCGATATAAATTATCAACTAGCAGCAAAACTAGCACATGAAGAACATAAACTTCGCGTTCTACAGGTAAAGCACCTATTAGTGCATCGGTTTAATCACAACCGGTGTTTTATGCAACGTCAAACCACGAATTCAACCTCGATAACCACAACAAAGCAATTCACTCACTACCTCCCTACATCGTGAAGTAACTTAGATGGATTACAATCCTTGGGAACGTAAATAACGTTATTTGGTTCATACCAAGTGATTGTATCTTTAGCGTTATGACAGCTGACCAAATCTGGCCAGAACAAGGATTGAGTCGCATGTTTTCTCAGGAAAGGTAAGAGCCGCTTTTTGAGGCATTCGTGCCGGTAAATCTCAGCGTTTACGGTACCAGAGGAACATATCCCAAGTAACAATTTTAGTTTAATTCCAGCCGTATAGCACTCCTCCCGGCTTTGTTGATAAAACTACATTCAAAACTGTTTTGTCTACATCTACAGCAAATACCTCCTCTATACTTCTTCAAAGCCGAAATTTGTACAAAATGGCCAACTCTATAGGCGGTTGTGAAAACAAGTTAATAAAACCTTTATAAGAACATAAAGATTTTGAAAATGTTCTACTGAAAGATGTTTGACCACTTGAGCACCTTCATAAAACCTATTGGCTGCCGTGAAAACCAGAATGTGGCCTAATGGCCATAGCTGTCAAACTTCACTGTGAAATCGAGGTTGTGTTTTGTTGTTCTGCTTTGTTTGATTATCTGCTCTTCTGCTTCATTTAGCAGTAAAAAAAAAGGTCTAGTGTTGCGGGAAATTTTGTGTGATAGCAAAATATCCAAAACAAATTGTGTTTTCCACAGCGTTTTATGCTCGAAATGCGCATTGCGCATATGCGCATTTATTTTTTTGGTGAATATTTGCACGATAAGAGCCGAAAATTAATGCGCCTAGAAAATTATGCGAATTTATAACAACAAACATATTCGATAAACTAATCATGAATTTCCTGAAAAGTGCTTGGAATTGGATGAGATTAACTAAAAAAATGCCGAAATTAGTCTCCGATCTACAGTTTGTTTGCATACCTTTGAAAATTTGAGGCATTTATTTTTCCACACTTCAATTATTTCTTATACTTCAATATGACGATTGGAAAAAAATCACAGTTTTACCATCAAGCCAATTTTTCTGCGCAATGACTATTATAAAACTATTTGGTCTTATGGTGACTTCGTTCAATGCCAATTTGTCGTTTAATGCATTTACTGGTGGCAAAATAGTTTTAAAATGATTTTTCAACTGACCATAATAATATAATAACAATGAGTCCTAAAACAGCATTTCAAAACAGCATTTTACGAGTTCATAAAGTCGAAATAAACCTTTGATAGGAGTTAAAGGAATTTGAGAATCAAGGTTTTAAGATCGTTGTTAACAAACTGTGTAGGTTCTCATAGAGCTGACTAAAATTCAAGTGGCTTTCATAAAACATTAATAAAATTTAATAATGCAGGATGGTGTTAGCAATGATACTGGAGATTGCTTGCCAGACCAGATATTTTTCAGGGAAATTGGTTTTATACTTCCGTTTCAGATGTTCAGGGGAATCTTTCCGGCTAATTGCAGTGTAAAATTCCGTTCCTGAGAGATCTTTGAATTTTTTGAAGCAGTATGTTTCGTCATCCATGACAACACAATGGAATTTTGTGAGAAATTGTTCATGATGCTCTCTGGAGCGTGTTTTTACCGATTTTTGTCTCTTTGCGTTACGATCTGGGTATGTTTGAGCTTTGAATGATCTCAATCCAGCCTTAGACTTCACTTATTGCACAAAATCGCTTGAAATTATTATTCGCGTTCGTCGTGGCAAGAGCTAGCGGCATTGTTTTATCTTTACTCTTTTTAGAGACCATCGAACGAGTGACAGAGTTGTTTGTGTTCATTCAAATGACGGATCACAATTCGAGCAGATCAACACGACGGATGATGGCAATTACAAAATGGTGAGGATCAATGCAGAAAAAGCTGCGATATAAATTATCAACTAGCAGCAAAACTAGCACATGAAGAACATAAACTTCGCGTTCTACAGGTAAAGCACCTATTAGTGCATCGGTTTAATCACAACCGGTGTTTTATGCAACGTCAAACCACGAATTCAACCTCGATAACCACAACAAAGCAATTCACTCACTACCTCCCTACATCGTGAAGTAACTTAGATGGATTACAATCCTTGGGAACGTAAATAACGTTATTTGGTTCATACCAAGTGATTGTATCTTTAGCGTTATGACAGCTGACCAAATCTGGCCAGAACAAGGATTGAGTCGCATGTTTTCTCAGGAAAGGTAAGAGCCGCTTTTTGAGGCATTCGTGCCGGTAAATCTCAGCGTTTACGGTACCAGAGGAACATATCCCAAGTAACAATTTTAGTTTAATTCCAGCCGTATAGCACTCCTCCCGGCTTTGTTGATAAAACTACATTCAAAACTGTTTTGTCTACATCTACAGCAAATACCTCCTCTATACTTCTTCAAAGCCGAAATTTGTACAAAATGGCCAACTCTATAGGCGGTTGTGAAAACAAGTTAATAAAACCTTTATAAGAACATAAAGATTTTGAAAATGTTCTACTGAAAGATGTTTGACCACTTGAGCACCTTCATAAAACCTATTGGCTGCCGTGAAAACCAGAATGTGGCCTAATGGCCATAGCTGTCAAACTTCACTGTGAAATCGAGGTTGTGTTTTGTTGTTCTGCTTTGTTTGATTATCTGCTCTTCTGCTTCATTTAGCAGTAAAAAAAAGGTCTAGTGTTGCGGGAAATTTTGTGTGATAGCAAAATATCCAAAACAAATTGTGTTTTCCACAGCGTTTTATGCTCGAAATGCGCATTGCGCATATGCGCATTTATTTTTTTGGTGAATATTTGCACGATAAGAGCCGAAAATTAATGCGCCTAGAAAATTATGCGAATTTATAACAACAAACATATTCGATAAACTAATCATGAATTTCCTGAAAAGTGCTTGGAATTGGATGAGATTAACTAAAAAAATGCCGAAATTAGTCTCCGATCTACAGTTTGTTTGCATACCTTTGAAAATTTGAGGCATTTATTTTTCCACACTTCAATTATTTCTTATACTTCAATATGACGATTGGAAAAAAAATCACAGTTTTACCATCAAGCCAATTTTTCTGCGCAATGACTATTATAAAACTATTTGGTCTTATGGTGACTTCGTTCAATGCCAATTTGTCGTTTAATGCATTTACTGGTGGCAAAATAGTTTTAAAATGATTTTTCAACTGACCATAATAATATAATAACAATGAGTCCTAAAACAGCATTTCAAAACAGCATTTTACGAGTTCATAAAGTCGAAATAAACCTTTGATAGGAGTTAAAGGAATTTGAGAATCAAGGTTTTAAGATCGTTGTTAACAAACTGTGTAGGTTCTCATAGAGCTGACTAAAATTCAAGTGGCTTTCATAAAACATTAATAAAATTTAATAATGCAGGATGGTGTTAGCAATGATACTGGAGATTGCTTGCCAGACCAGATATTTTTCAGGGAAATTGGTTTTATACTTCCGTTTCAGATGTTCAGGGGAATCTTTCCGGCTAATTGCAGTGTAAAATTCCGTTCCTGAGAGATCTTTGAATTTTTTGAAGCAGTATGTTTCGTCATCCATGACAACACAATGGAATTTTGTGAGAAATTGTTCATGATGCTCTCTGGAGCGTGTTTTTACCGATTTTTGTCTCTTTGCGTTACGATCTGGGTATGTTTGAGCTTTGAATGATCTCAATCCAGCCTTAGACTTCACTTATTGCACAAAATCGCTTGAAATTATTATTCGCGTTCGTCGTGGCAAGAGCTAGCGGCATTGTTTTATCTTTACTCTTTTTAGAGACCATCGAACGAGTGACAGAGTTGTTTGTGTTCATTCAAATGACGGATCACAATTCGAGCAGATCAACACGACGGATGATGGCAATTACAAAATGGTGAGGATCAATGCAGAAAAAGCTGCGATATAAATTATCAACTAGCAGCAAAACTAGCACATGAAGAACATAAACTTCGCGTTCTACAGGTAAAGCACCTATTAGTGCATCGGTTTAATCACAACCGGTGTTTTATGCAACGTCAAACCACGAATTCAACCTCGATAACCACAACAAAGCAATTCACTCACTACCTCCCTACATCGTGAAGTAACTTAGATGGATTACAATCCTTGGGAACGTAAATAACGTTATTTTGTTCATACCAAGTGATTGTATCTTTAGCGTTATGACAGCTGGCCAAATCTGGCCAGAACAAGGATTGAGTCGCATGTTTTCTCAGGAAAGGTAAGAGCCGCTTTTTGAGGCATTCGTGCCGGTTAATCTCAGCGTTTACGGTGCCAGAAGAACATATCCCAAGTAACAATTTTAATTTTATTCCAGCCGTATAGCACTCCTCCCGACTTTGTTGATAAAACTACATTCAAAACTGTTTTGTCTACATCTAACAACACCTCCTCTATGCTTCTTTAAAGCCGAAATTTGTACAAAATGGCCCACTCTATAGACGGTTGTGAAAACAAGTTAATAAAACCTTTATAAGAACATAAAGATTTTGAAAATGATCTAGTGAAAGATGTTATGACCACTTGAGAACCTTCATAAAACCTATTGGCTGCCATGAAAACCAGAATGTGGCCAAATGGCCACAGCTGTCAAACTTCACTGTGAAATCGAGGTTGTTTTTTGTTGTTCTGCTTTGTTCGATTCTCTGTTCTTCTGATTCATTTAGCAGTAAAAAAAAGGTCTAGTGTTGCGGGAAATTTTGTTTGATAGCAAAATATCCAAAACAAATTGTGTTTTCCTCAGCGTATTATGCTCGAAATCATATACGCATTTATTTTTTTGGTGAATATTGGCACGATAAGAGCCGAAAATTAATGCGCCTCGGAAATTATGCGAATTTACAACAACATAAATCAAATTAAAACAAACATATTCGATAAATTAATCATGAATTTCCTGAAAAGTGCTTGGAATTGGATGAGATTATCTAAAAGAATGCCGAAATTAGTCTCCGATCTACAGTTTGTTTGCATACCTTTGAAAATTTGATGCATTTATTTTTCCACATTTCAATTATTTCTTATATTTCAATATAGCGATTGGAAAAAAATCACAGTTTTGCCATAAAGCCAATTTTTCTTCGCAATGACTATTATAAAACTATTTGGTCTTATGGTGACTTCGTTCAATGCCAATTTGCCATTTTCAACTGACTATAATAGGATAACTGACTATAATAAGATAATATCTATGAGTCCTAAAACGGCATTTCAAAACAGCATTTCACGAGATTATAAGTTCGAAATAAAACCTTTGATAGGAGTAAAAGGAATTTGAGAATCAAGGTTTTAAGATCGTTGTTAACAAACTGAGTAGGTTCTCATAAAGCTGACTAAAATATGAAACCTATTGGCACCTCTTGGTGCCATAATAAAACCAAATTGATTTCAAGTGGCTTTCATAAAACATTAATTAAATTTGATAAAGCAGGATGGTGTTAGCAATGTTACTTGGGATTGCTTGCCAGTCCAGATATTTTTCAGGGAGTTTGGTTTTATACTTCCGTTTCAGATGTTCAGGGGCTAGTTGCAGTGTAAAATTCCGTTCCCGAGAGATATTTGATTTTTTTTTGAAGCAGTATGTTTCGTCATCCTTGACAACACAATGGAATTTTGTGAGAAGTTGTTCATAAAGCTTTCTGGAGCGTGTTTTTACAGATTTTTGTCTCTTTGCGTTACGATCTGGGTATGTTTGAGCTTTGAATGAACTCAATCCAGCCTTAGACTTCACTTTTTGCACAAAATCGGTTGAAATTTGCAATTTTTTCGCAACTGTCCGTGTTGACACCTTCGGGTTTGCCTGAAAAGCAGCAAGGACTATTTTCTCCTTCCTTGTGTTGCTTTGTCCATGTTCATTACCACTTCCAGCTTTCCTTTCGACAATTAGACCCTCATTAGAATGTTTAATTACACCTGCAACAGTTGATTTTGTCACATTTAACGATTTTGAGATGTATTGAACAGTAGAATTTGGATTTTCCAAATATTTGTGAAAAACAGATTCCCTGCGTGCTAGTTACGACGGCGCCATCTTGAATACAGAATGCGTTTTTGTAAACAATGTGTGAGATTAACGTTTGGCTATGTATCGGTTATGTACATAACAAGTTTCATTCCATTTCGTAGTGATTTGACAAAGAAACAGGATTAACACTTTGTTCGGATTTTGGTGTGAACGGCCTTCACAAGTTGTAGTAAGCTATGCAAAAATCTCCTCACTTCCAGAGAGTAAACAAATCCAACGCAACGCACTGACATGAGATGCCGGTAACTGTAAATAGGGTACGGGACGGGTTTTAAGCAGTTTATTCAGCACCTGGGACATTTGATGAAGTTGTATGTAATCAATAGTTAGAACTGCCAATATTTAGACGGCTATCCCTCTGCTTATTTCTGATATATCGGAATATACGTTAAGAAACGAGCATTAGACTCAGAAAATGTCATAGCCATGGAATAAAGTTCCCAATTGCAGGGACTTTTTGAAAGCATGCAGATTAATTTCCGATCAAGAAAATGTTTTCTTCAGCTCCGCAATCTGTACATAAACTAACAATATTGTATGAGTGCGATTCCGTGCATGTGTGCGAAGGCGAACTGAAATAGGCCAGCTCACGATTTGCTGCAAACGTCAATTTTCTCAACCCGCTCCTTCGTTTTACCCATCCGCTCTCGAAAACAATCAACCAAAACATGTCGATTGCTACGATCACAAACTCGTCTACTAGCAGGCTATGAGACAGACGTACACGACAAAACTTGTAGTTGATAATTGATCTTTAGATTGGCAATGTGTATTTCTTATTTCATTTACTCTCACGCAAATGTTAGCCAAAGCGACTGTGACGACAAACGGGATTGCCGGCGTCGGTGGTGTAGTGGTAAAGCGTGACTGCTACTTGGCACCCCAGTGGGTCTGGGTTCAATCCCAGTCGACGTCGGTGGTTTTTCTGAGGCGAAAAAATCTGGTCACGTCTTCCTTCGGAAGGGAAGTAAAGCCGTTGGTCCCGGTTCATATTCATGAGTCGTTAGGTAGGGTCCAGGTGGTGGAGTCGTCTTCCTGGCGTCGGTGATTGTCACCATGTGAGGAAATAGGCCGACGTAAAATAAAGATTAAAAAAAAAAAAAAAACAAACGGGATGCTTAGTTAAAAAACAAACAAATGCAAGAGACAGCAGGCTTCACGTTACATTACCGGTGCGCTATATCCATGGTTGACAAAGAAGAGAGGAAACATGGGCTCCCTCAAAAGCAACAGTGATGCCATAGCTTCCGCTCAACAGTTAAGCATTATTTATCGTTGGGTACTATTAGACAGCTCCAAAACATATTTTTTATTGCAAATGATAGTGCCAGATGATGGACAGTATAATCATAAGCATATGTCAACCTCCAATGACTGGAAGAAACATGAAATAAATAGCGATTTCAGATTATCTAAATATGTAATAAATTTAACTCAATGTTCAACATCACATTCTGGCAACAAGCCTAGTTGTGGGAGAGAGCTGATGAAGACATGCTCTGCGGTACACGCGATTAAATGCAAAATACACAAAGGCAACATTTGAGCGAACTTCTTCAGCAGGTAAGAAGTTGATGGTTTCTAGATGATGAATTTTAAATCTTCAAAATGACAGTAATAAATTGGTAATCCATCATGATTCATACATCGAATCATTGGCCCAATAGATAAAGCTTATGATCGTATCATTAAAAGTGAAATAATTTGGAAAATGTAGGAGTTATAGACCTATTTCCAAACAACTGATAAAAATAGTGACCCCTGATTAAGCCGTCCCTTACCCTTCCAGCAACCTGAGTTGATTCAGGTTTATTCCAGTTCGAACAAGCGACACGTACGGTCGTGTTTTTCGCTCTCTCGTAAAAAAAGTTTTTTCTCGCCGCTGTTCACCATGTCTAAAAACATTGCTGCATTCAAAACTGAGCATGCAGTAATTAAACTAAATCCGCTGTTCAAGCTGTGCAGTACGGGCACAAAAATATTGTGCTCGATTGAAGCTGAATACCGTGCTGCTGGCGCTCATCTGATCGCCAAGCAACATGAGTTTTATACTCATGATGTACCCGGAAACAAGCCAATGACGGTGATTTTGCGTGGCCTACCAGAGTACACTCCGGAATCAATTTTCTCCGAGCTGCAAGCGGTGGCATTGAAACCTCTGAAGGTGTTCGCAATAAGGCGCCAGCAACAAGGAAACCATCGGGACCAACTTTATCTGGTCTGAATGGAGAAGGGTTCCGTCACGATCGAGGATTTGAAGAAAACACGTGCCCTCTTCAATATTATCATCGAGTGGGACCGGTACCGCCCGAAGCAGCATGACGTGACACAGTGCAGAAAGTGTCTGGCGTTTGGTCATGGGACCCAAAACTGGCAAATGAAACCCCAGTGTGGAAAGTGTGCCGGAGTACACTCAACCATGGATTGCGCCCCGATGGATGAAGGAGCCCCATCAAAGTGCGCCAACTGTGGCGCTAACCACGAAGACAGCAACTGAGCCTGTCCCAAACGAGGGGAATATTTGGCCATCCACAAGCAGGCGTCCACCAAGTCTCGGCCTGGTCAACGTCGCCCGCCACCTCGAATAGACGAGAAGAATTTCCTGACGCTCCGGTACCAAGTGTCGAATCTGCCACCAGTTCCATTAAACTATCGCCATGCAAACCGCCCGTCAGCATCCGTTCAGCAAAGATTCGCGGCAGCCACCGCCGCCCCCATGGCGACTCCTCCTCCACGCTGGTGCAATCCGAGTTGTAGTTCCTCCACGCAACCACCCACCGATGGACAGCTCTATGACACGGAGCAAATGGTCGAGTTCGTCCAAGAGCTCCACCGCCAACTACGTTCCTGCCGCTCGAAGGAGGAACAGCTCAAAGCCGCCACATCCATGACGATGACATTTATTTTTAAATATGGACCATAATCGCACCATCAGCATCCTTAATTGGAATGCTTGTTCCATCTGGAACAAAACAGTTGAGCTCGGTGACTTCCTCAACAGGAAAGCCATTGACATCGCCATCGTCACAGAGACACATCTCAAGCCGGAACTCAGCGTTTTCATCCCAGGATACCAGATTGTGCGACTAGTGGAGGAGGAGTTGCGATCGCCCTGCGCAACAACATCAACTGCCATCTGCTTCCGAGTTTTCAGCTGAAGTATATCGGCCATCGGAAGCCATCGGAGTCGAGGTCGAAACTGCGAAACTAAATATCATCACGGCCTATTGTCCCAAGCAAGCAAGCACCGCTAACGGAACAACAACGGTCCTACGGAACGACATTCACTAGATAACTCGGAAGCTGGGGCAGTTTATCATCGCCGGCGACTTAAATGCGAAACACGAAATCTGGGGGAACACCCGGCGCAACCGGAACGGAATAATTCTGCAGGAAAACCTGGAAGAGGGCACCGTCCTCTCGTCCACAATGGTAGGGTAACAAGAGCGCTTACAGCGCAACTGCAGCGAAGTCTGAATGTTCTGTCAGAATACTTCACCGAATGGAAGATCTGTATCAACGCGGCGAAGATCCAGGTCATCCTATTCCCACATCAATTCCCTCAGATTTGTTCCGCCTGAGGATAATCAGACTGAACAACACAACCGAGGAATGGTCCAAATCAGCTGTCTATCTTGTCGTTACCATAGACAGCAAGCTTATTTTCAGGGAACAGGTTGACAAGACTGTCACAAAGTGTAACGTTCTGTTGAAGCTACTGTACCCATTGGCCAACAGAGGGTCTACATTATCCCTGAAAAACAAGCTTGCTGTCTACAAGCAAATCATACTTCCAGTCATCGAGTACGGCATGCCAATCTGGGAGAGTTGCGCAAAAACACATCACCTGAAGCTTCAGCGTGTTCAAAATAAGTTCCTCGGGATGATCCTGAACACCCCTCCGAGGACAAGAACATCTGAGGTCCACTGTCTGGCCGGGATAAAAATGCTCGATGATCGCTTTAGTGAGTCTATCAGTCGGTACAGGGCATGCTGCCGGACATCGGATCACCAGATCATCCGGAATCTGGTTCCCCACCCCTAGGATTTTCAAAATGTAGCTATAGTTTTAGTTTAAGTAGGTTATCAAATTTTGAAACGAACAATGCCCCAAGGGCTGATCGGAAAATTAATTTAAAACATAAAACACACTAAACACATAAAACACATAAAACAAAGCTGAAGAGTCTTCTTAGCTTAAACACTCTAAAATGCAATTAAGTATATAAGACAAATAATGAAATGGTACTTTTTCAGGTCATTCAAGTTTGATCATGCGGTCGTGTTTTTCGCTCACTTGTTACGGAGTTTTTCCCGGTTTTTCCTCCCTCGTCAGTTTTGTCGCGAATCCGACTTGCGAATTATCGCAAGCGCATGCTCATTTTGTTTAGCTTTGATGATTGATACATTGGTACCGGAAGTTTCATCTTGCACGGCAGAATACATTACTTGCGTCTACTTTGCCCAACCAAGTCAGGTTTGTAATGCAGAATTATTCTAGAATTAGTTAATTAAATTGTCCACCAAATCTCCATTCGACCTGAAACGTCCTGCCTACCGAGGTAACCTTGCCTATCCCTACATCCGATGATTACCTTTCATTAGCGAAAACTGTCACGACAGAAATCCTCCACCATAAGACCGCTCATCCTTTCCCAAATGATTCCCCAGACCACAAACGCCCGCCACCAGTCCTCTGAAATGGATACAAATCAATTTATCTCACTCACCTAATCCATCCCCTCCTGGCAATGGTCGTTTAGGTCGACAGGTCCGCTGGCATGTTCTTAAAGGTCCTCTTGGCTTGCTGGCCATTTCCATTATCATCATCATCGTTATTACTGTGGCGATGGCGGCGGAGATAGGGCAGGGAAACGAAAAGACTAATTTGACGACCGTCAAGTCCTTATTCACCGTCACCCTTGTTGGGATTAGCCCGGACACACGGCTTGCCGGATGAGACGAAGGATGCTATTTTTATTTGTCGACGGAAAACAAAACCAAATCGCCTGGACCATCCCGTCCGCCGAGTGGTCACCGGGGAAGACAAATTATCTATTAAAGTAATTTCGGTTAAATGTAGCAGAGGCGCTTCCCTTTTCGCCTTTCGGATGTATTCTCTGTTCGTTCGGTGTGTTTGAATAGCATTTTCGTTCAATTTTCATTGTTTTTCTATAGTTGAATATTTCAATTGAGTCTCTAGTGAAACAAAACTGGAAAATACGCTTTTTTCACAAATTTTTCAGATTTTATCCTACATTCTCTCCTAGATATTGTTTACTTAGGCGTTGATGACTCCAAACGAAGGTTAACAAATTAAATTATTCCTACATAATTCGAATTTGCATCAGGATTGATGGTTCTTTTGCTTTAAAGCGTTGCTTGCCGTAATTTTTTTTTAACATCCGTGTTTTCGAGTCCGGGTCAGTGATGCTTACCAACCGTGCAGACAAACAGAACCCAAACGGTCTACCAAAGACAAGGGAACACTTTGCGCGTACCACATTTAATCATATCCTACACGAGGAGATACAAATAACCGGCATCCTTCGGTGCTTGAGTGGTGGTTAATTTCGGGGATGTTGACATACCGTTGCCAGCCGGACAGCGGGGGATCACCTTAGATTAAAATGTTTATTTTCGGCTGACCTTTTCTCAATCGTACTTTCAGAGTACAGGTTGGTATCCGATATGGTTAAAAACCAATGTTGCTTTTGCTGTGCTTTGTTTGCGGGTATGTTGTTTTAGATGTTTAAATATTTTAGGATTGTGCTTGGATGTGTTCAATTATTCTCGTTTGTTAGTATCTACGGAACATATATTATTTTTAACAAAGAATACGTTTTCAATCAGTCATCAGTAGGATAAGTTTCAAACATTCGTTCCTTGAAATCTATCTTAAACAGCAGATAATCTATAACTACACTCTTAGAAAATAACATCGAACTCGGTTCAATTTTCTACCGCACCACATCGCATAGGCGTAGCCAGGATTTCAAATAGGGGGGGGGGGGGTTTGGGGCGAGTTTTTTTTTTTAGAGAGAGAGAGAGAGAGAGAGAGAGAGAGAGAATTACCAACCAGTGGTTGCACATACTGAACAATTAATATTAACGGACACTTAACGGACAATACAACGCCCGGTGGACCAGTAGAGTACCCAAGTAACAAATTCAATTTTAAGGTACACTTGAAGAAGTTCTCAAGACTCATTTGATAAAACCACGCATAAAACTAGATATTCTACATAACATCGATAAAACAGCCATAAAACCCTCATAAGTTCAAAAAGGTCCATACTACAGGAGGTTCTCAAGACTATTTCCCGAGATTCACTTAAAACTTGATAGTTTTATCGGTACATACTTGTAATGACATGCAGGACATGCTTAAAACTATGATAAAACTACCACAAGTTTTGGTAGTTTTATGATTTTCCTCTTTAAGAACACTTCCAGTCCGTCACAAATATGTTTCGAAGATTCCATTTTTGGATTCGTTCTGCTGAATGGGAGAAGGGGATAAGGGGAATAAGAGAAAAATAAACATCGATATACATATGATGTTTCTTTTCCAAAGTGGATACGTATGTAAATTAATTGTAAAATTGACCATAAATGCATGAGTTTTTTGCCTGCAATTGATAAATTTTTCATGCGACATTCAGTTTATTGGTGTTTTATAACATAAAAGTTCGAAAATTTTAATGCGCCACGGAATCATTGCTAGAACATTGATTTATTTGAAAAATAAAAAATACTTGACAATTCAACAATTAGGTGACAAGGCTGATAAATTGTTCGATCTTGAATAAATTGTGTCTACAATCCATTTTAAGTTTCAAAATGTATTTTAAACAGCAGAAAATGTTCGTAGCATTGGAAAAACGAGAGTTTTGTTGCATATATATGAAAATGGCTACCATTCGGAGGGAATCCAGAATAGCCAAGCTCGCCATTTTTTCAATGGTTTTATCTAAAACTACCATAAAACGCATATAAAACTAATATTTCTTGCACAAGACTAACAAGATTTTTTTTAGGAGCGCGATAAGTTCATCTTTACTTGTTCTATTTTTGAAAAAGAGGAGTAACGCTTGAATAAAACTTGTTTGAATTGCTCAAGGTAAACAAGTCTTTCGTAAGATAGCCATAAAATCATTGTGGAGAAGGCACATCATAAACAAAGAAAATGTGAACGTTCAAATCAAAAGTGCCTATGCATAGTTGTTGTTCATAATTACAACCTATAATTTGTTGTTTTTAATCACCAGCGTAAGGCGATTAAAACATTAAAATAAAACTCTAACTTGAATATGCTAACAATGGATTTGGGAAGAAGAACAGATAATAATATAGCGTCGATGGCTGAAACATCAGTTGAGCGAAAGATGATTTTTCTCTTGATCTGTACGCTGAACCTAGCGTTGGAAGAAGTGCACTGTGTAGTGGATAATGGGAAAAATCGATTTTCGCTCAGATGATATACTAATTTTTACTTGCAACGAGGATAAATATTGTGTAGCCTATTGGGAACTGAAATGCACGACTCGGGAGAATTCAACATTAACATAACATTTGACAATCGTAGTGCACATTAAACCTTACGTCAAAAGTACTGCGCTGTATTTCCACGGTGGTGCGCCATATAACGCACTACCTGAGACGTAAGGTTTAACTTGCATAACTGGCATAAAATCAAATATCATGAGTTATGCATTTCGGTTTTCAACTGGCGACACATTGCACCATTTAATTTTATTCGTTACAAAAATAGGACGCATAACGCATAGACCCTTTTGATAAGTTAGTCTCAGTAGGCTGCGAATCCAATGGAATGGTCAAAAAAAATTGTCGTTGGTGGCTGAGATGAAGGAGTGTTCAATATATTGAATAGGTTTTTATTGAATTTCCGCTTGGTTTTTAATTCCTTCCAGCTGTGGGCGTCCATTGTGACAGTTTGTTTATTTTTCACATAATCTTCTTTCTCAAGAATATGTGCTCTTATTGAAAATCGAATGGTTCTAAGAGAGTTTTATGGCAGCATTTCCAAGATACATTCATCTTAAAGAAGAATGTCATAAAACTTTTACAAAACTTTTATCAGGTTTTATGCAAGTTGCGAAACGATGTCTTAAGAGGGGGATCAAGTATCTTATAAAACTACTGATAAGGTGAATTACACTTATAAATGATGTAGTTTTATGGAGGTTTCATCAAGTGTTCTTTAATCACTCTTGAGAACTGTTAATGAATTAAAACCACCTTAACTTGGAAAATGCCCTGATAAAACCGGATGAACTCCATAATGCTCTGATAAAACTACCATAAAACATGAATAAAACCAATTTGCATTTGAATTGCTACTTGGGTAGGGTCATTTTCATGTTCCGACAGATGGAGCGAGAATGGAGCCCCATTTATGTGACATTACGCCTGAATGCGGGTGGATTATCTTCTCTACTCTCACCCAAAGTATTTGACAATACCCGTCCGTTTCTTGCAACAAGATTAAACAATTCTAGGCTTGTTCTGGAATAAAAAAAAACGATTTTAAAAACTTTCGATTTTTCCCATGTTTTTAAATCAAACCACATTGAATGCCAAACATTTAACGGGTCATGTTGGATTTTTGTATAGAATAACCACCGAATTTGTTTGCAGTTTGTACTGAAAATGTACTTTTCATCCGCGACCCTCTCAACCAAAGCAACACAGAAGAAACACCGTTTTTTACTCACCATGCTCACACCGTTTGAATAGATTATATTTTTTTAATGGTTGTTCAAATAATAAGTGATTAGCTTTTAACAAACATACATTTTGAGTTTTGGTGGTTTATAGCTTATGGTTTGTGTCCCCTTTGCTCACCTTTAGTATAATTATTTTATCTGATATTTTCTAAACAGGAACATCAAACATAACCTTTTAAAACGACGTAAGTAACAAATGTAAGCAAGCTGTGTTTTTTGTGCTGAATTGTTGCTACTTGCATTCTCAACACACGAGTAGTTAGTAAATAATTTAAGAAATTTGATTCATCAATGACGAAAAGAAATTCATATGCGTTCCAACAGCTATTCCTCAATATTTTAAAAATAATTTATATATACATGCATCTGCGTTTTGAAATTTGAACCGATTTATCTGATATGATCCAACTGAAACACGTTCTGTCGAAACACGGTATATGTAGCAATCATGTGTATCTGAGTAGTATGAAACCAAAACGGTGTATCATTGAATTACATTAAAATTGTTGTTCACATTCGAGAAATACAACCATTTTGCATATTTTTCTATTCGTGGTTATTTCAGCTGCATGAAAAAACATTCGTTTTGTTTTGTTTGCTTGTTTTTTTTTAATAACATGCTGGAAAATATTATACTTACTTTTGAAAAACATTCGAATGTCCATTTATGGTACTTCTGGATAAAATGAATCAAATAACTGCTTTGGACTGCTTATAATTAAAAAAAAACCGTATGTATTTTACCCGATAATTCGTTTTGTTATGAAGGTTCTTCTGTTTATAAACACGCGCAGAACCATCGTTTATTCTTCCGGTCTTCCTCTAAACTCTCCACCGATTGCTTGTCGATCTGCCAAACTTGGAAGACATCTGCATGGAGTTATCTCAAATTATAATAATCCGTCCAATCTATCACAAAACGTTGCGATTGGTTGAGTGGACTGGAGATAATGAAATCCATTTGTATTAGGTCAAGTCTCTCCCGGTTGGTATTAAACCGATGAGCATGGATATCAATAGAAACATAAAGTTACCAGAAGGCACAAAATGCATCTACAGACTCTTATTTTTACGAAATCCCTCAATTTCAATTTTTAATGGATTAGCATAGATTGTTCATTAGACACTTCAACTTGATTGATACAGTTATTAGTGCAATAGATTGTAGAATACAGTAGTAAAAATTGTAAGTTACGAAAAAAGAGTTTGGTTCGAGCATCGGCTGTGAAAGGTTGTGTCGATGCTTTATTACGCACTATTTTCCTATCGAGCATGGCACGTTTCGTGTTGTTTCGGTTATCTATAATTCGGTGTAACGAGTGATCGAGTGAGCACAGTAAGAGAACAACAAAGCGTCTCTCAAGCGTTCATAAAATTATCCTTGTTTTCCTAACGGAAAACCACCATCGCACTTTGTGAGTGGCTCCAATAGCATCCTTATTATTGGTTTAACTCAGATCAAATCGGATTTCCAACATTATAAAAAACCACCTTGTTTTTCCGATGAAAAAACACCATTACACTTTGTGTGTGGCCCCAATAGCATCCTTACTGTTGTTATCGGTTCGAATCAGAAATCGGTACTAGTATTTAAATATTTTACTAAACGAAGCGTGAATTCAGCTTATTGTTTACCAAAACGAACCCTACTGCCACCCAATCTTGTCATCCAAAATCCCAGTGATTTCTCGTGAAAGTGCGGCGGTGGTCTCGGCTTCCAATAAAACGTCCAAATAAACGTTAACGCATTCCTACCCTTTCCTTATTTGACCTGCATTCGGGCGAGGCCAGCGCCGGTATTGTCTTAGTTTGGGATCACCAGTTTTACACATTGAGCATGTTTGCATCATCTGTTGATCTTCTGTGTAATAACAGCTGAACTGGCAGTAACGGAATAACAACTTCGGGCGGTCAATCATGCACATTATCCTGCTCATGCTCATAAAAACGGATAAATTATTTGAATAGGATAAGACAACTGCAACTTCTCGCCCTGACTAGCTTGCTGTTCTGCTTCTCACACGCTGAATCAAACTGTAAGATATGATCAACATATATTCTCAATAATACGAAACTACAGTACCCTAAAACGGGGAAAGCGGGGTAACGGGGCGGTTTGACCCATGCCATGAATAGTTCAAATAAATATTTTTCGTTGATACTTTTTCTAACTATCAACTGTGTTTCTTAATCTAGTATTATTTGGCTTCTGAAAGCTATAGCATAGGTTTGAATATTCAGTTTTTTGATTAACCAAGAACTGAACATTTTATTGAGCATAGCTTCTTCAACTTTCAGCTAGCGGGGAAAAAAATCAATCAATGCTTATCTAATAGCTAACATTACAGATTAAGAGATATTTCCCTAGTAGCACATTTGTTTCAACCCAGTAAAGGTGACTGCTCTGTGACTCAATTAAGTCACAATAGAGCTGCTGAAACCAGTTTTGACTGTTGTGTGCTGCTTGGGGTTTTTAGATACTTTAGGCAACATAGGTTGGGTTCTAGGTTAAAGGAAAAATATTGTAATAAAATTGTTACTCGTTACTATTTAAAAACTATTATATAATTACAACTTTTTTCTCATGGATGTCAATTTTTTACGCTTTTTTGCTACAACTTGTTACAAAATCGAGGCAACTTCGCGTAATTTGGCTTTTTTATTTAGGCAAAGGAGCAATCTGACAAACATCCCAAGCAACACAAAATCGTCATATTTGGTTACAGTGACTTGATTGTGACTTAATTGAGTAGTATTGGAGTAACATCAACTGTATTGCAACAAGTTACCTTGCAACCTTCTAGAGATAAAAAATAAATAATAATATATTGAAACAAATAATAAAATTCTAAAAATAAAATCAAACCCCCCCCCCCCCCCCTGGCTACGCCTATGCCACATCGGTTACAAACAAGAAACCGAATAAATCGTTTATACGGACTGTTTTCGGGTGTATTTTTTGAGTCACGCCCGAAATTTCGGTTATGAAATGGTGTTCCGTTCAAAATTTGGTCAAACAGTAATGTGTGTGAGTCAATCAAAGTTTAATAAGTCAAATTATTTTTCTTTTTCAAGTTCAGTTAATACAGAGTACAGGCGAAATATTCAGCTAAGCTTCCTTTTTACCGAATGCAAATTACCGGTTCTTTCGTTTAACACCTGCCATAAGATTTTGTGCAGTCTCCTTGTCCACTTTATTCGCCGCAGAACACAAGTTTGCCTTGAACTGTTTCTCGCTCACAACGGCTTTTTGAGTCTTCTTAAGGTTCCGCTTGACGATGGCCCAATATTGTTCGATTGGGTAGAGCTCTGACGTGTTTGGAGGGTTCTTTTCCTTGGGCACCACTTGAACGTTGTTGGCAGCATACCACTCCATGGCCTTTTTTCCGTAATGACAACATGCCAAATCCGGCCAAAATAGAGCGGAACGATTGTGTCGCTTCAGGAAAGGCAGTAGACGTTTTTGTCGGCACTCGCTGAGATAAATTTTCTGGTTGACGCTTCCGGTCGCAATGTAAACGTTGCTCTTCAAGCCACAGGCACAGATGGCCTGCCACACCACACCAGATATTTCTTCGCGAACTTTGACAGTTTAATGTGCTTGAAAATATCTGCCACCTTTCCTCGTCCGGTTGCCGTATCAAATTCCTGTCCAGGAAGCTAATTAAAGTCTGTCTTGACGTATGTTTCATCGTTCTGTACCATGCAATCAAACTTCGTCCGCATCGTCGTGTACAACTTTCGCGATCATGCTTTGGCCGACGTGTTTTGTTTATCGTCGCGATTTGGAGTCACCACTTTCTTGTAAGTCGACAGTCAAGCTCGTTTGTTAGCTCTATCCACGGTTGAAGGCGCCACTCCCAGCTTCTTTGCGACATCTCTGACGGAGAAGTTGGGGTTCCGCTCGAAACAGCGGGCAACTCTGTTTGTCGTCGCTGTGGCCTCCGGCTTTCGATTTTCCCCCGATCCAGCTTTCCTGACTGTCGACAAACGTTCACCGAACACTTTTAATACGTTGGTAACAGTTGATTTAGCCACATTCAACAATTTCGCCAACTTGGCGTGAGAGTAGTTTGGATTTTCACCATGCGCGTGCAAAATTTTGATGCGTTGCTTTTCTTCCTTCGACGACATTTTGATAACTGAAGTGCTAATCTCAAGATCAAAATAGAGGCATGATGCTACACGCAAACATCTTCAAAATCAGGAGTGTGCAAAATTTTTTAAGCAAGGTGGAAAGGAAAGGGGTGAAGTTTAGGTGAACAAAATTTGGATAAAAAAATCCGTTAGGAAGCCAACACCAGGGGAGGACTTGCCAGGACGTACTGTTCCTCCTAGTGGAAAAATAAAATATAATACTTGTAACCCCCTTCGTTGTATGAAGGGCCAAAAACGGTGGTGTGGACCCGTAAGCAGAAGCACTTACACGAAACCCACGGAAAGTATAGAGAATCTCCTTCCAACGAAACACTCTTATTACAGTAAATGAACAGTAAGCAATACACATTAGGATTTCCGTCTGGTGGTTTGTTAAAAATAGGGTTAGCAAACTCACTGTAGACTGTCGGAAGATAGTTAGACCACAGAGAACAGACGTTCATCTTCGGTCTGCTACTTGTGTAAAACTTTAAACCGACATTTCAAATGTATGTCGTTATGCTCCTGGTAGACAGCGCTGCAGTTGTGTGATAACTGTCATGAAAATGTTTATAAATAAAGAGCCTAGAACATAATCTGAAAATTTTTGTTTGTTTTTCTCTGCACTTGCCTCTTATGCCGGCTGCCCATATTACGTTTTACACACGTTTTTCAAGAAAAGGTATATGGACATCAGTGCCTGTTCTCTGTGGTTAGACCTTTGCTGATCTTGATCTGACGATTTCCATCAAGGATGGCATAATTGTCATCCGTGACTTGGGCCAGATAACCACGAATCCCTCATCCATCCTACACTTCGTCTTGCACCCTTTATGCCCCTCTTGCCCTTTTTTTTAATGAATTTATGTATGTAATGTACATAATAGAATATATTATATGTATTAACAAAATATAACTGACAGTCACTGGACTGTTACTGCAAAATAAAAATTGGATATGTATTAACATCTTAATAGTCCTGCAAAAGCTGAAAATCAGGGTAGATCAGTCTTTTCAACAAAGATTAAATTTATATGAAAAGATATTTGATTTGTTTATTTTTTTTTTAAGAGTCAACAAACTATTCTACAGGTCGAAGAAAGCAGTTTTAGTGATCGAAAAGCCTGGTTCGATGATGTCTGAGATAAATGGAATATCTTATCATAATGATGTGATGTTATGTGATAAGAACCCACCATCAGTGCAAGGATTACCTATGTTTGCAGGACTATCCTTAGTAGGCTGCGTTGTAGCAGGGCCAGTCGATGTCAATGAAAACCTTCGGAAGACCATGGACAGGTCTCTGCATGACAACCCGAGCAGAAGCAAATAACTTGATAACTGGCCTTGATATTTATGAGCTCAGATTAAGAGGTAAAATACCTGAGGATAAAGAATGTGCACACCAAAAAGTAGTCAACGGGAAATTAGTGGTATTAAATGGAAAATATGAGAAAATCAAAAGTAAATCATTTATTTAAGACTTCATAAAAATACAAATATAAAACATATACAGTTAAGTCAATTTGACTTGTTATATCCAAATGCCCGCACCTTTCGTTTGACACCTTCCATCAGTTTTTGCACAGTGTCATCCGTCACCAATTTTGCAGCTTTCTGCCAGTTACGCCTGAAGCTTTTCTCATCAATTGCTACGCTATTCGTTTTTCGAAGATTCCTCTTGACCAGAGCCCAATACTTTTCGATCGGACGGAGTTCTGGCGAATTTGGCGGATTGCAATAATTTGGGACTATATTTACACCATTAGCAATGTACCAATCCTTAGCCAGTTTTCCATAGTGGCAAGATGCCAGGTCAGGCCAAAACAGCACCGAACCGTTGTGTTCCCGAATGAACGGCAACAGTCGTTTATTCAGACACTCTTTTACGTAAATTTGTCCATTTAGAGTGCCAGTCGTGATGAAGATGTCGCTTCTGAGACCGCATCCACATATTGCCTGCCATACGAGGTATTTTTTTGGGAACTTCGACAATTTTTTTTGCTTAAAACGATCAGCAACATTTCCTCTTTGCAACGAGGTATAAAACTGTAGTCCCGGTATCTGCTTAAAGTCAGCTTTGCAATATGTTTCGTCGTCCAATATTATGCAGTCGTATTCCTTCAGCATAGTGTCATATAATTTTCTCGATCGAGATTTTGCGCTCTTGTTCTGGCTGTCGTTACGATTTGGAGCAAAACCTACTTTGAATGATTTCAAGCCTGCACTTTTCTTCACTTTCTGGACGAACGATGGAGACATTTTCACTTTTTCGCCACATCACGAACGGAGATATTCGGTTTCTTCTTAAATTCTTTAATCACATTCTTCCTCTCCGCGACGAAACGAGAATCATGGTTACCTCCGGAACCGACCTTTCTCTTTAAAGTTAAGCGCTGCTGAAAGTTTTTTAGCACTTTAGTAACCGTCGATTTTGCGATTTTTAATGACTTGGCAATATCGCCGTGCGACATATCTGGATTTTCCACTCTTTTGTGCAAAATTGCTTCGCGCACGCGTTCTTGATTCGACGCCATTTTACTGAATAAAGGTTACTGTAGCCAAACGACGTCTTCATCATAGCAAACATACATTAATATTCATGTAGTAGTGATCGGATTAGCAAAGCGTACACGGAGAAGACTGCATTAGGGCATTTCCGACGACTACTTTTTGGTGTGCACATTCTTTATATTTTACCTCTTAATCTGAGCTCTTAAATACCAAGGCCAGTTAACAAGTTATTCGGTCCTGCTCGGGTACCCGCGAATACCGAATTGAGGTAAGACAATACCAAAATAATACCTCTAAGGTGACCAGATACTTACCCAGGTATCCGGAATATCAAGTTTAGTTATTCTAGAGACATTTTGCTTGCAATTCTTAGGTATTTTGCTTAGGTATTTTACCTCTTAATCTGAGCTTTTTAATACCAAGGCCAGTTATCAAGATCAAAATTAGGTATTCATATGCTTTTGTGTTCTGCTCGGGTAGTTGTCTCCTGCTCGGGTATTTAACCTCTTATGCTTTGCTCTTTAATACCAAGGCCAGTTACCAAGATCAAAATTGGGTATTCATATGTTTTTTTTTGTTTTCTCCTGTTTGGGAAGGAACTGGTGACTCCACAAACCCTTGTCCAGTCAACAAATCCATCGACTGCCTTAGGCTAACCCCCAATCCCAGTTATATAGTTGTTATAGGAACAGTGGAAATTTTTAGCATAAATGATGATTTAAAAACAACGTTATCATACAAAATGTAAGAAACTTCACGGCTATATTGAAGCTTAGATTCAATTAACAAATTTTTAATTCGTACTGGTGAATGTACTGAAAAATTACAACTTTCAATTATTCCTACTAAAATAGGGTATGTGTCCCTTGACTCTATTAGCCTATTATGCAACGATCGATTACATTTTGTATTATACTTCATAAAGTTTTTAAGCTGTTAACGAGATTCAACTTGTTATGCACTTGCTAAAATAAGTTTGATAAGAAATTTGGAAGTATGTTTCACGAAAAGTTACACAACTCTTTTTATGAAGTCAGAAACTTTCGAGGGATATGGATTTAATGTCGGTCTATATGCACCAAATTGGGTCTATTCATGGATGCAACTTCGTCCCATTCGATGGATTTATTACTAAATGCAATCTTTGTGCTGTTTTTTTTTTTCAAATTTTATGAATTAAGGCATTGCCAGGTGTATTCGCTTTATTTTACACAAAATTTCACAAAACAAACTAAAATAAAACTGCTTCGAGACACTTAAGTGATGTTCATATGTGATTCATCAGCCATTCAATAATGAACCTTGGTTTGGGTTGAGATGAGCCACTTGAATACAAACAACCGCAAACTCATGTATTTCCACTCCAAATTTTACCAATAACAACTACGCTATTGATACAACAGGTATACAAAAAAATATGTCCCCAACATTGGGTCTACGATTTTCTTGTAAAGTCATTGTTATGTTAGCTATGTGAACAGTTAGTTTGTAACGTGTAACTATGTTCTGTACATCCAGACTGCATTACTCGCTTTATCAATTCAATTAAGACATGTTTAGATCACTTGAAGATCGTGTAGATCATCTGTTCAGCTTAACCAGTGAAATCATGATTTCTTGAATTCAAGAAATCGAAAAATTAAGCGGAAGTGAACAACTATAAGTTGATTAATATTGTCTCAATTGCTTCGGATTACATCGGTCATCGTCATAGCAACATGATTTTGTTGATTATCGCAAAATTAATGACATATTTGGTACATAGGCCGAATGAAGGTGATAGGCTAACATTACATCCCGTTACCCTAGTTGTATAAAATTTAAATAACTTACCATAAAAATATACCAGTCTCTATGTTGTATCATATATTCAAGGAATAACATTTTCAAACACATCTTTCACTGCTTGTTATTTGTATAGGACTGATATGCTTCTATAAGCTGGTCCAATATGAATTGTATCAAAAACTAAAATACCTATACTTTTCTCGTTCTTTACAAGGTCTTACTTTCCGCACATAAAAACAAATTAGATACACGGATACAAATCCATTTCTGTAGTCATGAATAAAAAATCATGAAACAAAACAAAAAGTATGCACATGAAATCATGACAATGATTCATGATTTCATGATTTGAACGTCAAATATCATGAACCAAAGCAAGCGCTGCCATGAACAATTATTATTATCGCTTTTAGCGTTACCCGTCTGTGATAAGATGTCAGTTTATTGAATTACATCATCCATAGTTCTCGGAGGTAAATTGTCTGCAAAATTTCATTTGTCAGAATCAATCAATTTAATACATTTATTTACAGTGAAAATTGTTGTTTATAGTGCGTTTAAAGCATTGATTTCGTGAAGAACGGATTCATAATTTTGTGCTTGTTTTCATTTAATATACAATATCAGCAAAATTCGGTAAGTATAAAAAACTTCATTTTGATTTTCAAATGCGAAATTGAAACTTATAAACAGTGTTGTTTAGCATAAAAGTTTTTGAAACAGTTTTTTTTTCTTTATAATATTATATTGAAATAAATTTGGATTCCGTATTGAAATAAATTTGGAAAACCATTAGTTGCCAACAGGTTCAGCACATAACCTTACTTTCAGTAACGAAATTTGCCCTAAAAAAAACATCTGCATCAATCTTCTTATTTTTTTTTTATGCAGTCGGGATGATTATTTCGTAATTCCGTTCTCAGAAGAAAGGAATCGGAGGCACACCTCCAATACATAACGCTAGACAAACCAATACTTCCTTCAGTGGATGCTGAAATCACAGATGAACAAAAACAATACAATCCACTTTTGGGGCGGGAGGCACCTGAACTGCGGTCGGAGGGTGGTTTTTCGGGTGGGGCTACATAATTATGCCAACGTAATAAAAAAGGACCCAGGGATAACAAATTTCAGGGAATCAGGGGGCGCGGGAAGGAGGCGCGGGGGTGGTCGGGGGGTGGGGCGTGGGCGGGGTCTGTGCCAAAAAGTGCTGACCACTGGGGAAGATAGATGCAGATAGATAGCTGACCGTGTGTGTGTGTGTGTTTTTTTTTATTTATTTATTTTCGCTTTTTTTCTTGTGAAACATAAAAAAAAAAAAAAAAAAAACACAACAGAACACCGCTATAAAAAATATATAAAAAAAAAATATAAATATATAATATCTAGAATCATAATTTTACCGGTGAGTCATACGGCTCCCACCTCAATTAAAGAACAAAGTTTTCAATTTTCAGATTTATAATTCATGATTTAAACTCGGATGATTCATGATTTCAAGAACCTCCTCAAAAAACAGCTGGAACCATAAAAGATATAGTTACATTCATTAATAGAGTTTTTTGTTTCAAGAATTTAATTCATCAGTTGAAAATTATCATTCATAATTTCGGGAATCTTGTTATGGCTTTCTAGTCTACAGTAAAATAAGTAACGCATAGGTTGCGTTACGGAAAAATAGCTCATGATATCATGAACATTGTTCATGGTGTAATTTCATAACATAAAATCACACTTTATTCACGGAATCATGAATCATTTTACTCACTTCGAAGATTGAATTTGTTCCCGTGTATAATAAAAGACAAGAATGATATTTATACTAATCTCAAATTTGAATGGTGTTCATGGGGTTTTTAAACCCACATTTAATTTTTTTTTAATGTAAAAAGGGGCTCTGTTAGGGGGAATTGTGTGTGGGGTTCACTGAATTGTTACTGAAAAATATAAAATAAGATGTGTATTAATATCCTACCAGTCCTGGAAAAGCTGAAAACAGAATAGATCGAAATTTCAAGGATAAAATTTCAATGAAAGATATTATTTTATAAGACATGTCTGTACACTGTTCTAGTTACATTTCAAAGATAGCAATTGGAGTGATCGAAGAGCCCGGTTTGATGATTTTTGAAATAAATGGCTTATCTTATCATTATTACACTAAACAAAATATTTAAATATAATTCTATACTGCTTATAAGCGCATGTCAGTCTTTCCTGAATGTAGTAGTTAAAGTTCAGAAGTGCAATTTTATAGCAAATGTTGATGATGTGTGATGATGATGATGTAATACTACCATATATTGTGATGATGATGATGGTCCCGCCCTTACCCCTACAAAGGTTTGAGCTAGACGATTTTATCTCTAAGATAATTAATTTAGTAACAATTCAAACCAGTTATGCAAAAAAAAAACGAACTGATTTTATCTACAGATATAAATTTCTTCAAAAGTATCCATTTGCTTCACAGCGACATAATCGTGAAAAGCTTTGATGTTAACCACAAAAGTTCTCAAGTATTCGCAACGATCAGGAAATTCTGTTGCAATTCAGATCACAGAATCCAGTAAAAGGACATTATCAAAAGACAAGCCAATATCCGATCCTACCCGCTACAGAGCCAATGCGGTTTAAACGCACTAATAAACCCACCAGCTTAGTTTACGGCTGGCCAAGAATATCTCACCAGGGATGTCAAGAATGTTTCCAAACCGAAAAAATCCTGGATCGGCATTAGTCAAACTTTTACTTTTACTATATTGTAGCAAGGTACCTTTCCATAGCAGTGAAATAATCTGAAAAACGATTTGATCAGGATTCTATTATTGTTTGTGATCATCAAACTCCTGTAAGAAGGGCCAAAAACGTTTGGGCGGGCCCGTAAGCAGAGACACTTACGCGAAACCCGCGAACATAGGGAAAAGAATCTCCTTCCAAAAGCAAGTTCAAACTCACAGCACAAGAATCGAGCCCTCGATTGACAGAATAAACCCAATAGATGGGGTCGAAGCGCCCGCCCTCGTTTTGCGAAATGTTAAAAAAGGGGGGGGGGGGTCCCTGCCCCCTATCCAAATTGTTTGTGGCCCCCCCGGGTTTTTTGGTTTTTTTGGGGGGGGCCCAATGATCTAAATAAAAATTAAAAAACCGTGAAAAAAGGAAGGTTAGTTCGAAAAAGTAGTGTGAATTTCTGATCAAAATCATGCACATAAATGGAGCGTCACAAAACATAAAAAAAATGCATTATACATCGTGTAATGTCCTGGAAAATTCCATACACTGCCGATAATATTGTATACAAAAGCTCTTCTTTGTTAGAACCATTTCATGCAAGTTGCTGCTTCATGTGGAATGAAGCAAAAATTTACATGCTCTGATATTTACATCACAATGAAAATTCAGATTTTTTTTCTGTGTATACTATCTGGAATCACCTTCGTTGTTATCTTGAAGCAGATAAAAATTCATTAATATTGTTATTACGAATAATATTATTAATATTATTTTTACCGCCCTCAAGAACAAGACGATGGCTCCTTCAACCTCAACACGAAATCATGTGTGTAAAAACATGTATGTATCTATTTAATAATATACAGTACTGGAAAAAATAAAGTGCTCACCAAAACGAATAATCTTGAAGAGTGACACCCTTTACACATTCAGAGAAAACCTTGAGCTGTATTCGACATAATTCATCTTATTCTTCCGTTTTATCGTTTCGTGCAAAGAAAATAATAAAAATCTAGGACTGGAAATTTATATCTTAATTTTTATTGAACCTTTTCTGTTATCGACTGGAAAAAATAAAGTGCTCACAAGAGAAATTGTAAAGAAAACACAGTATATAAAGCTTTTAGTACTTAGTATGTCCACCTTTTGCCTGGATCACTGCTTGTAGACGTCGTGGCATGCTTTCGACGAGGTTGTGCAGATATGTTTCATCGATGTTCTGCCACGCTTCATTTAAAGCTTTGAAAAGCTTGGTTTTGTTCGTCACTTCGCCTTTATCCACCTGTCTATCCAAAATCGACCACAAATTTTCAATCGGGTTGAGGTCAGGTGATTGTGGTGGCCATTCCAACAGTTTAATGCGATTTGCTTTGAAGAATGCAGTTGACTCTCGTGCTGTGTGCTTTGGGTCATTGTCCTGCTGGAAAATGAAGCTTTCCTCAAGCCCCATTTTAAGAAGCGATTCCTCCAGATTTTCATTGATTATATCAATGTAACGATCAGCAGTCATGATACCTTCGATTTCTACGAGATTTCCAACGCTGGACCACGAGAAGCACCCCCAAACCATAATACTTCCGCCACCATGTTTTACAGTTTTCTGCACGTTCTAATCCAATAAGCGTTCTCCCGACTTTATCCAAACACGAGGGCGCTGTTTCTTGCCAAACAGTTCAAATTTGCTCTCATCAGACCATACCACTCGTTTCCAGAATTCTACGGGCTGTTCCGCATACTTTTGAACAAATTTCATTCGTTTGATTCTATTCACTTTTCTGATTAGAGGGCCTCGACTTGCATACTTGCTCTTCAATCCAGCTTCTTGCAGCCTGTAGCGAATAATTCTTTCGGATACCTTCAGATTCAAGTTCTCACGTATAGCACGGCTGGTTATTGATGAGCATCTTCTTGCTTCTCGTACGATTCTCGAATCTTCGCGTGGTGACGTAAGCCGCTTTCTCCCACGACCTGATTTGTCTGCCACACTTCCACATTGTTCGAATTTCTTCCATACCTTGCTTACACCAGAGTAGCTTAAAGCATACTTAGCAGCAATCTTCCGGAACGATTCATGGTTCTGGTGGTCTCGAACGATGAGTTTACGGATTTTTAGGGGGATTTGCTTACTTTCCATCTTAAAACACGAATAACGAACAAGTAAAACGGGGAAAAATTGTTCTTGAATATACCGCGCATAAACAACAATAAGAGGATATGTCAATATCAGCGACTGGGAACGAACAAAACACCGTAAAATATTATAAGGTAAAAGTGAGCACTTTTTTCTTCCAGTTCAAAAACAACTTAATTTAAGTAAAAAAAGTTTTTTTTGATTTCAAGAGAATAGCAATTTTTTTTTCTACAAAAACTGAAAGATAACGCAAATTAAGTCAACTTTGCAGAAGAAAGCAAAATAATATAATCAAATTTGATGAAGTTATGAAGCAATGATATAATTATTTCCGGGTGAGCACTTTATTTCTTCCAGTACTGTATATGAATTTATATGAAATATATAAGAATATTTATACATGCAAAACGAAAATACACCTATCTGTCTATAACAGTCAAATTCTACATCCTAAAAATTCTGTTTGATTACAAAGAATATCATTGATGATATGATGAAAATAGTACGAAGTCATAATGAAATACTAAATAATTTACATATAATGAAAAAAACGCAGATATTTGCAACTTGAGCTCATGCGGTGTTCGATGTTTGTAACTCTGAAATGGTGAAAATTTCCAAAGTCTGTTATTGATTGTTGTTTAGGTCCAATATAGGTGTTTAGGTGTTGATATAATAAACTGAAATTGATCACCTGACAGTCTAGCAAAACAGCAAAGAAAATTTCAGCTAAGGACTGCATCGTTAAATATGGGTACACCTTTGAGGTTCTGTAAGAAAATGACTATGACTTAGCTGTTTAGTGTCAATGTGTTGCTTGCCTTGAAAACAAACCTTCATTAAAAGTTGAAGTTTTACTTCAAGCGGAACAATGCGAGGTCTTACGGAAGAAAAGCGAAAATCGATTGTGACCAAGCACTGCACTGAAAAGGGATTGTCGCTGAGAAAATTAGCAAATGAAGAAGGTGTTAGTGTCTGTGCGGTCTAAAATGCGATCAACCGGTTTGTTATGCATAACACATTGAAGGACTTACCCGGCCGTGGTAGAAAAACAGGTGCGTATAACCCTAATTTGGACAAACAAAATGGTAAAGTTTTTGAAGGAAAAAAGGATGCATCCATCAGAGATTGCGCAAAAAAGTGTGGAACGACGATAGGAATGGTCCAACGCGCAGAGAAGCAAAATTCCCTGAAGACGTACTAGAAACAAAAATGTCCGAAACGCAGCCAAATTCAGGCGGATTCCTGTACGACGACGTTTTGAGCAAAAATGACATGTGCATTATCATGGACACGAGACGTACGTCCAGGGGCACAGATTTTCCGTGAAGCGTGGAACGGAATTGTGAAAAATTTGGAAAAAAAAAGGTGTTGGTTTGGCAAGCAATTTGCCAGTGCGGTATGAAATCGACCCGCTTTTTCACTGCCGCAAATATGATCGCCGAAATGTTCCGGAAGGAATGCCTTCAGAAACGAATTCTGCCATTAATCCGAAAACACAAAGGTTTGACACTGTTTTGGCCTGATTTGGCATCCTGCCACTATGCGCGTGCCACCTTGGACTGGTATAAAGAGTCCAATTTGTGGAAAAAGCGATGAATCCTTCAAATTCTCCGCAAATAAGGCCCATTGAGAAATTTTGGGCTTTGATGAAAGGAAAGCTGCGAAAGAAGGATAGAGGAGCAGATGACATCATCAAATTCAAAAAAGACTGGGAAACGTAAGCAAAACCATCGACGGAACGGTTGTGCAAAACCGCATGAGGAACATCAAGAAGAAGGTGCGAGAGCTGGCCAGATCTACGAAAAATTAAATGAATACTGATGTAATGGCCTTTTTTGATGGTCCATAAACAATGTAAATGAATTTGAGTTGCAAAATAAATAAAACATATTTAAATCCGGCAATTTTTAGGTGTACTCATAATAAACGATACAATCCTTGACAATAACGTGAAACAATAATAATAATAATTTCATATGAGTGTCAATAATGCTAACGGAAACTTAAATAAATCTACACAAAAAAAGGGTGATTCGAATTTTCTAATAACTCTTGTTTATTACAGGACAATTCTATTTGTAATTACACCCCGAGCAGTACCGAATAACTTGATAACTGGCCTTGGTATTTAAGAGCTCAGATTAAGAGGTAAAATACCTGAAGATACTACCATAAAATTGTTCCAACAATGTTATGCGAATACCAAATTGAGCTAAGACAATACCAAAATAGTACCTCTCAGGTGTTCCCAGGTATCCCAAATAACAAGTTTTGTTATTCGAGCGATATTTTGCTTGTAATTCTTAGGTATTTTACCTCTTATGCTTTGCTCTTTAATACTAAGGCCAGTTATCAAGATCAAAATTAGGTATTTATATGTTGTTGTCTCCTGCTCGGGATGTCAGTAGATTGTGGTCCTGTTGCAAATGTAGACGGACTTGCGTATCCATTATGAACCTGAATTTTTAGACAATGTATGTAAAGAATAGTATATCTAAATTTCCGGTGTGCTACTCCGTTTTCTGGCATCGCAACAATCAGTTGCAGTAAATCTCATAGTTACTACAGTGTTTTTCATCAATGAAATGTATCATTTAAATCCAATATGTTACTACGATAAATAAAAAAAAAGAGTGAATAATTACAGTGCAAAACCTAATTGATGTGATATAACCACAATGAAACTGACTCTTACCTTCGGGTGTCTTGAAAAAGAATCCCTACTGAGCCCTTGCGGCACGCCAAGCCGGCCTGTTCAACGCAAGGGTGCAATTTTAAAGCAAATGTTATGCTGAAATGCTGAAAAACAAATTGATCCTCTCATCCATGTCATGTTGTTCCAGGCTCCTGAGATAATTGGTTTTGAAATGCAAAGATGATTCCAAAGCCTGCTGAAATCATTAATTTATATGAGAATGGAAAATTATATGATATGATTTACAGGTCGCACCTCCTCACTTCGCTATTGTCAAAATGACAACATTGCCCAGGCTACGCCAACCTGCGTCTTCATGGTTCAGCTGGCAGTCTTTTGTGATCATATGACTCGTGGAGGCGTGAGGTAGGAACTTGCGAAGACCAGAGGTCGGTTGCACCCTCCTTCGAAGTTGTCAACTCACCATCTGAAGCCCACGTGTTTCAGAGCTGAGAATTTAAGCGTAATTTTTTAGTGAATATAATGGAGGTTAATTTGTTACATCCAAGTCGTCATAATTTTACAGGTTTCGTAGGAACTAAGTTATGGAGAGAGAAGAACCCGGTTAAATTCCCTAGTCGGTTTGTGTTCTGTTGAAATATGCTGGTCTTGAATAAGATTCAAACATTGATTTTTTTTTGGAAAAATACCTTGATTTTACTCTGAATAATTCATATGATAAACATCCATATTATTAATTTGTCTCCCTGTACTTAGTGTTTATTAGCACAGACATCTATGCTACAATTACCGATCGATTAAGCTACATGATACATTGCAGTCATTCCCTGACGCTTCTCTTCTGCCACCCGCAGCGTATCTGGAGCCATAATATTATCGTGCAACATCAGTCGGTTCATGCCTCAGCTAACAATAGAATTTCCCCGAATTTTGATTTTACTATTGCCTGACAGACGTCGCTACTTACATATTATAGCACACGATTATATCATCGCTGTTCATTCGTTTTTCAACCGACAATCTCCTTCTCCTTTCTGATGATCTTCCCCTCGGGCGAGCAATGCATAACATACCGTCCCGCTCTCACGCTCGCTATCTTTGCGCAGGAAGACACCCTTTTTCCCAATTATTAATTTGGTTGTAATTTCTGTTGTTCTTCCCCAGTGCAGTTGTGCAGCTCGCAGAAATGAAAGCGAGAAATATGACTTCCTGAGAAGCTGCAGTTGCTGAACTGCAAAATCGCTGCACTTTTTAGATTGCTGTGGCAATCTGTTCGAAGCGAGAAGCAGTAACTGGCCCAATAAAGTAAGTAGAATGAACAAGACGAAGGAAATCACCTCGTTTGGAACGACGGCTTTGGTCGATGGCGACGCGAGGCACATGAAGTGAAATGCAATATTGCACCGGAAAAAGGATATCGCGATCGCGATGGTGATTAAAATAAGACCAAGCGCACGCGCAATCGCTTCATTTCGCACGGCTGATGGGGCATTTACATGCATTCGCTTACGGTTTACGATGCATTTAGGCACGGTTTCAGGTTCTGCGAAGGGAAATGAATGGTGGGTTTTGTAATGCAAAGTTAGAGCCTCTCCCTGTGCAATGTATGTAGGTCGTGATGCAGGGAGATTAATTAATTTGCTGTGAATTTATTCTCTGGCTTTCTTTGAATTCATTTATTGAACGATCAGGTTCGGTTTATCTTAAGTCAAACGTCGCAATCAGATTTAGTAAATATAAGGGTCAGCACTCCAACGAAAGCCATTTTACCTACCTACAGTAGACTGTCGAAGTTGTTTCAATGTTCAATATAAAGTGTCGGAATTGAAAGTTCTTTGTCGGAATTGTAGTTAAGAAGCAGTGTAAAATATTCAGCAATATCTCAGCAGTCTGCGATTTGTTTTCAAATCCAACGATAATTATAGACCTAGGTAAAGTGACAAGATGTCCCGAGCTTGAACGCGGGACAATATTTCTATTTTATTTTTATACCTAAATTATTAATTAGAAACATTTCGGGGTACAGTGAAAATAGTTATTATAAGACTTTAATTCAACCTTTATTCGACTCTACCCATCCAAGCTATGTCAATTGGATCAGTTTTTCTTTGATTTTGAAAACTCACGAATTCTATAACCATGCTGTTTACCGAGTTTTCCAGCATTCGGTTATTTCGGTAAACAGGTTGGTAATCGAGTTCGTAATTTTCCAGAATCAGCAAAACGGATCCAATTGACATAGTTTTTATTGTTTATTATTTTTACTCATTTATAAGTACGTTGGGGCGTTTTAGAATATTTCAATGAGAACAACAATAGAAAAGCATTCAAATTTTTCCAGTAATTAGCCCTAGGTGCCACAAGGTTCTCAACTTGGCCAATTACTGGTTATAATTCTGCGAATTTTCAATCATCTGATTGCACCCATAAAGGGTGCAGGACAATTCTCGTCACCAATCGCTATCACTCAGCCGTACAAGAACCAAATGACTTCAAATTCTGTCCATGAATAGTTTCACATATGCACTAGTCATGTAAAAAATCAAATCATTCGGTTTTGATACGTCTGAGCAATAGCGATTGGCGACAGGAATTGGCCCACTGCCGAGATGGCTCGCACCTTATGCTGATGACATGAAACATGAAATTGTAGCTAAGGCGTCAAGTTTTCACAGCATATTTACATATTTCCGTTCACTCCACACTTTTTTAATACGATATTTTTGCAAAATTTACCATTCTTCCTCCTATTTTCTACTCTTTGGATCGGGTTCATCAGTTTAGTATGTACAATTAACATTTTAATTATGAATTGAAAATGAGAAGAAAGATTAGTAATTTCCATTTAATTCCAACTACCTTTATTGTTTATCTTGACAGATACGCGTATTTCGTCTACAATGTGCAGACTTCTTCAGTGTTGTGTACTAATACTCGACTGAAAGAAAACCTTCGCCGCCTGCTGTTTGTATAGTATTTTCCAAATTCAAACACTTGTACCTAATGCTAACATATTTTTTACCTAACCTATCCAGAGTCAAAAACAAATATACTTATTATCTACCGATCTCCGATGATCGAAATAACCAAAGCAGATGAAGAGTTTTCCGATTTTGCTTAGGGTCATAGAATCAATTTAGAAAAATCGAAAATTGATACCCAAAGGATGGATATCGTAAAAATCAATCCAAGATCACCCAATCCTGGTTCGTATGTAAATAAAAGCAACTGTCATTGGTGCATTTCAAGGCCTAAAGCAAACTATTTATGAAAAATCATGCAGTTTGAGCCGTCGAAAGGCACACAGATAAAAAGAAACATTGAATTTTCTGCGTTATCTAATGCACATAAAAGGAATGCTAGATTTGGCAGAAAATAACTGGATATTTCATGTAAATTTAAGCCAGATAACTTCTAAATCTAGCCTGTTGTATGAAAGATTGCAAACATTGTTGTATGGCGCATGAAAAATTGCAAACAATTTCGTCGTTTGCGCCTGCTTTGGCTTGGAATTAAACGAGGGTAAATTTGACGCGCTCGTTAAAATTCATTATTTTTTTCTGTGCATGTTTCGGCGAAAATCCGTGTTTGTCCCCTCCTAAAGGGTTCTTCCAGGGTATCCCGGTCTAAGATCCATAAACCAAATTACACATACTTTTCTACATTGTGTACTTTACGAAGTACTTCTTCGCACGCATCCTTAAAATTAAATCTAACTTGCAACATTGCTTTCAACGTATCAACACTTAGTTGGAATTTTTCCGTAGTCCTAACTTTGTTCACGACTGAATATCCTCGTTCTGTTATAACGTTCGTATCGAGCAAACTTAGAGCAAATTCTACTCCTTTTCTTAAGTTATGAAACGAAATGTTATTAAGGTGTGTATCGAATATAAGCTATCCACATACATTTGCGTTATACGCATGTATTTGTGATGGTTTTTTATGCTCTGAACACTGCATGCTGTGCGTTTGACTGTCAGCTTTCTTTTGTTTACTTGTTTGTGCGGTTCAAATTCTGCGTTTTCAAAATGTCGCGTATTGAAAAGGAAGTGAAAATTAAGGTTCTGGACACATGGCTAAGTGAGAAGGGTATTACTATGCGAAAATTGGCGAAGCGGTTTGGAATTCATCATGCGAGTGTTAAAACCATCATTAATAAGTTTGGGGAACACTATTCTTTGGATGAGCTACCAGGAAGAGGCAGAAAACCCGGTTCTTCCAACCCGAAACTGGAGCAGAAAGTGGTATCTCTAATCATGAAGAACAAATCAATGTCAATACGTGATTTGGCCAAAAAAGCAGGAACGAGTGTCGGAATGATCCAGCGTATCAAGAGGCGAAACCACCTGAAGACCTACAAGAAGCAGAAAATCTCGAAACAAAGTGCAGAACAGAAGAAGCGAGCAGCAACAAGAGCCCGGAAATATTATTCACGTATTTTGCAGCGTCCGGATGCATGCGTTTTGATGGACGATGAGACCTATGTAAAGGAGGACTCAAAAACCCTTCCAGGTCCACAATACTTTACTGCCGTCGTTGAGGAGGATGTGAGCGATGCGGACAGGTCGATTCAAGTGGAGAAATTCGGTCGAAAGGTACTGGTATGGCAAGCAATATATTCCTGTGGTTTGAAGTCAACCATTTTTTACACTACCGGAACTATAAATGCGGAAATCTATCGATCTGAGTGTCTCAGAAGAGATTGTTGCCTTTATATAAGAAGCATAGTACACCTCCACTGTTTTGGCTCGGATTTAGCGTCGGCTCACTATGCCAAAACCACTCTCAATTGGCTTGCGGAAAAGGGTATAGATTTCGTTGAGAAAAATATCAACCCACCAAATTGCACTCAGCTTCGACCCATCGAACGTTACTGGGCAATCGTGAAGAGGGTCTTCAAGAAGACTGGTAAGGCAGCTGGGAACATGCAGGAGTTCAAAAAAATTTGGGCTCAAGCGTCCAAAAAATGCGATGCAACACTTGTCCGGAACTTAATGAAGAGCATTCGATCCAAAGTTCGAAAATTCGTGAAGGAATAACTTAAATTTCATCCGGTCTTCATTATGTTCAAGTTTAACCTCGTACAATAAAGGATCAATTTTTGTATGGATAAAATATCGGTTTTCAACATAATTTAAAAGAAAGTTTGTGGATAGCTTATTTTCGATACACTCCTTATCTTCAATGTGTTAGCTCAATCCACCTATCTTCGAGTTCGGTATTATTTTCGTTTCAACTTGTAATTTTGTTTTTGTTTTTTGTGTTTTTTTTTGGTTGGCTTCCTTTTTGGGGGGGTATTCTCGAAAAGTTCAGCATCTTCTTTGTTGGCATCGATTAGTTTTTCAGAATAACAAAAATTACGGCAGATTCGGTTTGTGTTGGTGGTTTGTTCCCCTTGGATTTGAAATTTGGAACTCGAAGCCTCGAGGTAATCAATACATTTCTGATAAATATTAATCACACTGGAATTAAACGATTTTGATTTTGACCAACCATTTTCTGCGAGATTTTTCAACTGGCTTCGTACATTTAGCGGTATAAACTGATGCGTGATTCTCTCACGAAGCTTGAACTTGAGATTATCAAGTTCACCTACAACCTTTCTAAGTGTAATGTTGTCGCCGTGGATTTTTCTTTACCATACTGTCAAATGACGCTGCCTGCCTATGCATGAAATACAATCACATTTCAGAGCTCTCATCATCAAAAAAATCACGTAGAATTCTAGGACTATTATCGATGGACAAAAATAAGATTTCACAGGAAAAAGATTATGAAACTCGTTCGACTGCTGGCTTCAAAGCCAGCTATCGAGTCTTTCTGTATCCCAGAATCATCATGTATTCATCTTAAGTCTTTGTACTGGGGCACAATTTAAAAAAATCTCTTGTGAGCGTGACGTAAGGTGGGGAGTTTTGAGCGTTAACATCTCAGTCGTTTCTTCAAACATTTTCTAAATGTTTGCCCCAACCTATTGGAAATATTTCTACGCGTCGATTTCAATAATGAAAAATATTGATTTTCAACATTAAACTATTTCAAATAACGCAAATGTAACGTGATGTCTTATAATGCCGATATTGGAGAGCCAATTTACTAAATGCACAGTATTCTCCAATCACAGACTTCAAATATAAGTAAGGAACGTCTCCAATGAAGCAGTAAAAGATATTTAAAGGGGATAGCTTAGCATTTTACTTAAGTCTTTCGGGTAATCACGAAGATGTTGTAGTCATTGGTTGATGTCAAGTCGACCGACACACTCTACTGCCTAGTGACATTTCTGGCCGTGACAAATTTGCAGTCGGATTGCAGTTTCCACTCGGTAGCATTCACCGTCTGCTCCGGAAGGGCACTACACCGAGCGCGTTGGTGCCGGTGCCCCCGTCTACCTCGCTGTGGTGATGGAATACCTGGCGGCTGAAGTCCTCGAGTTGGTAGGAAACGCCGCCCGCGAGAACAAGTAGACCAGAATCATCCCACGTCACATGCAGTAGGCCATCTGCAACGACGAGGAGCTGACAAAACTTCTCTCCGGTGTGACCATTTCACAAGGTGTAGTCCTTTGCAGGCCGTCCTGCTTCACAAGAAGACCGAAAAGAAGCCTAAGCTCATTCGCGAACCATGTTCCCCCGTCAACAACTAAAACCCGTCCTTTTCAGGACGAACATATCATTTTTCCCAACTGAAGAGTTTGTTTGATTGAAGTTTCTCTAGCGCTCATCGAAATTTCCATTACCACGCAACGGGCTCAACGTGGCATTGCTTTAAACGTCGCGTCCCGGAGTAAATGGCCAAGCACGTATGACAACCAACGAACGAAATATTAACAATTAATTTGAGTCGAACTGCAACACGGTTGACCGACCATGTGTACACATATTGTACTTCCTAGTTGTATATAGTGGATTAAGAAGATTAGGTTAGTTTCTGGGGGTGGCAAGCACTGTGGAGGGCGCATGTGAGAGTAGCCTTTGGCCAAACAGGCGATGTTTTAGTTGGTTGTTGCTAGAAACTGGATTGTTATGCGGTCGGTTGACCCAGCCAATGGAGTATGCTTAGTCAGCCGGTTGACGCAACCACGAGGAGCAAATTGATATCCCAAATTGGTTTTATTCATGTTTTAGTTTTATGAAAGCTTTATGGAGATCATCTGGCTTTATCAGGGCATTTTCCAAGTTGAGGTGGTTTTAATTGAGTGATTAAAGAACACATGAAGAAACCTCCATAAAACTACATCATTTATAAGTGTTATTCACCTTACAAGTAATTTTATAAGATACTTGATCCCCCTTTCAAGACATCGTTTCGCAACTTTCATATAACCTGATAAATGTTTTGAAAAAGTTTTATGACTTTCTTCTTTAAGATGAATGTATCTTGGAAATGCTGCCATAAAAAACTCTTAGAACCATTTGATTTTGAATAAGAGCACATACTCTTGAGAAAGTCCATGATGTGCAAAATAAACAAAATAGACAATGGCCGCCCATAGGTGGAAGATATTATAAAATAGTGGATCGTTCAAGCGGAAATTCAATAAAAACCTATCCAATATGGTTTTACAATGCATGCCTAATCGAAGCAAAACAAAAGGCTGGTTTTAATTTGCACGAAGACAGGGATCGAGATATTGAGAACGATCCTGCTATCGATAGGTCGTTAACATTCGGCAAGTAAGTTTTATTGATAATGAAATTGATGATTTTTTCTTAGAATCTCTCAGGTACAAAAGGTAACGTCTGGCTGCATGTCTATGTGTACTTTTTTCTTATTAAAAACTCCAATTGTCCTGAAATTAAAAATGGTTAAGGTAGCCTACCCCCTCGGGAATCTTGTCCAAGGATTTTGTTCTAATGTTATTCAAAAGGGGTGAGATTGACGGAATTTCAACCCGGAAAATAAAAAATCCGGCCACATTTAACATGCACTGGGATTAACGAAACGAAAAAACATCCCGGGGTATGAACCACCAATAAATGGGGAAAAAACCAAAAATGGAGGGGAATACTGGCGAATAAACCCAAACTATCAATATATGCTTAAGTAATTAAATAAATTGGGGCAGGCAAAAGGTTCCATCCAACCTTTCATATTTTCATCATGTTGAACGGTCGGTAAATTGGTGGGTGGTATAATGGCAGGGTAATAAAACATCAATAAAAATGGAAAAAATAGCAATAAAAATGTGTGAAATCGCCACTAAATGTAGTGAACACTGTGCCAACGAAAAAATAACAATTCGCACTAGAAAAACTTAAAATAGCAATAAAAAATTGATAATTCACTTTCAATAATTCAAAAGTGACCGGTAAAACTTTCAAAAAAAGCAATGGTAATTAGTATAAACGCAATAATAAGCTGATAGTTTTCTGTCATAATAATAAGTTCTAGCACTATACATGTGACAAAAATCTTCAAATCTTTCAAATCTTCCAATTGAAATCATGAACAAATCGCAATAAAAAATCAAAAAATTAAAAACAAAAAATTAAAATAAAAAATGCGATGCAACACTTGTCCGGAACTTGATGAAGAGCATTCAATCCAAAGTTCAAAAATTCGTGAAGGAATAACTTAAATTTAATCCGAATCTTCATTATGTTCAAGTTTAACCTCGTACAATAAAGGATCAATTTTTTGTATGAATAAAATATCGGTTTTCAACAAAATTTGAAAGAAAGTTTGTGGATAGCTTATTTTCGATACACTCCTTATCAAGTAATATAGCTCGTGGTCTGGAGGGGAGTTTTTCACATTTATAGTTTTTTTTGGGGAAATTTAAAAACTTAAGGATCATGTAAGTTATTTTTTTATTTTTTTTTTTAATTAAGGTGTTTTTATTTTATTTTTATTATTTATATTTGAAGAAATTTATTAGTAAACATTGCGATAAAAACGTAGCTTTTTTCAAATCTCGAATCAAATAACTTGGCTAACCACTGAATTAACCGGTAAATCAGTGCACAGTGGATTCTATTTTATACGTGATTGTAGTAATGTTTTAATAATATTGATAGTTCGGTCTATTTCACTGCTCTTAATTTGACTTTTAAAATATATTGATTTAACTTTCTTTAAGCTCCTATATATATATAAATGAAATTTAAAGCAATTTGGATTTTTTTAATATTTAGATTTTAAGGTTTTGATAGTTTAAGATTCTTAAATTTTTTAATATCATTATTTTTAAACATTTGTTTTCATTGTTTTAGTGTCTGATTTTAAGATAGAAGAAATCATGGCTTTGGCGGGTTTTCTTCTATTATTATCAGGGGGGTTTCTAAAACTGTTTGCGCTTATATTTTGCCAGAAGATTTTTTCTTCTTTTCTAGCGTTTCAAGCTTATTGCTTTCGCCATTAACTTATTGCTTGCTCTCAACTTAGTATTCTAAATGCACTTCCACAGTTATTAATTAAGAGCTTTCTATGCCAGCTACCATTTTTGCATGAGTATGATTGTGTGGCAAGTACCATCATACCCTTTGCCCTAGACCGGACCGGGAATCGAACCCAGCCACCTCCAGCATGGTGTTGCTTTGTAGCTGCGCCTTGACCGACTGAGCCAAGGATAGACCCGCAAAAATATTCACTGAGTGTAAATAGAAGAATGTTGTGGCCATGTTTCAAAAAATTTCTTTAAGTCTCAGGATTTTGTATTTTAAGATAAGTAAACTTCTACATTTTTTTTTATTTTTCAAATTCTGAGATTTTTTCCAGATATGAAGATATTTTGATTTAAGAACTTTTAAATTCTATAAGTTTTTGGATCTTCAGACTTAAATTTTTATATTGAGATTTTTCGCTTTTTCAATATTAAGATTTTTAGATTTTAAATATTTAAACCGACACTAAGATTTTTAAATTTTGAGATTTTTTGATTTTTTGATTTTAGGATCTGAAAATTTTTAGATATGTAGATTTTTAGATTTTTAGATTTTTGAGATATTTTGATCTAAGAATTTTAAGATTTTTTGATTTTTAGAGATTTAGATTTCTAAACTATTAGATATTGAGATTTTAAGATTTTTTATTGTAAGATCTTAAGTTGATTTTCAGATATTTAGATTTTCAGATATTTAGATTTTTAAATTTTTAGATTCTTAGATTTTTAGATTTTAAGATTTTAAGATTTTAAGATTTTTAGATTTTTTGATTTTTTGATTTTTTGATTTTTAGATTTTTCGATTTTTCGATTTTTAGATTTTTAGATTTTTAGATTTTTAGATTTTTAGATTTTTAGATTTTTAGATTTTTAGATTTTTAGATTTTTAGATTTTTAGATTTTTAGATTTTTAGATTTTTAGATTTTTAGATTTTTAGATTTTTAGATTTTTAGATTTTTAGATTTTTTAGATTTTTAGATTTTTAGATTTTTAGATTTTTAGATTTTTAGATTTTTAGATTTTTAGATTTTTAGATTTTTAGATTTTTAGATTTTTAGATTTAAAGATTTTTGGATTTTTAGATTTTTGAATTTTCAATTGAAAAAAATTCGATTTTAGGAGTTTTAGATTTTTAAATTTTTAAATTTTTAGATTTTTAGATTTTTAGATTTCTTGATTTTTTTGATTTTTTGATTTTTAGATTCCTAAATTTCTAGATTTTTAGATATTTAGATATTTAAATATTTAGATTTTTCGATTTTGAGATATTGAGATTTTTAGATTTTTAGATGTTTAGATTTTTAGATTTTTAGATTTTTAGATATTTTGATTTTAAGATTTTAAGATTTTTTGATTTTAAGATATTTAGATTTTTAAACTATTAGATTTTGAGATTTTAATATTTTTTATTGTAAGATTTTAAGTTGATTTTCAGATATAAAGATTTTTAGATTTTTAGATTTTTAAACAACTAGATTTTTAGATTTTTAAACAACTAGATTTTTAGATTTTTGTAATTTTTGTTTTTTTGTATTTTTGTATATTTGTATTTTTGTATTTTTGGATTTTTAGATTTTTAGAATTTTAAATTTTAAAAATTTAGATTTTAGGATTTAGATTTAGATTTTCTCGATTTTTCGATTTTGAGATTTTGAGATTTTGAGATTTAGAGATGTTGAGATTTTCTAGATTTTAAGACTTTTAGACCTTTAGATAACTGGAACTGGATAGAACTGGATATTAAGATTTCTAGATTAGATATTAAATTTTATTTATTTTGAATACATTAGATTTTTCAATTTTAAGATATTCAGAATAAATGAATTATTGCAGTTTTAAGATTTATTGCAATTGAAAGATGTTTCGTTAGCTCCCTCCATTGCGTTTTTTATATTACAAGAGTTTTCTATTCTACGGTACATTAAAAATCAGGGTACAAAATTAACAACATGTCTAACCAGAGCCTTATAATCTTCTTTTCTGTTGTAATTTGTCTATAGTAAAATATTATTTATTGAATACATCATCATTCGTTAATTTATTATAAATAGATTCCCCGTGAAATCGTATTCGATTTCTGCCAGCGTTGAAAACTTGACTCGCCATCTTTGTGAAGATCTAAACTGAACAATTTTCGTACACGACAATTACGATATGTGCAGAGCGTCTCTTGGCAATTGAATTCTGAACGCTGAAAAAACAGTTTTGGTTAAGTTTAGTAATAAAGACATAAGACGAATTCCCCGTCGACTTGTTATGAACAAATTCTATAATGTTAAGTCTCATATTTTTGTACACACACATACAGATGCACACATACACACGTCAATTCATCGACCTGAGTCATATAACACTATGGATATCCGGGCCTTCTATCAAAATATAAGATTTAGAGTGATCCTACAGTCTTTACAGTGCACGAGAAAGCCAAACTGTTAAAAAGGATAAGCATAAGGAAATGTTGAGGGGATAATTTATGCCCACGCCGATTAACGCTGCCGCCGCCGCCGCGGAGGCCGACCGCGGCGTTTAAAAATACCATACACGCCGCCGCCGTTTCAAAACAGATCGGCGCACAGGTCTACACCGATCACGAATGAACAGTGTAAAAAACTAGCATGTACACGGTAGGAATCTAAAACCCCTTAATGGGTAAAATTTTACCCATTTTTCTAACCTGTATGCAGCTATCAAAAAATGGGTAAATAAAAATCACGAATATGGATAAAATATTATCCATTTGGATAATTTGTTATTGAAAAAATGAGTATTTTTTTTACCCAAAATGGGTATTGAAAATATTTTAACTTTTAACTTTTTTTTGCTCCTGCCATCCACCATCCATCTTACCTCTCATCAGTTTCCCAAAAGTGATTGTCTACGGATTGACGACCTCTGTCCCGATTTTCAGAAATTCGTAAAAAATCCCACTATGGATGAAGTCAATAACAAGCTGGACAATGCCTCGCTCGAGAGGCTGCAGGGTAAGTAGGACTAGGTGTTATAAATATGTACGGTACAGGAATAATTCTTAATATTGCAGGCCTGAAATGGCCAACTACGATGCCTTCAAAGCTCCTGTTAAACATGACCATCACTTAAAAACGGGCCATGTGAATCCGGTCCAATTTATTTATAAATTGTGTGGCTCTATGATTAGAAATAAAGCTTAAGTTTCATAAAATGGTTGCTTGCGTTTTTTCCTTGGAAATAAAAAACCCATTAATGGGTAAAATATTACCCATTTAACAAAAAAGAGAGTATCCATAAACTCGATTTACCCATTATTGAGTAAATGGCGCAAATGTCAGATAATGGGGAATTTTTTACCCATTTTCCACAAAATTTTATTTTTAAAGATTGGTAAAAAATACCCATTTTCTGACATTTGTGTCATATACCCATAAATGGGTAAGTTAAGTTTACGAATTTAATGGGTTGACTCCCTTTTTGGGGAAATGGGTAAAATTTTACCCATTAGTGGGTTTTTGATTCTTACCGTGTGGACAATATCTTATTGCAGAGGAGGGTCTCGGACACTCCACTCCAACTATTTATTGGTAAATGATACAGTGAAAAATTATTTCGAGTGAGACGACTAATCAGTAGGCCATCCCTTATTTTGAAAAAATTGGCCAAGTCAAGAATTCCACCTCTTGAAATGTTCGTCTTGACTAGAAAATAAACATACTTAAATTTGAAGACCGTACGTTGACGTTAAGTGGTCCCCCAACGGACCTAAAGAAATGGTAGTACGGGTGACCACCCATGCGGTGGCAAGCACACTACTGTAGTGTACGGTCTATATGTAGGTCACTAAATGGAAACGGGTCGACCGACTTCAGTGTTGTCAGGTTCATAACATATTATGTATGTTTTCGTATTATCAATGTTGTTTGGGACTTTATATCATCAGTACACCAGTTGTTAGGTACAACACAATAAGGTCATCATATATACAAAACGATTTAAAAAGTAAGTGTAGGAAAGCCAATTCAGTGTTTTTATTCAACAAAGTCAGCCAACAAAGTTTCTAAGTGATGTCGTCTGTTTATTTGGAAGTTTCTTTCGAAAATATTTCACATTGAGCATCAGGTTTTGTAAGCCGTTTTCTTTTTTGGTCACATTCCTGTTATAGTCTTATATCAGCTTTATAGCTCTCTCCGCGTGATCATTTACCAATCTAAGGTGATTTATTATTTCTTCTCTTATGTGGTATTCCTTGTTCAAACTCCATTCATTTGCTCGTTCATCAAAAAAGCTGGTATCAATACCCAAAACTTTATAGAACTCAACAGTATTAGTTGTAGCCAGCTCGTCCAGCGAAGTCAAGTTCACCTCAGCGAGAGAGACATTCCGTTTTTTAGTTGGATCATCATTACCTTGCCTTGTTCTTATACACTGGACGAAATTCTCTCGTTCTGATAAACCAGTGTCGAACACAGACAGTCCGGCAAGCTCCTCGCTTAAATACCACAATTGGCCTGAGAATTTTTTTCGAGCAGCATTAGTGGCGCCATATAAATGGTCTCGAAATCAGTAAGATCCGCCATCAACTTGAGATCACGGCGAGGTGCAGATGCAGCGAAGGGTGCGAAAAACTATGCTTCCACAGACACTTCAACTATGAAAACACATACGCTGAACAATTCGGAAGAGTCTTCAAGTTGATGAAACTGTGTCCTGAATAAATACATCTTCAAACTGTAGATCTCCTTTGCCATACAACGTGCATTATGGACAGGACCTGGTGCACCTAGTAATTCCTCTTGGAGGGACATTTCCCAAAAAAAATAAATGAAAGTTCCAACAACTCACGGTAATCATCTCTCGGCTGTTCAAGCTGTGAAATATCATTGAATTAAAAGAATATTTTTTTGATGTCATGTGCTTAAATTAAATACTCACAATAATATTGTATTTCACGAAACGAGCAATGTGAGTTGAACGACTTCTCAAGAAATGGGGAAATTTGGATATCAATGGTAGTTTTCCTTGTCGATTGATTTCAAGTGGGCTTGAAATTGCTTGAAAATATGTCCGGTCCAGTCGTTGGTCCGGAATGGTATGGAATACATTTTCTAGGACAAGTTCCTAAATATGATGTCTAAATGGAAGCCACTAACCCACTTGACTCAAGTTGGCGCTCTATTCACGAAACAGCATCATTTTTCCATCCTAAGTTGAACATAACACCTTGTTCAAATTAGTTATCATATTTCAATATAATAAGATGCTAAGATTTACATGTATTGACACTAGTAGTGTCACGCCTTAACGCGTTCAGTAAGATTTCATTTCTTAATCAATTCAACTACAGCTTCCCTGATAGCTTTTCTTGTCCCTTTTTCAAGGGAAGGATCGCCAAGTAGTGCTGGATAGTGCTTTTACCTGTCACAAGAACTGCTTTTTCCCTAGCTTTTGTGCCATGTTTCAGCTCTTCGCTTAAAATATGCAATTCAAATACTTGCCACTAGGACCATAAATGCCGGGTACACTGGACAACTGTTTTGTTCCTCTCTTGCTTCCTTCTACAATGATGCTTTTGCTTCTGCTGCTGCTAATGGGTGCGCGGTTGGAATAAAACTAGTTATTCCCCGAGAAACACATATGCATGCTTTTATGTTGAGTAAGCTTCTCTATAACCAAATCTAGTCCTATAAAAGCATTTTCAACCGTTATAAAACTTGTGTGTTGCTTGGGTCGCATGCTACTACGGGCCGCTTAAATAGATGCCGAGCACGGCTGTGATGTGGTGGTTCCTTGGTGATTGACAGTCTTGCTGCACGCCGACTGTAGTGATGTTTTTTCTGGCTTGCTAGGTGCTAGGCTTTCCTGCGTTTGTCAGTGACGCTACCGACGTGAAACGGAACACCACTGTTTCAAAACAAATCACACGCACACGCGACGAACTAATAAATCAAACTAATATTATGTTTTATGCGTTGTGTATCTGTGTAAGTGAGTGCATTGTCATATCCTCCAAAACACTGTAATTGATTCACATATACAGAGAGGTATGTATCTACGCATGTTTGTACATTATTTGAAAGATCAACACTGCAGGGAATAGTTTTACGTTAACGTCTAGTGCGAGGGGTCTACTAGCGACTTATTGATACCTATGGACCATACACTACAGTAGCGTGCTTGCCACCGCGTGGGTGGTCACCCGTACTACCATTTCTTTAGGTCCGTTGGGGGACCACTTAGCGTCAACATATGGTCTTCAAATTTAATTATGTTTATTTTCTAGTCAAGACGAACATTTCAAGAGGTGGAATTGTTGACTTGGCCAATTTTTCCAAAATAAGAGATGGCCTACTAATCAGCTACCAATTCATTGGTAACACAAGTGAGAAATTGTGAAAAAATCATTTGAAGTTATGATCGCAAAATTAATCAGAAATAACAAATATATATAAAAAAGCACTAGTGCGTAAGTGTGACAACTGTGCAAAATACTAGTTTTTAGTGCGATTTTATTTGAAAAACTTGGTTTCAGCCTATAATGGATTGATGAGCAGTCCTGCAATAAAAATTTTTCTTTAAATAAATAAATTAAATGTTGTTAACTATAGTATTTACATTCGCGTTATTTCTTATTGTATCAAAATTGAAATGCAAACTGTGAAAAAATAGGAAAGAGGGGAATGGAGTCGGTTAGGCGTCATACTAGCTGTCATTTGTTGTCTAAAAGTGTCTGCTACTTGAAATTGGGAAGTTCTAGTACCTCCACTAATGGTACATTTACCCTAACCTCAGTTCATCCGCATGATATCAGTTGAATAACGGTTCTCAGATTGTTCCTTCTACTTATTTAAGCACTCAGTAAAACATGACAGGTATTTTGGCGTGCTTCTCAGGCAAAATATTGTGCAGCGTTTGAATTTCCGCAGAACTAAAATCATAAATGCACAACACGATGGATAACACAAGCTGAAAGGCTGCAATTATCATGTTAACTGCATGCATCCTCCTTGTGCGTATCCTTCTATTGCTGCCATGCTTCTTCATAATTCATATCCTTACTGGTGATGGGCCCACCCGGCGAGGGGGTAATTAAAACCCATTTTGCGCGCCATCTATTTGTTCAGCATTAATTTTTAACCAGCTGAAGCGATGCAATGGACTAGTTATTGCCTCGTGTGGGGTAGAAGTTTTTTTTCTTAAAACAAACACAAATCTGAACTGTTGCAGTTTTTTCTGTTACGAACAGGTGCTGTACAGAGGAATCCTTTCGGGCTGTGATTCTCAAAGTAATGAATAATGCACTGCCGACGGCTCGTTGTGTAATGAGTTGCGTTTGAAGCGTTGTTTGAAGTTAGTAATGTGTGAAAATTGTCAGATTGCTTTGCCTCTGCAGTGCATTTCGACGTATTCTGGGATAGGTGAGCTCATGGTAGATTTTAAAGAAGCGAAAACACCCGACGACTTTTCTGGCAGCTGACACGCCGAATTCGATTCCATCTGTTTCAACAGGTCTCTTATTTCACTTTCATTGATCAACAATCGTCGGTGGTTTTAATAATCAGCCATCGAAAGCCGTCTATTGAAAATAAAAGTAGGTAGTGAATGATCGTAAGAAAAAGATAAGCAGACAACAGGAGTAAAAACATACGTGAGCGATCATCAACCGCAAACGAAAGGAAGTTGGAATAAAAAAGATCCTCCACGAGATGTTTTTTTTTTCTCACGCATGATCTGGATCCTAGCAGCGGGTTCGTGGGGGTAAATATTTAGACGATCGGATTTTTTTTTCTGTGAATATGTTTGATCACGAGTCCTTTTTTTTTCAATTGGTGGATTATCATTAGGGACGGTAATGATTTTTTTTCTCAGATTTTTTTCAGCTATCGAATCTCTCTCATGCTACCGTCTGTCTTTTAGAGGTCAAGGGAAAGATGGGTTAAGCAGTTGTTTATGCACCAAATGTTAGGGTAGGGCTATTCAAATTTAGTTTTGTTGTCGTTTAGCATCTGGAGTATGTTCAGAATGTGTTTTTTTCACGTACAATTACATGGTATATCGCATGACATGAGGTATGCGCTGGTATGTTGGTGCTTTGAAAGAACAATGCCACCTCGTGCCATCTTGGCATCGCTTCCAGCAATGAGATAAAAAATGTCGCCTACAAAAAAAAAAATATTAACATTATAATCAGTGCGACGATGAACTTTCTATGATGCCCATTTTTGGACAGAGGTGACACTTACTCATCACTGCTTCATCTAGGATGGGTAGGAAAAGAGATACTCTTTTATTGGCCATTAGAGTCGTAACCAGCAGAGTTTCGGGAATCGTAAAAAATCTTACCCCCTTTCCCCTTCCCACCCCTATCCCTATCTTCTTGCTTCATAATCTTGTAAGATGTTTACCTCTGCGGACGGTACAATTTTATTTCTGGGTGATCTTTGAGGCACTTGTGCCAGGCGTTATTCCGAGCTTCAATTACGGTTGGATATAATTAAATTAAATTTACACAGACAGTCCGTCAGACAGTAAGAGATGTGATGCGATTTACCTAGAAGCCTTAAGTTTGAAGGGGTAATCAAAAAGAAATGTTATGCTCCCCAAACGACGATGGTTGGCAACAGGTTTGAAAAGTTTTTTTTAGTCATTCAGTCAATGCATAGGACGGACGTAGGCCAGCCTGGTTTTGGACACTTGTAACCGTTTAGGCTCGTGCCGAAGTGGCCTGTCTTTCTTCGCCAACCTTGCTAATAGTGTAAGATGACCCTTTGAACCTGCAGTATTAAAGCTGAGTTTGATGGGGTGGTATTTAATACTTTAACGGGACTTTTCTCGGTTGTTAATTAGGAGCAATGTTGAATTAAGTGAAAATATAGCTACACTTATCTCAAAATGTACAATAATGGTAGTAAAAGTGGATCCAGGGCTTAAGTTTAAGTTCAAGCCGTGGTGACTTATTCATTCGCACTGTTAATAAAAGCAGCACATTAGCAGAAATTATAAGATTTCTATCAGTGAATACGAAGCATTAGCATTGTTGACAGCCTGAGGTTGCTACTTTGTTACTGCCAGATCATCTATAACAAAAGAATGCATTCGATAAAAATGGCAGACACATATTTACTCACCAAAATTAAACCGATTATCGGATTTTCTTGAAATCTCATTAGAAGATTTGCAAACTTTGTTTTATTCAATTTCATCTCCCATTCCGAAAGCTTGCACCTTTCTTTTCACTCCACCCATCAAATTTTGTACAACCGATTTCCCCAGTGTTGTTTTGGTGTTAATTTTCAAGTTTTCTTCAACTCCAGCTCTGTTTTAATATTTTTAGGATGTTTGCGAAGTTTCGTCTTCATAATTTCCCAGAATTTATCAATTGGGTGAAGTTGGTGGGTTCATATCTTTTGGCACAAAATTGACTCCGTTGGATCGGTACAACTCCAACACGTTTTGAGCGTAGTGGCACGGATCAGGCTAAAACAGAGTTGATCCTTTGTGCTTACTTATGAACTGTAAGGGACGCTTCTTAAGGCACTCTTCCGTGTAAATCGCACCGTAGATTGTTCCGGAAGCGATGAGGGGAGGACTTTTTTCACCACCTCCGCAAATCCCTACCAGATCACGAACGTCTTAGCAAATTTCGATAATATCTTCTTTCAAACATCCTCCGGAACATTGAACTTAGACTTGGCAACGAAATATTCTTGCCCAGGAATGTGACGGAAGTCGAACCTTGACGTAAGTTTTGTCATCCATAACGAGGCAACACAGATCAACACAGTGAACAACTTCGTGTAAAGTTCCCGGGCGCGGGTTTTCGCACTGGTGTTTTACTTTTCATTCCGGTTTGGGGCATTTTGCACTTTTTAAACACGTAACTCAGCACGTTTCATGGTTTTCTCCACAAAACATACTGAAACCTTGGACTTGTTAGCGACATCTCGAAGTGACATGTTTGGACGGTTCTTGGACTGTTGCACCACTTTTCTGGCCATTTTACTGTCGATTGGACCACTTTTGTGACCACTCCCTTCCTTCCTTCGGGCACTCAGACGCTCCTTGAAGGTTCTCATCACACGAGATACAGTTGTATTTGCACATCAAAGATTTTTAAAAACGAAAATGAAGGCAACACAACCGTACAAGAAATAGTCCACACAAAATAATCCGTTTTGAGCATGAGCATGAGCATGATTAACCACCCGAGGTTGCTACTCCGTTGTTGCCAGATCAGCTGTTATTACACAGAGAACCAACAGATCATGCTTGGGACTAACATACATCTTCAATGTGTAAAAACTGGTGATCCCAATCTAAGGCAATACCGGCGCCAGCCTCGCCCGAATGCAGGTCAAGTAGGGAATGGGTAGGAATATGTTGACGTGATACTCGCGAAATCCACTGCACTTCCACGAGAAATCACTGGGATTTTGGATAGCAGGATTGGGTGGCAGCAGGGTTCGTTTTGGTTAACGAGTAAGCTGTTAACAAGTGATGTATTTCTTAAAAATGATATTAACGATTTCCGATTTGGAACCGATTTAAACCAACAGTAAGGATGCTATTGGGACCACTCACAAAGTGTGGGTGTTTTTTTCACTAGAATACAAGAATACATTAAAAACATCGAGTTTGAGGACCGATTTAAACCAACAGTAAGGATGCTTTGGGACCACTTGTGGTTTTTCATTGGGAAAACAAAGTGATTTTAAATAATCCTGAAAAGCCGATTTTGACCGGTTTAAACCAACAGTATGGATGCTATTGGGGCCATTCACAAAGAGTGATTGTGGTTTTTCATTGGGAAAACAAAGTGATATTTGATAATGCTGAAAAGCCGATTTTGGCCGATACAGTACAGTAAGGATGCTATTGGGGTTACTCACAAAATGTGATAGTGGTTTTTCATTGGGAAACTAGGAGATGTTTATAATGCTGGAAAGCCGATTTGGACCGATTTAAACCAATAGTAAGGATGCTATTAGGGCCACTCACAGAGTGTGATAGTGGTATTTCATTAGAAAAACAAGGTAATTCATCTCAACGATTGAGTACCAACTTGGACCGATCCACACCAACAGTACGTATGCCGCTGGAATCCCGTACAAAATGGGACAGTGGTTTATTTGTGATAGGGTGGCCCGACGAGTATGGCGAACGAATAATTTGAATCACAATTAATTGTGTACCTCACCAGCGACCGATCTTACCCGGCGAACTACGACTTCTGATCCCGAGCAGAAGCGAATAACTTGATAACTGGCCTTGGTATTTATGAGCTCAGATTAAGAGGTAAAATACCTGAGGATAATACCATCAAATTGTTCCCACAATGTCATGCGAATACCGAATTGAGGTAAGACAATACCAAAATAATACCTCTAAGGTGACCAGATACTTACCCAGGTATCCGGAATATCACCTTTAGCTATTCTAGAGACATTTTGCTTGCAATTCTTAGGTATTTTGCTTAGGTATTTAATCTGAGCTCTTTAATACCAAGGCAGTTATCAAGATCAAAATTAGGTATTCATATGCTTTTGTGTTCTGCTCGGGATGCTCACTAGATCACTCGCGCAACAATAGGCAACCGAAAAAATAGACAAAACGCTACGCCCGATAACAAAATATTGCGGAACACACAAAATAATCCGTTTTATAAAAAAAATACATCATCAGTTACAATCTTCATAAATATTCAAAATATTTCGCTTACTGTTTAACATACAGTTTTAACGTGTGAAATGCATAGTCTTATAAATTCAGAAATTATTGGCGCACGTTCAATGTGTCTTGACATCGAATTGAAAACATTTATTCCTTTAAAGTATAATGAGTTTTGTGAAGCACATGTCAAGAAATTCGGTGTTCGTATTACATCCTCGTTTCCAGTACTATATCCATGAATATCACTTCCTCTTTTAATTCGATCACCCAAATATCGAGGCAGCAAACCATTGACTACTTTGAAAATGAACATCATAGTCAAATATACATTCCGCTGCTTCACCGATAACCATTGCAAAGCGTCTAACATAAAAGTCGAGGAAGTGAATTTGTTACATCTTAAAATCAAACGCATTGTTTTATTTTGCAAACGCTGTAACCTCAATATTCCGTAGCGCAGTCACATTGAGAATTTAACTAACGGTTGCATTAAAAAAAAAATGGACAAAAATAGCCGATTTTTCATGGGTTTACCTTAACCCGCACTGACGAAACTACCCATGCAGCAACAATCATAGTAACCCATGAGTCAGCAGACAAAATTTGATAGCTCTATCAGTCGAATTCTAACCGTGATGGCAAAAACAGTGAAGGAACTCCGTTCAGAATTGTGCGCGTTCAAAGAACGGCACCCCGCCGCGTTGAAAACGGACATCGTGCGGCACTTTGTGGACGCCGGATTCGCCCGTTCCGGCATCTACAACATCTTGGCACTATTAGACAACAATCAGAGCATCGAAAGAAAGCCCGGTTCCGGACGGCCGACGATCCTGAGCGACAAGAAGCTCCAAAGGATGCTGAAGAGGAAGACCGAGGGAAAAGTGGCTACATCGTGCGCTTGGCCGGGAGGTCGGTTCAACAGGCCAAACAGTGAAAAAGTACCTGGCGAACATGAACATACATGTCAGGAAGCGAAAATGGCGTCCACTGGTTTCTGAGCTGCAGGCAATGACGCAGCGGCAGCGGCTGAATAAGATGGTCAACTCGATTTTCCCGGCGAATCGCAACGTAGCGGTGGTGATGGACGACGAAACCTATCTCACCCTGGAGGGCAACGACTGGCAGGGCACTTCGTATTTTACTTCCCCCACGAAGGAGGTGAGCTCCGAGGTGAAGTTCATTCCACACACCAAGCTCCCCAAGAAGGTGCTGCTGTGGCTGACAATAAGCGAGGAGGGAATGTCAAAGCCGCTCTTCTTTCGCTCCGGACTGGCCGTGAACGGGGAAATTTATAGTACGAAATGCCTGCCGGAAGTTCCGTCGTTCATCAAGAAATACCATAAGGGCGAAGATGCGGTGTTCTGGCCGGATCTGGCGTCATCTCACTACTCGAAGCGATCGTTGGAGGAAATGGAGCGGCTGAATATCGATGTGGTACCCAAGTTGGCGAACCCGCCCAACGTCCCCCTACTGCGTCCCATCGAGAATTTCTTGGACAACCTGAAGCGTAAGATCTACTCCAACAATTTTGGCGCGAACGCTGAGGAGGAATTGATAAATAAAACGAAGAAAGAACTCAAAATCATGCCTAAACGCATGTTTTCGTCCGCCATGGCGAATGTTCCGGTTAACTGCCGGAAGGCCGCTCGCAAGGGCGTAGAATTTTTTTGCAAGTAAGCTTTAATAATTACCTTCCATGGGAAATTTAGTAAAAAGCAATTATTTGTCTTACCTTATTTTTTATCATCATCCGAAAAAAGTCCATTTTTTTTTAATGCAAACGTTATTCACATTAGGTTCGTAGTTGCAGCGCGCAGCAAGTAGTGACCATGGTAACAGTTAATTAAAATGTATAAATGCAAGTTTTCTAAAAAAATCTTTTGATTTAACAAATTTAATCTTTTTCAGGATACCTCAAATTAAGATTTTGGAGAATTGCTGCTTTCGCTGAAAACGAACTAAAACGTGCTTAGGCGCGGAACCACAGAACATTTCAGAATCATCCGAATGAAGATCGTATATAATAGATACAAATGCTTGTAGTATTTTTCATTAACATAAATATATACACTATTATATAAATATTTCATGGGAATGGGAGTCCCTCCCATGGTCCCCATCAGGGCACCCGATTGAAGCACTCTGGATGGGGAGAGTGGGAATGCCAACTCCCCATTGCTAACAGTTTGTGAATAGAGGGCGGGCTCTTCTCCCCGCCCATTGAGGCATCCTCATGTTAGATGGCTTGCTCTTTTGACCAATTGTTCAATCTTGTTGTTGGAAGGAGATTCTTTTTATCCCTGTGGAATTGTACAAGTGATGTTGCCTATCGATCCACCCAACCCCTTTTTGGCCCTTCATACAATGGCATGATTAGGATAATCAGTAGTTATTAAAGCTTGATCAAGTCTAACAGAGAGGAGAGCCCATTGCTGTAGGGCTTAGTTTCCGTGCTACAATGGGTGGTAGTACATATAGTACACATCGAACGCTGTAGCCTCAATATTTGTGTTTGATTGGTCAAAAATAAAATGGAATTGCAAACGTCCAAATAAGGAGAGATGATTGATTTGTAAAGCAGTATTTTACTGCAAGTAGTTCAATCGTTTTTCAATCGGCATAGAATTTCATATTAGGTGCGCAACTAAGTTCCCGCTGTTTAGCAATAGATGGCGCCAGTAGTAAGTGCTGGTCGAATGTTGTACATCTCAAGCGTCATAAATCAAGCTCAGACATATGGTAAACAAACCGCTTTGCCAAATCAGTGATTTTGGTTTAGTGTTATATATTTTGGTTGTTTGAAGATGTCTGATTTCGTGCCAAATAATCGTCATTTGCGGGAAGTGTTGACTTTCTTCTTTCATTCGAAGAAAACGGCGGCTGAAGCACCAAAAAGTTTACGGTGATGCTGCTCTGAGTGAAACAACGTGTCGTGATTGGTTTCGTCGCTTCAAAAACGGTGATTTCAGTGTTGATGATCGTCCGCGTGAAGGAAGGCCAACAAACTTCGAAGACTCTGAATTGGAGGCATTGCTCGATGAGGATCCGTGTCAAACGCAAGAAGAGCTTGGTTCAGGATTAGGAGTTTCCCGCCAAGCCGTTTCTAAGCGATTGCATGCGTTGGGAATGATTCAAAGGCAAGGAACTTGGGTTCCTTACGATTTGAATTTGTTGAGCGTCGTTTTTTCGTCTGTGAACAACTGCTCCAGCGGCAAAAAAGGAAGAGTTTTCTACATCGCATTGTGACGGGTGACGAAAAATGAATTCATTACAGTAACCCAAAACGGAAACATTCATGGGGACTGCCCGGGCATGCTTCAACATCGTCGCCTAGGCCGAATATTCACGCTGCGAAGGTTATGCTGTGTATTTGGTGGGACCAAGTTGGTGTTATTTATTATGAGCTGTTGAAACCAAACGAAATCATTACCGGGGAACGGTATCGAACTCAATTTATGCGATTGTGCCGAGCATTGTACGAAAAACGGCCACAATACGAGCACAGACACGAAAAAGTGATTCTTCAGCATGACAACGCTCGACCTCTCGTTGCGAGACCCGTGAAAGCCTACTTGGAAACGCTCAAATGGGAAGTCCTACCCCACCCGCCATATTCTCCTGATATTGCACCGTCCGATTATTACTTGTTCCGTTCGATGGCACATGGTCTCACTGGTCAGCAATTCCACTCATATGATGACATCTCAAAATGGCTTGATTCTTGGATAGCATCAAAAGACAAACAGTTCTATCGAAATGGTATTCACGTTCTACCAGAAAGATGGGAAAAGGTCGTAGCTAGTGATGAGCAATACTTTGAATAATTCTTTTGTAACCTTTGTTTTCAAAATAAAGTTCTTTTTTCACCAAAAAACAGCGAGAACTTAGTTGCGCACCTAACAATTCTTTTTTTTTCTTTGCTGTCATCTGGCTCAGACCTATCGATCCATAAAGGTTAATACTTCTTGGCAATTTTCTTGATGACATTGTCAATGTTAGCGTTGAACTTTAGCTTATCATCAATAATCACGCCAAGATATTTAATCTCCCGAACGCGATCAAACGTTGAAAATTTCAGGAATACTAGTTCATAAGATAATCTTTCAAATACAATCTATTTTAGACCCCGCCAGGACCCGCCCACCCTTTCTAAGGCGGTTGATTATGACGTCATACAGACACTTGAATCACCATATATCAAAATGTGGTCACCAGAGAGCATTAGAGTGTTCTGCAAAAATGTGTATTTTAATAATTCCTACAATTTCTTACAACATATTGAAATCGTCAAATTTAAACAGAGTACTAATTATCTCAAAAAACCGGTTTTAAAGTAGTGCTGAAAGAAAACCAATTATATCTCTTCAACGTGAGGCTCTAGAAACTTAGTGCCTTCAGCAACTTTTCTTAAAATTACTTGCTCTACAACTTTGTCTGCAATAATAACCCGTTATCTCGTAGCTGTAAAAAGTTAGAAGTTTAAAATATAGTTAAGCCCCTATGAAAGGTTAGGCGTGTTTTTCAAAAGATGCGGTATAACATTTTGAGCAACTCTTCTCAAGACACCTAGTCGATAAAATGATGACAAAAGGGTGAAAATGTTTTTGACCGTCTTTTTTCAGAATTGTGTTAATGTGAGGCGGTAAGTTGGTTCAACATTTGAACAAAACAGATTATAAACTATAGGGGACCCATAGCGCTGACGTCGTTGGCAAAATATCTTTTCCTGATTTAGTAGACCAGGGACATAACTTTCAGCGTGAAAAGTATGCGATTTGACAGTTATGTTCCCGGCATGTTCGCGTGTGAGAACAAGATGAACAGTATCGCTATACATCCTCTATAGTTTATAATCTGTTTTATTTGAACCGTTCATTCAATCATCTCGCGGTCCACGAAAGAGTAGCGTGAAATTTATTATACATTTCAAAAGCTAACTCTTGTTGCTGGATAATCTAGAAAAATTTATGAAAAGGTCGTATTATCTAAAATTATTCGAGTATGATACAATTAAACCGCAAATATCTCGAGAACGGATGCTCTTACGAAGATCATCATGCTGCACTAAAACATTTAAAAATACTTAAAAAATCAGATTATTGATTCAAAAAAACGTTTATTTTTGCAAATACAGTCATACCTCGATATAACGTAACTCAATTTTTATTTTCGTTACGTTATATCGAAGTTATGTTATATCAAAGCAAAATTTTTTTTCCAGAATTTTTTTTTTATCTCTTTTTTTTCTATAAAAGAATTAACGTTAAATCAATGTTATTCACCCAGCAGGATGTTCCAGCCCTTCTTACCTCCGTTTTTTCAATTTAAAAAACATTTTTTATTGACCCCTCATTTAAAAAAAATGTATTTTTTTTTATCGCAGAACATTACTTTTAGCAGTATTCTTTTAATGATGTATACATAAAAATGCACCAAAATTTGGTTACAGCTTATTCCATACTACCCAGGGGGTAATTCACTCCGCCACCATGTGTTATCACCATCAAAAACACAATCCGACACACTTCAAACTCACTCCTCACCACATGCAAGATACATTTATTTCTGGCACCACTTACGCGAATTGATTATTTGTTTTGGCACTGTTTGTTTCCCTCTCGCTTGCACTGATGTGATTCAGATGATGTTTGAATGTGGGTGAATTAAAAGGCAAAATGGTCCATGGTTGCCAGTAAGGATAAATTTTAGATTGTAGTTATGACACCTTCCGACACCCTGAAACACAACGAGACTAATCTCCTGATATTACCATTCTTTATACATCAAACTGCATATTTCATGGCTTAGGTGGTAGATGCATATAATTTTTATTTTATCCGCTAGTAGTAAACCAACACGGTTATGTTTTTTGTCTTGTTTACGCGACACACGATCCATTTTTCAAAAAACCTCTGACTTAGTCGACCTTCTTGAATTATGAGTTGTGCAATAATAAAAAAGTTTTAACAGCTAGCTTCCTACTATATACACAAAAACAAACAATCCACAGAAAACAGATGTTTGACGGCATATACAAACCATGTTGTTGCATTGCACGCAACATCGCAAGCAACTTTACACTAAACCTTCCCAGATAGCGGAGCTTAGTACAATTGAATCAGCTAAGTCCCCTTTCCTACTTCAATCGTACTTCCCGTTCTAGTACAATCGTACTTCAAATGCACTTCAGATGTTACAACCGATGGACTTGAAATGTTAAAATAGCTAGCCTTTCATCTTAAATTTTGGCAATAGGTTGAAGGACACTTGAAGTCCATCTTTGAACTAGGATTGTACTAGGACTGTTTAGTTCAAATGGATTTGTTGAAAAATAAGACAAACAAATACATAAGACAAAAGAAATACTACACAAAAGACATCCACTTTGCGTTTTTTTTTATCACTTCGTTCAGATCGAGAACCTGGAATTCCACAATCGACAAAATTCGGCTTCTGCGCCCATTTCGTTAGATGTCATTGGTGCGGTAGCGTCAAACGCTGAACCAGTTGAAAACAAAACATTGAAATTAAAAAAAAAAAGAAGACAACAGCTGACAACTCAGCAAATGACACTTGATCGATGTTCAAGTCGTGAAGGAGAACGAAGCCAATCTGGGTTGCAGCAATCTTATATGTCGTTTTCGGTTTTAAACCTGGGTCAGGTCTCACTCTGACTCGCAATTACCGAACGAAAACGGACCCAGAGTCGAGTCAGTATGATGGTATTAGCAGCAATCAATATGCAACTAGCGATTTGAAATTGGTTCACTGTTGTAGAACCCCTTGGTCCGAGGTACACCTTGAAACCAGCACCTAACTATAAATATTTGCGCCTTTGTTTTGATTTGCTGTGTTATTTTGACAGAATATTTGAGAGTGTGTTCGTGTGAGTTCATTATGAGGGGCGTATTATTAAGTTTGGGACCGAGCTTGGGACTGATGTGCTAGTACTGACTGAGCCAAGAAAAAAATCGTATTTGTTCGGGACCTACTGGTCTTAGAGTTAGTCTATGGTATTAGTAAAATCGTGTGAGCTGATTTGTGAGAAATTTGTATTTCATTTGTATAAGAGATCCCCCCCCCCCTCCCGAAGAGGGAGGGGTTTTGATCCATCATAAGAACCTTCCCCGGCCCCAAAAAATCCTGCATACAAATTTTCACGCCGATTGGTTCAGTAGTTTCCGAGCCTGTAAAGGCCAAACATACAGAAAGATAAATAGAAATTTATTTTTGTATGTATTTTTTTTTATGAATTTATTTATTTGTACAGGCTCAATCGAATGAACTTTACAGAGCCAAGTTTTCATGTTTATATACATCAGTTTTCTTAGAACTAAGATTAAGGGGGTGGAACCGATTACCCAGGGCCGTCTCGAGGTTAATAGGAGTTATAATTTTATGGATGGGAAAATTGCGGTAGAAATTTTAAACAAAGCATAAGGAACAATGGTTTTCTTATATCTAGAATTTCAAATTACAATTTTTTAATTGAACGTTTTCAATTTAAAAAAAAAAATCACTCACTCACACACACACAACCACAATCACACACCGATGCACACAATCCTCAAAAATTTAACCTAAACAAGTAAGTTAATCAAACTAAAATCTAAGGCTAATGTTAGTCAAAAACACATAAATGAGTTTCATAAACTCCAGATCGCGTGCAGCCAAAATGTCTCGAATCGGTACATTGGGTTGCCTACCTCGAGCCCGAAGGGAATCATAAAGCTCAGATCTGACTCCACGATGCTCAGCACAAAACCAAATAACGTGATCTGCGTCCTGGTAACCTTGTCCACATTCACAGAGATTGCTGTCTCCCAACCCAACACGGAACAAATGAGCGTTTAATGAATAATGATTGGACATGAGGCGAGACATGACACGAATGAAGTCTCGACCCACATCCAATCCCCTGAAACAACATTTCTTAGACACCTTAGGAGTGATAGAATGTAGCCATCGCCCCAAATTTCCTTTACTCCATTTATACTGCCAGCTATCGAGTGATATCTGACGAAAAATATAGAAAAATTCGTTGAAGGCGATTTGTCGGTCATAATGTTTGTATTTATAGATAGATAGATAAATCACGTTTATAATTTAAACTGCCATATATAAGGTAAAAAAAAGTTACGTTATATCGAGGTAAAAGTTACGTTATATCGAGTTACGTTATATCGAGGTTGCGTTATATCGAGGTTACGTTATATCGAGGTATGACTGTATTAAAATTTTGAGAAATGCATCGATAGCTTATGTTTTATAAACTTTTTTCTCTGACATTTCTCCATCCTGAAATTATCTCTTAAATTTGCGTAATAACTTCAAAATTTTACAGTCAAAAAATAGAAAAAATCAAAAAAACTTTTTTTGGGATATTTAAATTTTTCAAGTTGATTGTCGATTTCTTTCCAAATTTTTTTTCTGTGTATATTTTTTTCACAACCTTCACACATAGGGTCACAATTTGTTCTGAGACAGTTTTTTTTGTACAGCCAAAGGTTTTCGAGCTACAAATTATTAATTGAAGTGCTATTCAAAATGCTTACGCTCTTTTTAAAACTGACTCTTGAGTCATAAAAATCTATGTTAGCGCGTAAAATGCTCAATCTCTTAAGCGAAACGCGCATGCAAAGTTTCATTCAAATAAAAAAATATCGAAAATAATTTTCCACATTTCCTGGTCATTTCGTCTGGAAACGCTCATAAATAATAATTGAACTTCATATGAACGGGTAAATTTCTAAGTTCGCGGACTGAAACCAATGAAACAATGGCGCCCGATTCTTTTGCTGCTTTATCCTCTCGATTAGCTGTCATTCGTTTCCCAACATCATACAAAGTGGTCCAGAATCACAGCGCAGTTGGATGTTTGTGATCCAAAATAAAACATCAAATCCCGTTGGCATATTTAGTACACCTACAGAGAAATAATGAATCAACCACAGTTTGAAATCGCTGTTTGATTCCAAGGATCGGTAGATTGTTGGAAGAGGTTAGCGAGAACGTGAGAATATCAATATTTTTATTTAGTGATTTAAGCATTCACTGTTTTTTGACGTAGACTACGTCTTACGGCAAGGCTAGGGTGTCAAATGAAAATCTAAAATATTGCGACCGTCACGAAAAACCGTGCGTTTTGTACGCGAATAACTCAAATAATCCCGATAGATTTACATGATTTCTTCCTCAATCGGTCGGAAATTTTATCGCGCTCCAATTCAATTGTCAAACATTATTCTCAAACAATAGTAAACTTTTGAAAATAACGCATATATAAGGTGATGTCTTATAATGTCATTTTGCAGAGTAAATTTACCAAATTTCCTATCACAGTTTTCAAATCGAAGCAAGGAACGTCTTGCATCATCTTCTTCTTCTTTGTATTAGAGAGGGACTTTAACCAATCATGTCATTCGTCTCTCCATGTACGTCTCGCATGCAGCTGAGAACGGTATAAAAGGCACACTTAGGAAAAATTTGCCTCATTCGTTTGGCAGCATTGAAGCTGTGCGGAGCTGGTCGCAGGCAGCTGGTTGCAGCTGCTTCATTCGTCCGGCAGCGGAGCTGGTCGCAGAGGCAGCTGGTGGCCGCAGAGGCAGCTGGTGTTCGCGTAGCAGCTGGTGGTGGTAAGTACCAAGGCTCTACCAAACAGCGATCGTCGCGATGAGTCAAATGGCGGATTATGGGGGCGCACAATCGCGTCGGTTTGTGCAAGCCGCCATCTTACCTCATCGTGGCGATTGTTTCGCCGCTACTTCGAAAACGCTGCTGTTTGGAGGAAAGCGTCCTTGGAGGCGAGCAGCAGTAGGTGGGAATAATCTGTCCTTTTGAGGACAATAAATTAAAATAGAAGAGTTGTTTATTAAAGAACAAATCTTAAATTTAGTTCGGTGCTCGATGGAGGGCGAGCCGTCGGTAAAAATTTTACCCAGCTGGTTGGCGCAATCCATACATTGATAGTCTGTCCTTTTGAGGACAACCAATTTAATTAAAATAGTTGTATATACAAGAATTAAACTTTTATTTCGTTTGGTTTGAGCGCCTAATATCATGGTGCCGATTCGTTCGCCGCAACTGTCCTTTTGAGGACAACCAGTTCAGAGAGTTGTTTATATAAGAATTGCATTAATATTTCTTTCGGTTTGTGCGCCATTTAATCTAGTGCCGATTTGATCGTCACGACTGCAAAAACGCTACTGTTTGCGGGAGAGCCTCCATGGAAGGCGAGCAGGACAATTCTCCGCCGGTGAAATTTTTTTCCTAGCTGGATGGCGCAACCCGCGATAAATCAATAAATCAATTCAATTTCTAATTTAAGAGAGTTATTTGAATAAGAGTTTATCTTACATTTCGGTCGATTGGCAGTCATATTGGATTTTGCCAAGTCGTTACTAGGCAACAGTGTGCTATGCAGCGGATCCATAGAATCAGTGAAAATAAATCAAAGCCTGTCGGTGCTTTGATTGATTTTCACCGAAAAATCCTACCAGATACAAATCCATCTTTGCTACTTTCAATTTAATATTCTCAGCTTGAGAGTTTGTTTGATTGGGATTTTCGTTTCAAATTGTCGATTGGCAGCCAGTGGTATTAGCAAAACTTGTTTTCCCTTCGTCGCATACCTTAAATCACACAAATTCTCTATCACGGACACCATTTTCGATGTCGAACATGATATTCCGAACCAACATTCTCTGTAAATTCCAATTAGTAGTGTGTTATAAACAGTTGTTCTGTTGTGTTAACGATTCGCGTTGGATAGAGTCCTACCTCTAGGAAGAAAAACTTTTTGAGAAACATAGTGAAAGTGAGAATGCCTAACCGATTTGATCCAGAACGCTTGCGCAGATTCAGGAAGCGCATAAAGAGCGAACATACGGGAAATCCTCCGAAACGACCATTCACCGATGCCGAGCGAGCTCGTAGTTATCGGGCGACATTGAAAGCAGCAAGAGGTAATGCGTTGCCAACAACTAATTGGGACGCTGGAGAAGGTCCTTCAACTCGAGGTAGGAAATTGATATTTATTAAATTTAAATCAATTTAGCAAAGTGCATGTCATCATAGCAATTGAATATCTCTCTATGTTATCGCTCCCTGTCTTAATAAATTTCAACAAAGTATTAATTGTATTCTGGTGATGACATGCGCCGCGTGCTTTTACATAATACGAACCAACAAATGATATCGATACAACTAATGCGCTGAACATGTTGTAATGCGTGATTATTTTCACAGGTGTTTATTTTATATTTATAAGAATTTTTCATATATTAACCAACCTTTTCTCCCATACCCATTGCAAATAATAATGATATTTTATAAAACTCACACTCTTTCTTCTGCGAGATCTAATATATTTTTATATATATTTCGATTTGCTTAACGTTTTAGCCATAATGGATTCACTAATATACCTGATATTCACATAGAAACATGAGTAATAATTTCACAAGAAAACCATAGACCATATTTTAGGTACGCATTTAACCTTATATTCCCAACTATGGCCTAATGTATTCATCACATAGTAAAATGTAGAATATAAAAGTTTTCAATGGAAAAGTAAGAGTGAGCGGTTGTGTATTTTTCGAAGGGTTTATTCATACCAACACCTATATAACTAAATGAATATAGTGGGAATTTGAATGTTTTGAAATGGAATGGCCGATTGATCACATGAGAAAGTCATTTAGATGTTATGAAGTAGCTTTTTATTCCGTATAGTATACCGAATATAGCTGAATGCCTGGAGCGATAATATTAATAAATGCCCGGAGCGATGAAATAAATAAACTTTACTGAAATTCGTTCGAACAAGAATCCTTAATGATATTAAGGATTAAAACTAGTTCAAACTATCATTAATTTAATAGTGTTATATTCCCTAACAGATGCTCAACTATCTTCTAGGCCTTAAAGATAGTCCATCGTAAAACGTGCAACCGTGGCCGTGTCATCATTTTAACTAAAAGGCCCTTTTCAGGGGCACCAAAGAGTTATAAAGAGTGTACAAGAGAATTGTCCCACATACTGACTTCATAAAACCAAACGGCCCTTTTCAGGGCCACCAAATAATATCTCAAGAGCGTACAATAGAATTTTCTTACATACTGGCTTCAAACCGCTGGTCTAATGTCCCATAAGAGCCGAGCCGTCATATTGTGACTTAAACTGCTTCTATCGGTAAGGGTAAGCGACCGGCACGAATAATTGAAACCCTTTCAACGCTAATAATAGCCACACTGAATTTCCCTGACACTTGGTTTAACGTAGTCTACGTCAACCGGTCGTGTCTTGTACACAACCCCGCTGATTTTTAACAATAATCTCTATGAAAAGCGACCCTCAAGATACTCAAGTATCAGGGATTCCGAGAAACTGGCCATTACTTATCAACTAAATTTTGTTTTAAGCCAAGCAAGAAAAAATCCAATTAAAATAACATTTGATTTTTTTCAATTCGTGTAAAAACAAACTCACATGTTGATTTCAACTCATTTAGCTCCATTTGGACTTTAATGTTGAATCTTTTTCCATGCTCCAATTATGTGCATAAAAATCAATTTAAAATTACATAATATTATTACCTGCACAGAAAAAAAAATTAATTTTAACAAGCGCGTAAAATTTCCCTTCATTTAATTTCAAGCCAAAGGAGGCATAAACATCGAAATTGTTTGCAATCATTCATGCGCCATACAACAATGTTTGTTGCAATCTTCCACGCAACAGGCTAGATTCAGGCGTTATCTGGCTTAAATTTACAAGAAATATCCCATTATTTTCTGCCAAATCTAGCATTCCCTTTATGTGCATTAGATAACGCAGAAAATTCAATGTTTCTTTTTATCTGTGTGTGCAAGCATTTTTATCAGTTTCAGATATCATTTTGATAACTTCAACAGATCCTCGGTAAAAGTTTAAAGCCTGCCGGACGAAAGTTAATAGCTTCTGAGAATTCCACCAACCAATCATGTGGAAAAAATGTTGACATCCTTATGCACGTCATTCACACAAAAATTAAAACAAAATTCAGTTAAAACCCTCGCCAACACCCATTAACTTTTATTTACTTTGAATTAACATGGTAAAATCCTGCATCGAGCTGATTCACGTGACTATCAAACGTCAATTATAAACATTAAAAAAAAAAAAACTTCCCCGGAAAAGGAAGGCACAGTGAATTATAACACCATTCGGGATGCTGAAGCAGAAAAAAAATGACTCAGTAGGATTTTCCCACTCCCAAAGACGACGGCGCGGAAAGCAAAACTGGATTTTCGTTGCCAACCCGCGTGTTCGAATAATAAGAGTTTGATTATCGCGATTGTTGCTGCTTTCGGATGGATTTTTTTTTGTTCTAGGTTGCATCCTAATATTAACAGTTACAAAACGTTAATAAACCCGGGGGATTTTGATGCTGCTAGAAAAAAAAACAGGACCGTATTCAAATGTTTATGAAACTTTTTTTTTTAATAAATCAAGTTTTTTTCCTTCATTTATTTTTTATCTGCATCCAACTGGAACAAATGAAAACTGAAATTCATTCTTTGTCCTTGGCAGGGCAACCCTTTTTGAATGGTTACCCTCGTGCGCTCGCGATCAGGGGTATGCGTTTTTTCTTGCTTCGATTTTAAGACAAGAAGAAAAAAAACTAATATCGTATGCATAAATGATGGCTGACAGTATGTCGCACACTGCTCATCATCGTCGAAGCGCCTGGGTGAGCTGGGGTAGTTTTTCCCAAGAATCCCGCGTCGGGGTTCCAGTCGGCGCACCTGGATTTTTTGTATGCCAGTGAAGCATTTTTTTTTCTATCGTCAGTTTCTGAAGCACTATCTTTGTGGGTAGAGTAAAACAGTTAATTTTTCTTCATCGGCTCTCCTCTGATCTAGTGATAGCGCCGAACACTTCGGGTGAATTTGTGTGGGATGTGCGTAGCTCACTTCCTATGAATGCCACCACCCATGAACAAAGGGAGGCAAGCAAACTCGCTTGTCATGAAGCAAAACAAGAAAAAAAAATCCGGAATGGTTTAATTGAATTACATTTACATGAAACATGGGATCATGTGCGTGAAAAATTAAAGTTTTTCGTGAAACAAACGCTCCTAAATAGGCGCATCGTCACCACAGCTGGCTCCTGATAGTAGCTTGTACACTCAATCGCGATGTTCGTGCAGAATTTTACAAATTTTCCGGTAAACTAAAATAACTTTACCAACGTTCGGTAAAGTATGAACGAAGTTTCAGTAATCTGAATATATAATTGACGAACACGGTAAACAAATTTACAATTCGTTCTGTGAAATTCGACAAACGCTAAATTCGGTAGAAAATTACCGGTTTGTAGAGCGCAAAACAGTTTACTGAACTTCGTTTCATGAAATCTGTCAAATTCAATGAAAAGGCTTTGTTTTTTACTGCACCACGACCATCGGATTTTATACTGAACGGAATAAAATTTTTACAGATTTTCAAGCAGTATTCAAGTATCAAGTATCAAGTATCAAGTTTTAGCAACAGTTCTTCCCAAAAATACAGGATCGAATCCCATGTCAGAAACATTAAAAAAAACGTTGGACAACTCCACGTGGTTGCGCTTGTTTTTCAATCACATATCGAGTCGATAAAGTAGATCTGTCAATCACTCATGCAAACAGCAGAGAGATGTTTCTTGTTAATTTGTGACAAAATGTTCGTAACTCTTTGTATTATTTTCGTACAATGCACGAATATTCTTTCTGTGTGGACAAATGTTTCGTAACTAGAAAATGAGAAGAATGATTAGTAATTTCCATTTAATTCCAACTACATTTATTGCTCCCTCTCGCGGGTCAAATTTTTCACCTTGTCGACGGTGAGAGGGCTTATCTCATGCTATGAACATGCATGTGAGACCAAGAATTTGACCAGTAGTGAAAGTATCACATATTCTGCATATTTATTTCACTACTACGTCGTTGAACGTTTATAAAAAGGCACTAACATCAGGTGTGGTACTGGCGGGTTATGCCGCAATTCACTCTTAGACTTCTTACTTTCAATCAAAGGGAAACGACTAAAAGTACACTTTTCATTGTCATGTCACTTATGTTGTTGTTTATCCATTTGTTTTATGGAATGAATATCCAAAGTACCTGGTTTGCTCATCGTATAATAAGTGAAAATAATTGCAAATTTTCGAAAAGGGTGAATGTTTTGATCAAGGCAAATATCTGACGGTTTGAAATGAAGCACATAGCCACAGAAAAGTGTTACTTTAGACTGACGACGACAAGCATGTTTATTAGAGATAGGACGCGGAAGGCCCGCTTAGGAATCACGACTAGTGGATCAAACCTTTCCAAGTAGTTTATTTCAGCAACAGTGCTGAGGGTCAGTGAGGGTTTGGTATTTGACTTACTTTAGACGCGGGGGGATGTTTTAATCACGGTAGTTCCATTTCAATTCCGGTTTCGGTTCTATTTCGATTCCGTTTCGAATCCGTTTTGCATCCATTTCAATTCGATTTCGATTCCGTTTCGGTTCCATTCCAAATTAAATAGCTCGGGGCTGTAAAATGAACGCCATTAGAATAAGACAACCTGACTGACTGACCCTTATAACACACTTTAAAATGGAAGCTCATTACATACTAGTTCAAACTTTTAGGGTTATTATTAGAAGATACCGCAGTGCTGTAAATAGCCAACAGAGGCTCACCATTGAAATTGAGGATTGTCTAGAAATAGCACATAAGAATGAGTTGAAAGAGATGAGAAAATAAATTCAATAGAACACATCTTTTGTCGAATTGCGCATTAGTGAGTTTCAGGAGACATACTTTTAGGAATTACGTCTCGTGTAAAATTCATAATTTCTAAGTATGTACCTCGCCTTTTCCTTATACCTAACCTAATTATTCTGTAGCAGCGGGTGCTCCGTTGCGTCGGCTTTGTTGTTTAGGTATTAAGTTAAAAAACCATGTGTACTCGTTACTTTGGTCTTAGTTTAGTAGATTTGTGTTCTGTTGTTTGTTGATTTCTAAGCTTTCTGCGACCGTTTAATTTCCAGGGTGTAGAGCTAGTCCGTAAGATTGTGATGTCATTCGTTGTTATGTCGTGATTTTCCCTGAAGATGTGTTTTGCAGCTGTCGATTTGAAGATATGTGAAATTCCTTTGTCAGCCTGGTTGACAGCTTCAGTCACCTCCGCTAGATGCTCTTTGAACCTTGTTGCCAAGGTTCTCTTTGTTTGACCTACATACATTTTGCTGCAGTGTTTACACCTGATTTTGTATACCCCTGCTCTGCCTAATACATCTACTGAATCTTTGGTGGAGCCTAACAACGATGCCAATTGACTTTGCCTGCTAGAGGAAACTAAATCCAAGCCAAATTCCCTAAGTCGTGGTTTCAGCTTTTGCGTAATGTCTTTATCGAAGGGGACGGATGCACGTTTCAGGGGTTCAGGTGAATCGGAAAGGGTTTTTTGTGATTTCCTATGAAGAAATGTTTCCTTTTTTTTATGAAAGCTTGAATTGTCCTCTTTTCGTAACCATTGAGTCTAGCAGTTTCGAAGATATATGCTAATTCTTTGGCTTTTCCGGTTTTATTGAGAGGAAGGGTCAACATCCTGTGGATCATGTGGTGGAAAGTGGCCATTTTATGCTGAAAAGAGTGGTTTGAAGTGTAATGGATGACTCTTTGGGTGTTTGTGGGTTTTCTGAAAATTTCAAACTCTAAAGACGATGTTGACATTGATTCTCTCACTACTAGAAGGACGAGGAATGCAAGTTTCCCATCCTTTTCTATTTTATGAGTGAACTTGATGTCTTTGTGGAGAATGTTGATTGCTTGAAGAATTAAGGGGAGATCTTCTTGTTTAACTACGGCGAAGATGTCGTCGACGTATCTCCACCAACGAGTTGGAAGTAATCCTTCCGTTTTTAGGATGGTTTCTAGATTCGCCATAAACAGTTCACAGAGGAATGAGGATTGAGGGTTTCCCATGGGGGCTCCTTTTAGTTGTTTATAGAATGAGCCTCTGAAAGTGATGTAGTTCTCTTTCATGCAAGTTGGGTGAGCTTAAGGTACATTCGCACCTTTTGCTTCCATGCTGTATCATTTCCTTATTTTAAAAGCCAATCGTCTAGAAGGTTAACCGCGTCCTTGATCGGTACGCTAGGGAAAAGGGCGGTGACATCGAAAGATACCATTACTTCATTTTCATTTACAGGGTGCGGCAGAAAATAATGCGAAAATGTTCAAACTTGAGTATTGGGTTAATTCGTGTAACTAGTGACTAATTTCTGTCGAAAGTGTATTTGTTTATGTTTACTTTCAAGTGCTGCATTCAAACATTCTATTTGTTTTATTGCAAATTTGTCAAAATGTTCGCGAAAGAAGTGATCACCAGTTTGTTGCTCGTCCAGAAGAAGCCGAAAGAGATTGCCAAGGTGGTAGGGTGCCATTTGGCAACAGTTTACCGCATAAAAAAGTCCCTGCAGGATGATCCTAAGCAGCGGAAGCCGGGAAGCGGACGTCCACGCTTTGCACGCACGCCGAACGTGATCAAATCGGTCCGTGCAAAAATTGCTCGCAACCCGGTGCAAAGAAAGCCAGTATTTCGGAGAAATCCATGCGGAGAATCATCAAAGAAGACCTGCATGCATCTTCCAGAGCCAGAGTGAAGCGCCACTTGATTACGGACCGGGTCAAGGAACTACGAGTGACTCGTTCCAAGAGATTGCTTTCTTTGTTGAAGAAGGAAAAAATGATAATCCTGTTCTCCGACGAAAAGCTGTTCAGCATCGATGCTGTGGCCAACAGCCGGTTCATTTCACCGCAGAAAATGGAGAACGTTCCGGAAAAAGTGAAATTCAAATTTCAAACCAAACATCCGGCTGGTGTCATGATGTTTGGCTTGGTGGCGTCCAACGGCTTGAAAATGCTGCCTGTTTTCATTGATGCTGGAGTTAAAATCAATACCGAAGTGTATATCGGTATTTTAAAGGACCAAGTGCTTCCCTGGGTGAAGGCCAACTTCTCCGAGGACCAAAACGTTGTTCAATCATTTCCAAAAGCTCCAGCAACATGTGCAAAAATTTTGGTCACACTGGCGATCAGAATATCTTCAGAAGCGTACAAGGGACACGAAACTTGCAGCCCGAAACAACGAGATCCAGCCCGGCAGAATGGTTATCCTGATCGATGAAATGCAGCCAGCAATCCGGTGGCCACTCGCCCGCATCACCGAACTGCACCCTGGAAAAGATAATTTGACGCGCGTCGTTAGCCTTCGCACAGCAAGAGGAGTCATCAAAAGGCCTATCACCAAAATCTGCTTGCTGCCGCTTCTGGAATCAACCACCGAGTATGAACAACGAGATCTTCCAGTCAACGACCATCAGTCCGAGCAACGAGAGTGAATATTTACCTGTAATAGGAAGAAGGAACTATATAATTAGTGAATATTGTACTTACCTGTTGGTGCTAGAAAGCAATCATTGTTTTGTTTTGTTTGTTTTGTTTTGTTTTGAACATAGTCGTTCAAGGCGGCGGGTATGTTCCCAAGTAACACCCCAAGTAGCAATACACGTTTTAAACCAAGCTAATGTTTTTTTTTTTCTAACGACAATAACTTAATTTCATACACGCATATAACCGAAAAAGCGCAATAAATGTGGCATTTTCGAACATCTTTTAGGTCATACCAGATGTTTTGTAGAACATCCATAAGACAAATATTATGTTCTATGGATGCTTCCAACAGCATGCCTAAAACATAATGATATGTTTTGTCAAAGCAAGCAAGGTATGAACAAAGAAAAAAAATATAAACAAGATTTTTTAATGGCGAAACTATATCGTAGCTAATGGTATTTTACGCCTTAAAGATGATTGTTTATAACTTTTCAAATAGGAAATTAAAAGTGCTTTACGCATGGGAGTCTTATCAAAATTGTATATGCGGCTAATTTCATGCGCCATTGATTGGATTAAAAAACGTAGAAGGTACCCCGAATAAATTTTTGAATTTTAGTGAGATTTCTGTATGGTATTCACAAAAACCAACATGGCGATTTTCCAAGTCTATAGTCCTACAGTACAAGTCTACAGTACGGGTTAAAACATTAGTAACACATTTGATTTTCAAATGTTCGTTTTTTTCTTTTCTGCGTTTTTGCTGAGAAATTGAACCGAGTAATGTCAGTATGAATGAAAATACAAATATAATTTTTCTATTATGTTGTGCGTAGCTATATCTCAAAAGACTCCCCCACAAATTAAGCGTAATAATTCATAAAAAATACTAAACAATCTCTCAAACTGTTGCTTTATGTTACATTTGAATAAACCCCTATGCCCAATTTGGCTTCTAAAGGGCGATACGGTCAAAATTTGGTCAATATCAACTTGACGTATTTCTTTCAATTTTGCATTTAAAAAACCTGAACACCCCTCATTTTGAAGGTGTGTGTGTGTAGAATGTTGCTCCTATTTTGATTTTGGAATTCACTCTTCAGTTGTCAAAATGCCGTCCAAGCAAGAAGAGCAGCGTATCAAACTTTTGCTCGCGCATCGCGAAAATCCGAGCTACTCGCACGCAAAGTTGGCAAAATCACTAAAAGTTGCCAAATCAACCGTTACAAATGTAATTAAAGTGTTTGGGGAACGTTTGTCGACAGCCAGGAAGTCTGGATCGGGGGGAAATCGAAAACCGGAAGCCGCTGAGACGACAAAGAGAGTTGCCGGTAGTTTCAAGCGAAACCCTAACCTATCTCTCCGAGATGCCGCAAATAAGCTGGGTGTATCGTCTACAACCGTGCATCGAGCCAAAAAACGAGCCGGACTATCGACTTACAAGAAGGTAGTGACTCCAAATCGCTATGATAAACAAAATACGACGGCCAAAGCGCGATCCCGGAGGCTGTACACGACGATGCTGACGAAGTTTGACTGCGTGGTAATGGACGACGAAACCTACGTCAAAGCCGACTACAAGCAGCTTCCGGGACAGGAGTTTTATACGGCAAAAGGAAGGGGAAAGGTAGCAGATATTTTCAAGCACACGAAACTGTCAAAGTTCGCAAAGAAATATCTGGTTTGGCAAGCCATCTGTACCTGTGGCTTGAAAAGCAGCATTTTCATAGCTTCCGGAACTGTCAACCAAGAAATTTACGTGAAAGAGTGTTTGAATAAACGTCTGCTGCCTTTCCTGAAGAAACACGGTTGTTCCGTACTGTTTTGGCCGGATTTGGCATCTTGCCATTACGGTAAAAAGGCCATGGAGTGGTACGCCGCCAACAACGTGCAGGTGGTTCCCAAGGACAAGAACCCTCCCAACACGCCAGAGCTCCGCCCAATTGAGAAATACTGGGCTATTGTCAAGCGGAACCTAAAGAAGACCAAAAAAACTGCTAAGGACGAGCAGCAGTTCAAGGCAAACTGGCTTTCTGCGGCGAAGAAGGTGGACAAGGTGGCTGTACAAAATCTGATGGCAGGGGTCAAGCGTAAGGCCCGGAAATTCGGATTTGGAAAAGCGGAAGCCTAACTGAATATTTTTCCTGAATTTTATACTAATTGAACTTGAAAAAGAAATTTAATTTGATTTTTTAAATAAACGATTTCACCGATTTACACGCGTTTTCCCTTGACCAAATTTTGACCGTATCACCCTTTATTTGAATCAGTGAGTGGCATCCCAATCTTACAAGCAGGTAGTGTTTCTTTTAATTCCAGCATTTCAAATAAACATATTTTCAGCCGTCACTGTATTGGATTCACAATCTATTCTGAATAATTTCACTATTGCATGAGGATGTTAAAAACATGTTTAAAATTCATCTTGAATGCAACCTATCAACATATTTACAAACATCTAGCAAACACGCTATTTCCAAACAATCCAACATGAAGCACGTTTGACTCAAATCAGTTAAAAGTATGGATACTCAAAAGTGAGTAAAGATAGTTCGTAGTGGTAAGATGACAAACAGTCATCGATGTTTTCAAGAAGTAAAATTTAAGTTGATCGAACAAAAGTGTGTTCGCTGTTCTGGTTCCACGTTTGAAACCAAATTGGGGGGAAAAAACCTCCTAAAAATTTTTTGAAAAGACAAGTTTTGTTTTTTTTTTCTTTTTGTTTTTTTTACAAAAAATTTTTTTTTTTTTTTAAAAAAGAAGTTTTTGTTGTTGTTTGTGGGTTGTAGCAACTATGGTTTTGGCAGCACGGAGTGAGAGTTACCTTCTCACTACCTATAGTTGGTGCTGGCGGGCGCATGTTAGACGAGATTTTGTCATCGTTCTGGCAGCCGCGTTCGTTCGGCTGGCGAGACAGCATACCCGACCGTGCCATCAGAATATTTTATATGTATATAATCAGCCAAAAATAAAGTCAGTCCTCAGTTAGTCTCGTTGGTTACAGACGGTTGTACCTATAGATTTTTTGAGTTGTTAAAACAAATCACAACGTAGGATCAGTTGGAGTAAAAGCGCCATCATAAATGGAGCGCCGTGTCACACGTCCAATCGAACCCAACAATGGTTGAACGATAACATGAAGTTTTGGCCGAAGGATTTGTGGCCCCCTAGCAGTCCAGATCTTAATCCATTGGATTATTCGATTTGGGCATATGTTTAAACACGAGCCTGCAAAACATCACACCCTAGTGTGAAAACCCTGAAGTCGATAACACGCACATGGCAGTCAATGTCGGAGGAGTACGTCCGAAAGGCATGCTCTGGCTTCCGGCGTCGGCTCGAGGATGGTATTAATAAAAATGGAGGACAAATTGAATAAATTTGTTTAAAAGGACTTTATAAAGATAACTGCACTCGAAAATGTTGATATTATTGCTTGAATTAGTTGAAAAGGGGATTTGAAAGAAATAGAACAAATTTACGCATTATTTTCTGCCGAACCCTGTATATGACCTGATGAAAGAAGATGTTGTACAAATTCCTGAGAATTACGAACTGAGCTTGTTGGGAATTTTTGGGATACCTTAAAATTCTTTCACTAGCCATTTTGCTAGCCTATGGGCTTGAGATCCTACAGATGAAACAATCTCCCTCATTTCGTTCCCGGGTTTGTGGACTTTTGGTAGGCCTTTAATTCGGGGAAGGATGGGGTTTGATTCGCGAAGGCGGACTGCTGCATCCCCTAGTACTGCTTTACACTCCTTTAGTGTTTTATCCACGTGGTTCACCATGTTTGGTAGGGTGTCTATTTACTCGAAGCTGTCTGTAAGGTCCATTACTGATTTTTAAAGCCATCTGCATGTCGTAGTCCTGCTTGTCCATGATGACGACTCGATTGCCTTTGTCTGCTTTTAGGTAAACACCAGGCTTTGAATTCAGTTTCCTAACGATGCGAACTTCCTTCTCGTTGTTGTGTCTTTGTTTTTGTCCGTCCTTTATGATGTATGAAGTGATAGTCCTAGCTGTGTTGTAAAGATGTCGGGTGTGTGTGTGTAATTTCCACGTCGATGATGATCTGCTCCACGTCGGGCTTGGCTGTATCCGCGTATCCTAATCCTTTGTTGAGGTGAGTCAGTTGTTCTTCCGTGAATGCGGTTCTTGAAAATCGAACGACCCATTTCAAGAATGTTTGTTCATACACGTACATTCTGAGGTCATCTTCACATACAATAAGCCCCGCATGAAAATCTTCACACATCAAATGGATATGTGAAGAGTTTTCACACTTCCAGAATCAAAAAGAAAATTCTTGATTCTGGCGTGTATATAGTTGAGGTACATTTTTGATAATATAAAACAACCTCACCAATGATCCTTATCTGATGCTGGAAAGCTCGTCCGGATGCGGGAGCGGGTCACTAAAAACACAAAAAATTAAAAAAAAAAACAACCCATCTTAAGAAACACGACCATAACACACTATGAGAGGGATTTCATTCACAACGTCCTACGCAAAGCACTCGGAAAAACTATAATTTCACCATTTATTTTAGTTAAATGAAGGAATATTTTTTAATTTTATTTCCGCGAAAACGACGCAGCAAAAGCAAAACACGTCATTTTCAAAGCACAGCTTGCTGCGACCTCATAACCAATTTATAGACCTTAGGTATGTGACTAAAATTGTCATGTTGATAAGAACTATAAATTTGAAGCTTTCATAAAATAAGTGAAAGAAGTCGTTTTTGGACATATCAATTTAAAAAATCCGTATTTCTGTGAAAAATTTAGGTAGCGTATTAAAAATTTCATCAAAGCCAAAAAAATACAGAAAACAATGTGGACAAAATTTGAACTGTTTTCATCAAGTGGTTTGAACTACAGCGAGCGTGTGCGCACCAACATGAGTATTTTCCTTTTTCACCCGATATTTACCATGCTGAAATATCGGTGCAAAAAAAGCCTGTTTTCACATATGTTATAAAAACTACAAATTTATGAACCTTATCAACATGAAATTTTGAAATTCGAATTTCGGTTTCGGAAAATTTTCATGGGCCAAAAAGTCAAACTTTGACCGCTTCGGGTTCCATGTAACGGAGTCCGATTGAGCTCAAATTTTGGATGAGGACTTCTTTTGAGGAGACAAAACTTTTGAACACTACTTTTTTTTAAATTCGATGGCCAAATTTTTCCCAGACACTGGATTTACACCCTACTACACACGCTTGATAAGCGATGTCGATTGAAAGTGTATATGAGGCATGTTTTTCTCGACTAATGCAACAGGAATTCATACGATGTCGTACGTAATGAGTGTTGGCCCTTGCTTTGTGGTTCATAATTCCGATCGTATGAAAATCGTACGGATAATTTCCTGAGTGTAGGAGTGGACAGCAATTTCTGCTAGAACCAAAGATGGGAAGAGAAAGTACCCAAGTAACACATAGCTGTCATAATTGGTTACAGCAATTCGATTGTGACTTAATTGACACACCCACACACACCCACACATACACACACACACACACACACACACACACACACACACACACACACACACACACACACACACACACACACACACACACACACACACACACACACACACACAATTTGTTAAAAAAAAAAATTTTAATAAACTTAATTTGTTAAGGGTAAAGGAGGGTGTGTGTGTGTGTGTGTGTGTGTGTGGGTGGTGTGGGTGGGATGTGTGTGTGTGTGTGTGTGTGTGTGTGTGTGTGTGTGTGTGTGTGTGTGTGTGTGTGTGTGTGTGTGTGTGTGTGTGTGTGTGTGGTGTGTTTTTTTAAGGTTTAAAAAGCTTCAAAAGCCTGGCCTGTAGTGTGTTTGGCACGGTGTGGGACTCACAAGAGCAATGATGGGACTCGCTTTCGTGCCTAACCACTAAAAACAATCCTTATTTTCCGTTTGCCTTCTCCCCCCGGGACCACGGTGACGCTACTACTTCGGGGGGCGGCTGTGCTCGTGCACTTCTCTTATTTCACGTACCCATCAAGACGTGTACCGATGTGGAGTAGCCGACCGTCATGACGTGCTCTCCTTCACGGTCACCATCGTGGGACTCTTGCTTCTTATTTTTTTGTTATGCATCGGCGTTGCTGGACCTCTGCTCTACTCTCAATTTGCTCCTTTCTTGAGCCGTTTAGCTCCCACCTACTTTGGTCGAGCCATTTAGCTCCCACTTCCTGAGCCATTTAGCTCCCACAACTCGACGCAATCGACTCGAGTAGCCCCCGACGGTGGGTGTACCCTACTCCGACGGAGGATTCCCCGGCAGTGGAGGTTCTCCCGAAACCGAACAACGGTGAGCTAAATGCTCCAACTTTCTGAGCCATTTTGCTCCTACTTCTGGACACAGACGACTCGAGTAGTCCCCGACGGTGGGTTTACCCTACGCTGACGAGGAGTTCCCTGGCGGCGAAACTTCCCCCGAAACCGATGCTTCTGCTGTTGCTGCTCACTCTAACTGACCGGTATTGTGCCGAAGTCAGACCAGCGATTCCGGTGGAGCCTAGCGTCCGGTTCACTGGCGCCCCGACGACCCGAAACCGGTGCTACGACGTGTTCTACTCAACTAGTCCCCGGCGGTGGATCTAGCCTACTCCAACAGGGAGGTCCCCGACGCAAACATTCCTCCAGAGCCGATCAGTCTTGCAGTGGCTCTAGCCAGTGACGCTGGATCGTTGGTCACTTCGCCATTTTCTCTGCAGCTCGGACAGTATCTTTGATCCTGCCCTATCAACACCGTTCCATGTGTCTTCGTCGAGGCACATCTTTTCGAGACAACATTGTCGACTGTTACGTCGCGCATAACCCTGCGCACTTCTTCGAACCTAGGGCATTCGAAGACGACGTGCTCTGGTGTCTCCTCCACGTTCACGCATTCTGGGCAAAAAGGTGAAGAAGCGTGACCAAACTATTTCGCCATTGAGCTCTTATTTTCTTCGTTTTTTATTTGGCTTTAAGCTACACATGCAATATATTTTTATTGACGTTGATTTGGTATTAATCATATGTTTTGCACATTTTTTTTACAAATCTCCCAAAAAAAATCGAAAAAATTATATAAGATATGTCGTGATATTCGCGGACTTATTAAAAAAAATTTATTTCACTTAAACAAAACAGGTTTAATCACCATTCACTACAAGTTACATCAAAAACTAAACTCGATTTCCTATCTCTAGCCCTTTTTATTACCTAAAAGTCCCTGTTCAGCAAAAATCAATATCGTCCGATGTGTTGTCCACGTTGCTCGTCCGCGTCGGTCGTTCTCGTTGTTTCTCGTTCGATGCGTTGTCCACGTTGCTCGTCCACGTCGGTCGTTCTCGGTGTCTCCAGGTTGTTGCCATGCTGGATTCTCACGGTAGTCGTTACTGCGGTACATCGATCGATGTGGCATGTTGTAATCGATCGTCTAATGGTAGCTTCCCCGGCTGTTGCTATGCCGATTTGGGTTCGATGTGGTTGTCGTGATTGTAGATCGATATGGTGGTTGTGTCCGTTGCATCATAACTCCTCCCCCTTAGATTGTTGACCGTCCTCGGTTGACTTCTAAGAGAGCTGAGTGCAGGCAGCTTGATGAATTTTATCCCCTTCGGTTGTCCTTCGGCTGTCGTTTCTTCCTCGTTGCCGGCATCATCTAGAGGTTTCTTGGTAATGTCCCTGGCCTGTTTAGACTTCTTCTTTCTAATGATGGTCACTAGGAAGAGAAAACTTATAATGGTTATTGTTAAAATGATGGTTGTACCTCCAACCACAGTCGTCCTTTGGTATAATTGTATTTCTTTCAGGAACTCCAAATTATCGATTTCGAGTTCCTCAGGTTCGTCATAAATGTTGTTGACTGTCTCCGGTTGTCTATTGTAGGTTGGCACAAGGTACTCTTGTTTGGGCTTAAATTGTTCCTCACTATGGAATGTATAGTTCAGGACATTTATAGTACAGTTCTCCGTTTCGATTACAGTTGGTTCTGATACTACTTTGGAGTCGCCACAAGAGCTAAAAAGTTCTAGATTGATTTTCGTATCGATGAATATTATACCTCTCATGATTTCCGTAATACGAGTCAGTCGTTCTGTTTTAATCATTGAACATTTTGGTTTTTGATGCGTTAGGATTTTGTAGATGCACTCGTCTTGTAATGGCAATGAGTCGTCACAAATCTTGCATTTATTACGTTGCGCTATTATTCTATTTTGATATTTCGCTACCCACTGAATATCTATGTTGATTTTTGTTTGGTTTATGTTGATGGTTTGTAGTTCCAGCAGTTCGTAAGGGTTGTCGTCCAAAATCGGGATCTTCACCAGGATGACGACATTGTCTTTGCTGATTGTTATGCTTCCTGAGCTGTATAAGAAAATTTCATCTATAAATTCTAACTTCAAGCCCTGTCGTACTAGTTTCTGAAAGATATAACTCTTATCTTCTAAGGAAAGTATATTTTTGCTAAGCAGATTTTGTCTAGAAAATTCGATTTGTTCTTCTATGTCTTCTAAGGCGTGAATTAATAAGTCTGTACTAAATATTAGATTCATCTGTTCTATAATAGCATCTTCTCTTAATGTGTTATTGATAGATGATATTTGAGAGCTGATCTTTCTTAGGGTATTTGTAACATTGTTGATTCTGTTTTGAAAGTTGTCATTAATTTTGATTTGTTTCATCTGGTTGTTGATTAGCTCATTTTCTCGAGTTTGCAAAGCTCCTATACTTTGTTGTATTATTTGTAAGTCTTCTTGGTCTGGGTTTCCTGCAATGTACTTTACTACTGTCCCTAAGGCATTTATGAGTCCTCTTCTTTGTCTGTGAGGTTGTAAGCTTCTTAGTTTTTCCCTGGCAATATCGATTTTCCTCATTAATGTTTCGTGCAGATGATCCTTTATCTTAAAAGATGAGGCTATTTTCACAATGTGGTTGAGATTCATTTCTATAGTTCCTAAGCTGATTTTCTTAATTATTCTTTCATACCCTAGCTTTATTCTAACATTATCGATTTTGAAAGCAATTAATCCATTGTCGTTAGCTATGTCTTTGTATTTTGTTTGGGTTGAGTGGTGTATTAGGAAAAGTCTGAAAAAAAAGGAAGTGATTGTCCTGGGTTATTTCTTAAGTCGATTCTTGTGGATTTTAACGTCATGTGAGTCTCGGAAAGTAAGTAGGTCATTAGATTTCACTTTTACTGTTTTGTATGGGTCTTTATCTTTCGTCTGTCTCTGCGTTATTTTAACGTATTTGTTTTCGTTTGGGTTTAAGTCGGGTGGTTCTTGTTTAGTTTTGTGTTTTTCTATGTGTTTTTGGCTATTTCTTTGAAGCTGTAATTTTACTGCTGATTGTAATTTGTCAGCTGCTTCTTGCAATTCTAGTACGTTAGGAGAATTTGAGAAGTTGAAAATAATTTCTCTTGGTTTTCGTTTCGTTACTGAGTGAATCGTATTGTTGTACATGTCTGTCAGTAAGTTCATTGTCTCAATTGTTGGTTTGTTTGGAAATTTTCCTCTCAGGGTCCTGAAGAGTTCGATGATTGTTGAATGAAATCTCTCTACGATCCCGTTGGATTGAGAGTTACTAGCGTAATGAACCGAAATGCCAAGATCGTTCAAGAATCCTGCAAAGTCAATAGATGTGAATGAAGGCTCTTGGTCGCAGACAATAGTTAGGGGTCTACCGAAAATTCTAATGTGATCACTAATCGCTTTTTTCATATCAACAATTGTTCGTGTTTCTAGTGGGATAATATTAGCAAATTTAGAAAAAGAGTCGACTATTGTCAACCATTTTACGCCCTTCATAAAGAACACATCTATGTGAACTCGTTCGAAAGGTTTTTCTCCAAAGGTACTTTTTTGAATTAGTTGTGGCGGTTTCCTGTCATATTTACTTTTTTTACAGGTGTCGCAACTTTCTATAAGGGTTCTTACCTTTCGATCGAGTTGTGGAAAATAATATTTTTGAAGAATTTGCGCTTTATTTTCCTTTACGCCTCGATGCGCATATTCGTGCGTTACTCTTACCAACTCATCCTGTTCTGAATCCAGTCTAACGTCCTCTAATAAGATCTCTGAAACGAAAACCTTGTAAACCTGGTTAGATTCAAAGTGTTTCTTATAAGTTTCTTGGGCCAGTTGCCTTAGTCCTATTGGGATTCGTAGGCAATTTATGCCTCTAGGGTTGAGGTACCTCTTGAATATTTGTACTATGTCCATTTCTGTGTAGGCAGGCTTAAGAATTGTAGTACGGTGGCGATTTGGAAATATTTCTTCTGATACTTCAGAATCTATTTGTGAAAATTTAAAAATAAGTTGTGTTTTGAAAGCGTTTATTGGCTTTTCAGTGCACCATATGTAATAATTGTCGCTTGAGTCGGCAGAGTGTACGGTTTGAGCATCACTTTCTGCTTCGACATTGTTTGGTTCGTTTTGAGAGTTAATATTTATTTCTTCTTTTTTGATCCTAGACAACGCATCTGCAACTACGTTGTTTCTACCGGGTTTGTAAATTAGTTCATAGTCGTACCCCTCCAGTTCCAATTTTCCGCGGAATATACGTTTATTCGTGTTTGACAGCGAGTAAGTGAGAGGCTGGTGATCTGTGACTAATTTAAATTTTCTACCCCACAGGTAGTGCTCGAAATGCTTAACAGCCCAGTACATTGCTAAAAACTCTTTTTCCGTCGTTGAATAGTTCTCTTCGGTCCTATTCAAAGTCCTTGAAGCGTAGGCGATTGGACGGTCTTTTCCGATGGGTCCTTGGGAAAGAACGGCCCCAATGGCGTAGTCGCTTGCGTCCGTGGTCAGGATGAATTCTTTTGTAAAGTCTGGGTGAATGAGTACAGGGTCCCTCATAAGAATCTGTTTGCATTTTTCGAAGCATAGTTCAATTTCTGGAGTGATTTCGAAGTCGTTATCTTTCCTGAGCAAGGAAGTAAGTGGTTTTACCAACTTGGCAAAATCTTTAATGAATCTCCTGTAGTATCCTAAGATACCGAGAAATTGCCTTACTTGTTTCTCAGTTGTTGGTATTGGCCAATTTTTTATCGTTTCTATTTTATCTTGGTTCGGTCTAACACCGTCTTCGGAGACTGTGTGTCCCAAGAACTGTACCTCTTTTCTGAAAAACTCGCATTTGTCGAGTTGGATTTTCAGGTTCGCTTCTTTTAGTTTATTTAAAACTCTGTCTAAATCGATTTTGTGTTGTTCGAGAGATGGGGAAAATATGATTATGTCGTCCATGTATACTAGACAACATATTCCTATTTCTTCTCTTAGCACGCAATCCATGACCCGTTGAAAAGTTGCGGGCGCATTTTTCAACCCGAAAGGCATACGTGTAAACTCGTATTTTCCCGAGTTAACGGAGAATGCCGTCTTTTCAATATCTTCGCCATCAAGTTGTATTTGATGGAAACCTGAGACCAGGTCGATGGTGGAAAAGTAATTTGTTCTTCCTAGTTTGTCTAGGATGTCAGTAATTTCTGGTATAGGATATCTGTCGCTGATAGTTTTTTCATTCAGCTTACGATAATCTATGACCAGTCTGAATTTCTTTTGGCCTGAAGCGTCTGACTTCTTAGGCACTACCCATACGGGAGACGTATATGGAGAGATCGATTCCCTCACGATACCATCTTTGAGTAGTTTTTCTACTTGTTGTCGAACTACGTCCTCATAAATCTTAGGGTATTTATAAGATTTAGTATGGATCGGTATATTATCCGTTGTCCGGATTTTATGTTTAATTTTATGCGTGAAGCTAAGATTGTCCTCTTCGCAATATAAAACCTCCTTATTGTTGTCAATAACTTTTTTTAGCGCTGTTTTTTCTTTCTCGTTCAAATGTTTATCCCTTATGTCGAACTTGATTGTCTTACGTTTTGACGGTATCTTTTCAATTTCGTAATAATCTTGTCCCAACTCCAGTTCATTAACGTTAATTTCAACGCATGTATCTTTACTGTTTCTCCGTATTGCGATTATGGCTTTACCGTCTGTTCCTTTGTATAATCCGGGAAGGATTGAGAAGTGATTTGTATTTAATTCTTGGCCTATCATGAAAGGCCCATTCTTCTTCACAGGCACACGAATAAACTGATATTTGTGTTCTGTGAGGTTTAACTTATGTTCTTCTGGGAACATCCTTTTCATACTCCTTTCTTCCTATTTTTAATGTATTATTTGCCGTATTAAGGGTTGTTTTAAGATCTCGAAGTGACTCGTAGCCAATGAGACCGTCAAAATATTTATGGAAATTAAATACGTAAAATTTTAATTTCTTTTTAATTCGAAAGATGTCTATTAAAGCTGATTTATTAATTGTATGTTGCCCTGTCATATTAGATACAGTAGATACCGGTTCATCTTCACAACTATCGATATTGACGTGTTTTGGCGAAATATAGTTTTTATTCGCGCCTGTATCGACTAAGAACTTAAGTTCCCCTTTTGTTGTCTGAATCGAAATGAACGGTATGAAACTGTTTCTTTTCATTATGTCTTTGGATTTTTTCCTTGGATCAGATGAAAATTTATTTCGTCCGAGATGAGAAATTCATCATCGTCCGAGTCAAGTCTAGAATTTTCTACTGTTTCGTTTAGAGGCTCGTAGTCAGCTTCTCTCTCCGAGTCAGTTTCAAATTCTTTTTCTTTTTGAGCGTGATTATTGACCTGCATTCTTGAGACATGTGTTTTCATTGACACATCGTCGTTTGTCTGAGGTCGGTTCTTGAATTTGCCTGATGGTGTCCGATCACCATAGCGTGGATTAGCATTAGAGTAAGTTGGCTTATTTTTGCCTTGCTCCTCGTTCTGCTGTTTAGCGAAAGGTGTCGGGTTATTTGTTTTCCGATCCAGCTTGTGTCGGTATGCGGCATTTGAGTATTGTTGCGTAATTTCGTAAGCATGCTCCAGTGTCTCTGGTCGACAACTTCTTATGTGCATTGAAATTTCCTCGTTTAACCCGTCTATAAACCGGGTCAATGTAATCAGGCTAACAAAGGAGTTAATGACCTTTGTGTGTGATTTGTAATCGTCCATGTTAGCAACAGATGACTTTATTGCTGTGTCAATGGTTCTCATTTTATTGTAATATTCCGTCAGATTTTTCTTACCCTGTCGGATGTAGAATAACGACTGGATGTGACTCGTTAAATCTCTACGATCACCGTATGCGGTGAGTAATATTTCTTTAATTTCTTCCCAGGTCGTGGGGTTTCCGGAGGCTATTAATATTTCCCTAGCCTCACCGGTAACTTTGTTCTTTATGCTACGAATTATTTGCCCATAGCATATATCGTTTTTATATTCGTCAAACAGATTTAAAGTTTGTTCGGCGTCTTGCACCCATGCTGCCGCTTCTTTTCGATTCCCGTTGAAGGTGGGAATATTCCTGATCGGATCAGGTGTTGTGAAATTTAAAAATGGATCATTAGCCTTATTTTTCAAAGCATTGATCGTTTGAACGAGCTGAGCTTGGTTTTCTGTGAGTATTTTGACTTGCTCTAGCAGAGCCTCCGTGGCGTTCACAGCTGGTGGGGACATGTTTCGGTTTTTATCGAAACGTTCACTTTTCCCTATTTTTATTTCGTTACTCGCCTGTTTAACAGAGGAGTCAATGTGGTAGCAAGAATCGTAGTAGAGTTATGACCGCCAGTGATATGCCCTCACGGTGGAGATCTAATAACACGTTTCAGATTCCTACACTCGTGTTTTCGTTATAACACTATTTTTCTGTTTCTGAGTTGAACTACACTGTCACACTCAATCGTATTTAGTTTCACTTTATAGGTAGTAAAAACTTTGATTACTTACAAGATGATTCCTTTCATCAGGGAGCCTTGATAATGATGTACGTAGCGATGGCTGGGATGGGTTCCAAGTAGCGGGAATGGTCCTCCAAATAATCGCAAATCCTGGATGTTCGCTCCAAAACAGCTGCTGCTGGATTATCGGTGTCTTCTGGGACTTAGGGCCGCTCCTACTTTGCAAACTCGATGATTGTGATATCAGATATGCACTCCAACAACACTTTCACTTTTGTTTAACTACTTGAACTGCCGACTGCGCCAGATATGTCGTGATATTCGCGGACTTATTAAAAAAAATTTATTTCACTTAAACAAAACAGGTTTAATCACCATTCACTACAAGTTACATCAAAAACTAAACTCGATTTCCTATCTCTAGCCCTTTTTATTACCTAAAAGTCCCTGTTCAGCAAAAATCAATATCGTCCGATGTGTTGTCCACGTTGCTCGTCCGCGTCGGTCGTTCTCGTTGTTTCTCGTTCGATGCGTTGTCCACGTTGCTCGTCCACGTCGGTCGTTCTCGGTGTCTCCAGGTTGTTGCCATGCTGGATTCTCACGGTAGTCGTTACTGCGGTACATCGATCGATGTGGCATGTTGTAATCGATCGTCTAATGGTAGCTTCCCCGGCTGTTGCTATGCCGATTTGGGTTCGATGTGGTTGTCGTGATTGTAGATCGATATGGTGGTTGTGTCCGTTGCATCATAACTTATATACTTATAAATAGCATCGAAACTATTACTCCTAGAATGCTGCAATGTTCAAAAGATCGGTGTTAAATTTAATTTTGTTTCATTTGATGACAAAATATTTGAAATTGGATCTTGGCGTTGGAGATATTTCATTTTAAGTAAATGTGTTTTTTGTTCATTTATAAAAAAAACAACTTTTATCCATATCTCGAAAACTGTTATACTCTAATTTTTTTTGACGGCTTTCTTATATTCTGCATAAAATTTGAAATGATGATCAGCTTATCGAGTTCATAAATGCTGTAAACTAGTGTTATTTGAGCAACTTCATAAACAGTCTTAATATATAAATGCATGCTACACCGACCATGCACTCTTAAAACATGAGGTAGCCCATTTTTGGATTTTACCAACTTCCAAAAGAGTTAATACGCATCATGTGCCCAATTTCGTCTACTCAATTCCTATTGAAGCCTCAAAAGTGGAATAAGATCACTTCCCGCCACAAAATAAGATATCCCGACAATTACGAGCAGGATTAGACCTCTCACCACACATATGTCAAACATCCTTTCCTTTGCAGTGGCAATGCATTTCGTCCCCCGAAGGTGTCTTCCAGGAGCAGGTAAAACTCAAGCCAATTACCCTTCATTCTTGAGATCCGTTTCCCTCCTGATATGCTCTGGTTCCCAAAACTGCAGTCGAATCGTAATCGGCAGGGACATTTTGCAACAAGGAAGGGTTTCCTCGACAAGGCTGGTGATTGATGCACAATCATCAATTGTGCTGTGTGGTTAATTGAAATGTTCTATCCACTCGGTTATCCCTTTTTTGTGTCATGAGCATTTGCAAAGGGTGCGAAACCAAGAACGTCAAGGTGGTGGCATTTATTTTCTTTGAAAAGGTGCCTTTTTATCATTCAATCAAGTTTAAGGGAAATATTTATATTGGCACAGGTAATTTGCGATAAATAATGAACCCTATGAGGCGCTTCGACACCCATAATGGATGCTGGGACTTTATCATACGTCAATTTCATTGCAATTATTTGGATTTTGCGATCTATTATCGCTTAAATCTAGCAGCAATTCGGACAAGATAACAACAGTTTGAAATCGTTACCAAACCGTCACATTCCAACGGATTCTCACATCCGTTAAGACGCTCGTCTATTCTCTGTCGTGGAACTGCATACAGAAAAAATGTCCCGCGGCGATTTCTTTCACCAAACCAACAATTAATTCATCATAAGTCTCTGTCGTATCCTCGAACGCAGTGAAATTTCAAGTGCGATCGTCTTTGGATCTTCCCAGAGTGGATCCGTTGCTTTTTCCTTTCTTCGGGGATTAGAAAAACAGGAAGAGACAGCATCTTTCCGCTAGTAGAGCGGAACAGTTTTTTTTTCGATTTCCATCATGCAAGATTATGAAAATTAGTTGGCGGTTACCTGAGTCACGCGGGACAGAAGATCCGTTCCTGTGTCCCTCACGTACGATGGGTTGCAAAGATCAGGGACAAGGTCGAGGGGTGTCGAAATCATCGCGCAAAACTACACCGCCGCGGGGTAAATCCTTACTCCGTTCCGCTTTTTTTTTTGTCCTCTGGAGTAGTTTTGTGTGAAACTGTACAATGGGAAAAGGCCAACAGGTATAGGTAAAAAGCTGTCTCTGGGTCTTCCTAATTTGAATATTCGAGGAAAGGAAAATGTGTCTCCGTGGCTTCTATTCTTGTGACCCGGTGATCCTTTTTTGTGTGTGAACGAACGGATCTCGGAAATCGGATCTAATTAGATGCAAAGTACGCGAAAGGGTTTTCGGAACGGGATGCGTCGCTGGGAACAAAACGGAACAATTGGACAGAGCAGCCGCACGTTGTTGGATGCTGCATTGCAATGGGTAATATGTTTACTTTTATTGACATAATTAATGATTGATATCAATTTATATGCAGATTGGTGGGTTTCAATATCTTAGGCTCTACGGGCGCTTCTGATTGTCACACAGCCAAAGAACCGGTTTGCGTGTGGCTGCATTTAAAGTTTAAAGAGAAAAGGACGAGACTTGAGCAGCAGATGGGAAGAGATACTGCCTGAAGCTAATCAGCTGAAGGAATACAATGATTTGTAGATTTTTACGTTGTACTTGGCAGTTCCGGAATACCCTTAGGCCGTCTGTTTGTCGAGGAACTAGTAAGAATAAACCATTTTAATGTGCTATAAGAGGATATGTAAACGCAAATTTAAATGAAAACTATCTTTTTACTTTCTATAACTGAAAATCGATAGAAAACTTTATTTGTAGTTTTATTTAATAAAACGGAAGCTCAGTAACTTTTCGGGATCCATTACTGGTGATATGCATTTTTAGAGCCTCAGAAGAGTTGAAATTAAAACTAGGGAGTAGCTCGGATCAAATCGGGGTGGAGCAAAAACGATACATTGAATCACCTTAATACACAGCAATTTCATTAAAAAAAGAAAGATATACGATCTCTCAGAATTTCATGATAATTGGTAGTTCTGTTCTTTATCCAAACAGGTTTGACCCGTATTTTTTTTTATTTTGTCATTAAGCTGTCAATTTCCGAAAAATTGATTTTTTTTATATTGTACATGTATTGTGCAAAAGTTTGCGAAAACACCAGTCCTTATCATAATATCATACGAATCAAATTTAGTTTAATGATTCATAGCCTACTTTACTGTCATGGCTTGTGAACTATCAAACGGCGATTTGATTGTCATTTAATTTCAAAAACAAACAAAAATTTACGTTTATCGGTTATCTCTCTTCATGATTTACTTTTACATGATTTTTTCTAAGTGTGTAGTTCCGATTCAGGCTTGATTTTTGCACTGGAGGGCTCCAGTAATCCGAGGTCCTATTCCAAAGTAAATACATTTTGGTACACATTAATGTGTTAATAACATTGAAAGAACATGTTTGAAAATTGTTACAACAACATACTTAGAAACTACTACTTTTACATGAGATGTAATTTGTGTCTGACAGAAATAGAGGAACGTAAACAAGAATTTCATGTTAAATTACGGAACTCGACATAGAGTATGTTGGATCAAATTGATTTTCTCCTCTCTTTCAACTTATTCTTACGTCCTCGGTGATGCTTGCATGTGTCGGTCTCATTGCGCCCAAATTTACATGACTTTTTGGTAGTGTGCACTCAGAGCCATAATTAAAAAAACAAACGCTTTCGAAGAATTTGACTAGCAAAACTATCCGTTTTGTGAAGAAACAATAAGTAGGGTATGTGTCCCTTGACTAAGCCTTGTATGCAAAGATCGATTTCATTTTTTATTATAACTCATAAAATATTTGAGCTAGAGGATGTTCCGATCAAATTTTGGTCAAACAGTTATGTGTGTGAGTCGATCAAAGTTTTTTTTATTAATAAGTCAAATTCTTTTTGAGGGATTCCATCCAGAATGTGCCGGAAATCCCAAAAATTATACCCGATCATCATTGATTTGGATGAAACTTGGCACATGAGTTCGGTACGTTGGAAAAAAAAAATTCCACTGGTGTTAAGATAATTTGGGTTCAAGAGTAACTTTTGAGATGGGCGTATGTGTTTTTTCCAACATTTTACTTGAAAAATCGTAGTTCAAAAACCATTACATTTAGAGAAAAACTTTATATAAGGGAATTGTAGGAAACTAAAAAACCTTTCTTAAAAAAATATACACAGTAAAAAAATTTTTTTTTTCATCAAGAAAAATCAAAAATAATTACTAAAAATAAAATATCTAAAAAAACATATTTTTAATATTTTTTTTATTTGTTGTATGGAAATTTGAGGAAAAAAGACACGTTTTAAAAAAAACTCTAGGATGGACGCTCTTATAATAAAAAAGTTTTTCAAATAGCGAACTTTGGTGTATATTTCAAATTTTGGTTATTCATTCTTATAAATAAATTTTGATGTTACAATATGGTTTTGGAGATCATTACAAACAATAATGATAATGATGATAAACCACGTTAACGCAACCGTTTTCAAGATATTTCTGATTTTCTTTCAATAAAATTTCAAAACCTCAAAAAATACGCCCTTTTCATAAATTACTCGTGATATTAAAACAACAACAGCTAACGATTGTTTCTCTTGTGTTTTTAGCCTTTTTAAAACACATGTATGTGCCTCTTACTTACTCCTAACAGCTCGTCGATTGAAAAAGCTTCACTTAAAGTTATAAGACAAAAATAATGAATTATGGTTGGATTTATATTTATATATACCATTTATTAGTCTCGGTCATTGATAATATTACATAAACATTATATAAACTATTGATTGCTTTTATATATATTATGAATCCTGCCTTCTTCGTCATTCGAAAACAGTTTTACAAAAACTTCGTTTTCTGAAATTGGAACGAATGAGTGGTACTTTTGTGTACCTGCAATCGTTTTAGTCTGTCGGTAAATTTCATTCCATTCTGCTACCCCCTGTTCATATTCTTCATGTGATACATAACAAAACGACATTTTTGTTAAACAATCATCACTTTTTTGGTTCGCCCATTCGAATAACTCTAATGCACTTTTTATAGGGTGTTCATGTTGTACAGCAAGGCTTGCATATCTTGCCATTCGTTTTAATGTACCACCAATTGCATCGCAAGGTCCCTTACCGTGGGATGTTGCGAAAAAATTCCATTCAGCATCAATATTGTATTTCTTTTTAAACTTACAAAGGCTTGCAAAGTTCTTCCTATTTTTATATTGGGATGCTGCCCCGTCAGACATAAACGTAGCTTTCTTTACTTTAATTTTTGTTTGCAAAAAGCTTATTAGTTTTGAAATAAACACCTGCACCGCAATCGTATCATGTTTCAACACTTCTGAGATAATAATGAAACTGATATTTTTAAGTATTCCAGATTCCGTGTAATAAATGACAAAAGGGTGAATAGTGGCTTGCTCATTACTCCAATAACTACTTTGAACAGCATCTTGAAAAACAAATGAATAATTTTCAGAAAAATCACAAATTATTATTACTGCGCCGTCTTTAAGACAACTTTTATAATCTCTCAAGAAACTAGACTGCTGAGATTTGACAAAATCGTGGGATACTAATTGTTCCAACTTTTCACAAAAATAAGCAATAAATTCATCAATTGGTTTAACAAGTGTCTCTAAACTACATCTATCAGTTGAAATCCATTGCTCAAAAGATATTTCAACTAAACCACGTTTTTCTAATTTTTCTGTTAAACTACTCTCAAAATCTGAAAAGCCTGGACATCGTTCGCATTCACGGAGGTAACATTTTTTAGTTCTAGTTGATGAGCTACATAATATTTCTTCAAAACACAATTTATAATCATTCTCGAATGAATATTTTCTAAGACCATGAAGCATCAAGTTAATGTTCTCATGAATGGTGCAAACACAAATGTTATGAGAACCTGTGCTGCCAAGTAATTTGCAATGCTTTGGTCTTAGTGCTGCAAAAGAGCTAAACCCAACAGCATTTTGATGCATCTCTTGAAATTTAATGAAAGCTTCTCTTAATGAACAAACTAAAAGGCGCTTTTTGAATATGAACCCTCTTACCTTCACTCCTCACTGAAACGTAGTCGTTCATACCAGGGGTTGCTCGTGTAATCTCATCACTGTCGTAAAATTGCAAAATTTGGTTTTTTATTTCCGGGTTCAGACCGTGTCCCAGCTTTTCGTTAGGGGCAGCTAAAACACCTTCGTGCTTTGCAAGGAATTTAGCTTGTGATACGATGTACTTGTTTGTTATTCCAAATTCTGCCATTACTCTTTGATTTGTCCAAGATTGTGGTAAAACCGAAAGTATCCTTACTTGATCGTCCCTCGAAGTTTCTGGATCAGCATACCGGTCCTTTAGCTGCGCGATTATTTCGTCATATTCGGCTGCTTTCACTTTCAATTGTTCCAGGTCATCCTCCTCCGCTTGATCCCCAAATATGTGTGTCCGAATGCCGTTTGAAACATCTTTGAACTTTTTGCGGGCATAATTTACGTTCAGGAACTTTTTAGCCGATATTGGCGAAACGTTGATTCCAGCTACGCCCTTGTTAAATAGCTCAATATTATGGCGCCTTGAATAATCTTGCACACTGCTATCAGATGGCACTGACATTAATGATATTGCCGATGGCGTTTCCTCGAGACCATACAAGTCTACTTGCCGTGATGTAGATGGTTGTGGATCCATAATGTTAGTAATTGATGGTTTCTCACTAGGCTCCGAAATTGCAGCATGGGATTGTTCCGTTCTATTTAAATGCAAACGACAATTATCACAAATCATCAAAGAAGTGTCCAAATGTGTTTTGCCCATAAACTTGAGTTTTTTGACATTTTGTTCGGTTAATTTACGAAGGTTTTTTGAGCACCGTTTAGTGGGAAACGGCATACAACACTTCTTCATGTTAAACTCCATTTTCAGTTCACTCAGATAGATTTTACTATGTATGAGCATATATATTGGCTGTGGTACCTTTGGAAATGCAGGTATAAAACATTTCTGGTAGTTTACAGGCAGCGTACATTAGCTGTTTTTTTTATGAGAAGATATACCTGACATACGTTATAGCTGCTATTTGTCTACCTACCTTAAACAATATGTGTTACTTTCATCGCTACATCACCGAACTGTTCGGAGTGTAGTTTTCACACACTACACCCGACCTCTAACATCGTTGGAGCTTGGCAAAATAGTCAGCAGTTCGATTAATATGCTTCTTCTATATGACCCTCCGCATAATTTCATCATCTGTCCATTTCACACTTGTCGCCCCTGCGACATCTATCTCGCTGTTACTTTCATCGCTTTAGCAAATTCGCTCCCTTCATTCTCTGAGCGGTACAGCCATAAAACAATTATAAATATATTGATTGCAATATTAAAACAATAGTGCTATTTATCTTGTTCTTTTCAAATGAGTCTTCTTATCATCTGATATCAAAAGAAAAGAGGACATTAGAGTAATGTGAACGTTATAATATGAAGATCTTGGAAAATTTATCATTTCTGGTGGAAATTCGATTACTCAAGAAAAGAGCGAATTTTCTTATGTTTTTTCATTCTATTGAAATAAAATCCGAAAAATCTCGAAAACGGTTGCGTTCAGGTGATTTATCATTATCATCATTATTGTTTTTAATAATCTCCAAAATCATATTGTATAATTAATTCATTTATATAATGAATAACCAAAATTTGAAATATCACCAAAGTTCGCTCTTCGGAAAACTTTTTTATTATAAGAGCGTCCATCTAGAGTTTTTTTCAAAACGTGTCTTTTTTTCTCAAATTTCCACAAAACAAATTTGAAAAATATTAAAAATATGTTTTTTTTTATATTTGATTTTTAGTATTTATTTTCGATTTTTCTTTATGAAAAAAAAATTTTTTTTTCAGTGTACATTTTTTTTACAAAGCCTTTTTAGTTCTCTACAACTCCCCCATATAAAGTTTTTCTCTAAATGTAATGGTTTTTGAACTACGATTTTTTTTTCTTTTTCAAGTTCAGTTAATACAGAATACAGGAGAAATATTCCGCTAAGCTTCCTTTTTACCGAATTCCAATTGCCGGGTCATTCGTTTAACACGTGCCATAAGATGTTGTACAGTCTCCTTATCCACTTTATTCGCCGCAGAACGCCAGTTTGCCTTGAACCGTTTCTCGCTCACAACAGCTTTTTGTGTCTTCTCAAGTTCCCGCTTGATGATGGCCCAATATTGTTCGAATGGGCGGAGCTCTGGCGTGTTGGGAGGGTTCTCGACCTTGGGCACCACTTGAACGTTATTGGCAGCATACCATTCCATGGCCTTTTTTCCGAAATGGCAAAATGCCAAATCCGGCCAAAATAGACCGGAACAATTATGTCGCTTCCTTAAAGGCAGTAGTCGTTTTTGTAGGCACTCGCTCAGATAAATCTCCTGGTTGACGGTTCCGGTTACAATGTAAACGTTGCTCTTCAAGCCACAGGTACAGATGGCCTGTCACACCTGATATTTCTTCGCGAACTTTGAAAGTTCAATGTGCTTCAAAATATCTGCCACCTTTCCCCGTCCGGTTGCCGTATAACATTCCTGCCTTCCTGTTTAAAGTCTGCCTTGACGTAAGTTTCATCGTCCTGTACCACGCAATCAAACTTTGTCAGCATCGTCATGTACAACTTTCACAATCGTGCTTTGGCCGACGTGTTTTGTTTATCGTCGCGATTTGTAGTCACCACTTTCTTGTAAGTCGACAGTCCAGATCGTTTTTAAGCTCTATCCACGGTTGAACGCGCCACTCCCAGCTTCTTTGCGACATCTCGGATGGAGAGGTTGGGGTTCCGCTCGCAACTCTTTTTGTCGTCGCTGTGGCCTCCGGCTTTCGATTTCCCCCCGATCCAGCTTACCTGGCTGTCGACAAACGTTCACCGAACACTTTTAATACGTTGATAACAGTTGATTTAGCCACATTCAACAATTTCGCCAACTTGGCGTGAGAGTAGTTTGGATTTTCGCCATGCACGTGCAAAATTTTGATGCGTTGCTTCATTTCCTTCGACGACATTTTGATAACTGAAGTGCTTATCTCAAAATCAAAATAGAGGCATGATGCTACACGCACACATCTTCAAAATGAGGGGTGTGCAAATTTTTTTAATGTACGATGAAAGGCAATGCGTCAAGTTTAAGTGGACCAAATTTTGATCGAAACACCTTTTATAAGCGATCTTTAGCTACATTTGCTTAGATACGTTTAGTAAGATGTTTGACACACACTACCAAAATGTCATGTAAATTTCTGACTCCTGAGACCGACACATGCAAGCGTCTTTTAGCACATAAGAATGGGTTGAAAGAGATGAGAAAATAAATTCAATCAAGCACATCTTTCATCGAATGGCATATGTGTCAGTTTCAGAAGACATGATTTTACACAAATTCTTTGTTTACGTTCCCGGACTTTTTACAAACGTGAATTACGTCTCGTGTAAAATTCATAATTTCTGACTGAGTATTATACATCACAAAAAGCTATACAACTTTTTTTATAAAGCCAGAAACTTTCGAGGGATATGGTTGTAATGTCGGTCTATAAGCATCAAATTGGGTCTTTTCATGGATGCAGCTTCGTCCCACTGGATCGATTTTTTATGAAATGCTTCATACGGTTTCCCTTCCTGATTTTATGATTAAAAGCATTACCAGCTATTTTCGCTTAACTAACATAATATTTCACAAAACAAACCAAATTAAAACTACTTTGAAACACTTAACCCTTAAATGCGCAATGTTGCTTTAAAAAAAACATACCGGAAAACGCTTAAAAATAAATAAATTCAATTCCTTTTGGGGAAATAATCCAGTGAAATTGTTATACAGACTTCGATGAAGCAGTCGTGTGAACTTGGAGCACTGTATCGAAAAATTTTGTTTAACAGCAGTGAACGTGTTTAAAAAGAAATTTATTTTTTAAGATAATCCTTTAGTATCGTGCGCATTTAAGGGTTAAGTGATATTCATATATGATAACGCAAAGCTTATGAATATAGATCAATTGGACATTACTGATCCTCATTTTGATGATAGCAACTATTTAACTATCCCATCCGCTATCACCCCGATCGGAACCGTCTTGATCGCAAACATCTCGGCCGCTAACATCCTGGCCTTTTGGGTTGCCACCATATGAGCTCTGCATAGAAATGATCAAACCAAATTGGGTTTTTTTCCACCTTCATAAACTGATAGGTGATAACATGTTCCTGATCTTTCGGATAGCCGCCACATGACCTCTGAAGGGACATCTTCAGATCACAAATTGTAGTTCATTCTACTTTCAGAAACTGAATGTTGATTACAAAAAAAAAAAAAAAGATCGTCCATTTAGGACATGGTTGTGAATAGTTGATCAAACTAAAATTATTTCTATTGTATCAATGTGCTGATTTTCAATGCCATTATCCTTGCTATGGTCCTGGGGAGGAATAAAAAACCTAAAGTCCTATCTTCAACATTCAACATTCTGGCCTTTTGGGTTCCCACCCAAATGAACATTTTCAAATCACAAATTCATTCATTCCACTTTTATAAACTGAATGTTGATTGCAAAAAAATCGTCGATTTGAGACTACAGGCATACCTCGATGTAAAGCAACATAATTTTTCGGCTTTCTTGATAGATTTTTCACTCTGTATTACTCAACCATACAAATCGTTGACATCAGTTGTTTCTAAATTGTATCATCTTTGCCAGTTTTTTTGCGGCTCGTGGGCTACTTCTGAATATGGTGATATTTGTTATGGAAATTAAATTTGGAAATTTTGAATCGTATGACAGAAAAGATAAATATCAAGCAACATAGCTAAGACATATTGTTGCCTGCTTAAACATGTTTCCGTTAATGAGAATTCTCAGTCTTTAAAACTCTTGTGATGTTTGTACTCAACATACGCTGCTTTGCTTGTGTTCATGCAGTCTAATGCTGTTCTCACGTCTGCAGTTAACAAGCATGTTAATGGCACATTAGTTAATGCTCATGTTGTCGCAGCCAGTGTGTGAAAAAATTGAAAACTCGAAATGAATGCGAAAAACAATATTATTCAACTCTTTGATCTTTGCTGAACACACGAATTACTAATAAAGAGAAGAGGCAATGAACGAACGAACACAAGCATTCGGTTCCCTCCAAAAAAGGTGACTCGCACTGATTGCCTTCATTCACACAGGATGCTACCGACACATTTTTCTCTACAGGTCTCCAGCTTAATCAATCAAAACTAAAAGAGGAGAGTAACACAAAACACAATAATCACAAACATTCTGACGGAGTCACTGAATGTGTTCTTGCCGAATTTTGGCTCTTCTGAACATTCAGTTTTGCACCGAATCGGTGAATGACGAGATGGATGTTGGATAAATTCACGGGATACTGCTTATTGAATTTGATTTTTTCGCAGACTGGTCGCAGCTCTCTCTTCATTCACAAAACCATTTCATTCTACTTTTCATTTTCTTACCGAAATTTGAGTCATTCGTCGTGCAAAGTTCAGTCAGGAGAGCATTTAATTTTCTCTCGTTTCTCATATGAATTGAGAGCTAGAGTCAAATGAATGAGAGCCAAATTATGTTTAAGTCTACTCCCATTCATCAATCACGCGTGCGACTGTTCGGTAGTGATTTTGTTGCGCTCTGAATTTTGTTTGTGATTCTCGAAATGGAAGGTAAAAAACGAGTGATTGGAGATCAAGGACGAGTTTTTCAAGAAAAACTGCAATCAATCATAAACCCGTGTGCTTAATCTGCAATGAATCAGTAGCGGTAATGAAAGAGTACAATTTAAAACGCCATTACGAGTCAAAGCTTGCATCGAAAATGGACAAATTCTCAGGCAAATGTCGCTCAGAGAAGGCAAGTGAATTTAAAGAAAAACTGCGATGTCAGCAAAACGTGTTTAATAATAGAAAAGTTGAAAATGAACTGTGCATTAAAGCCAGTTACAATGTTGTGGAAAAAATAACAAAACACTTGAAACCTTTTTCGGACGGTTATTTTCTAAAAAAAAAAGTTCGAAGGCAGTAGTAGACGTGGTATGTCCAGTCCAAAGTAGCGTTTTTTTCGCTGATTTCTCTGTCGCGAACTACGATTACTCGTAGAGTTGAAGAAATTGCAGACGATATGCAAAATACGTTGAAGGAAAGAGCTGCAAACTTCGCATATTTTTCGGTGGCACTGGATGAAAGCGGTTTTCGTTAGGGGTGTTTCCAAGACATTTGAGATTACTGAAGAGCTCGTACGTTTATTTCCGCTCAAAGGCACCACAAAACGTGTTGATATTTTCAACGCTCTCTCATCGATTCTAAACCAATTCGGCATGGATTTGAAGAAACTGGCGAGTGCGATCACCGACGGTGCCCCAACTATGATTGGTAAGTGTATTTTTTTTGCGTTTTAAGGAGCACAAGCAACATTTTTTGTTCCACAGGAAAGCATGAAGTTGCCATTGCTCATCTTCGGCGACGAGATGATGTTAGCGAGCGATTCATGCAGTACCACTGCATCATACACCAGGAAAATGTATGTGCCAAAAATGTATGGTTCAAAAACGTTATGAAGGATGTCATTAGGGTAGTTAATTTGTAACCGTTCGGAGAATTCTCACGAGGTTTTTGAAACAAGATGGCTTTAGCGCCACTCTTGCAAGCAGAAGGCCACCTGTCGTGTAGTTTTTGCCCGACCTTTCTGAGATCACCGCCAGTCACCTCAGGGGACTCGTGAACGGCTATTAGCTTCAAGGCTCAAACACTATTGAAATAACCACTAAATAGGAAAAACGCCAATAAATCCTGCTTGATTTCCCCCTCCGAACCTAAGTAAAAAAAAACCCAAATTTAAACTCGCTCAATCCGAATGAGCTAACCGGAACGGGAGAAGAGAAGCCTGATATTGACAACAACGGAACGGAAAAAGAAAACGGATTTTAGGAGGAGTCAACTCTATCGGAACTGCCCAAAACGAAAATGAATTTTAACTCAGAACTTCAAATCATAAAATAACCAAATAAATTTATGTCCTTGTTATTCGCGACTCATTCGGGTTGGACAGAACATTCGGTTACGGGAAATATTCACTGGGAAACAATCATGGCCATGAAAAGAGGTTTCCACATACCTTCGCAGGTTTTTGGCGAGTTCTTGATGACACGGGGTACTGGCGACTTAGATGGCGACGACAACGAAGTAGATGACGACGAATTCCGATGATGATGGCGGAGTCGAAGCTTGACCGCTGTCTCTGCTGAAATGGCGTCCAGCGATGGCAGACGAGCTCGGGGAGTGTGGCCGAATTACAGATGTGGAAGGAGTGGCGGCTGGACGGAAAGCTTCCGATTCGAAATTCGTCGAGAGCGTCCGGAATTGACCGTCTCCTTCAATATAGAAGCCCGGTTTCCCGAACCCCCCGGGTTGGGGGGGGGGGGGGGGTGGGGGGGGGGGGTTTGGGGGGGGTCCGGTTTTGGGTGGATGGCCCGGTTTGTGGTTTATTCTATGGGGCCCTTGGCTTCTCTTTCGCTCGGGGGGGTTTTGTTGGTGGGGGTGGTTGGGATTTGTTGTTGGGGGGGGGTGTGGGTGGGCCCGTAAGGTCTGTATCCACATTAATCCGGATACCTTCAAATCATTGTAACTTTTGAAATATTGCACGTAGGAATAAAAAATTTCACTGTGGTATAGCTGAGAGTCTATGATGAAAAAGACTATGATTGATGTTTACATTTCATGTTTAGTATTCAAGATGGCGACGAAAGAAAAACAAGTGCGCGAGCGAATTTTGTACGGGCGTACGGCAAATCCTGACTTGTCAATACGGGACCTTGCAAAAACATTGGATTTGCCTAAATCCACTGTTCACGGTGTGCTCAAATCATTTTCGGAACGTTTGACGGTGGAGAGGAAACCGAGAAGTGACAAAAACATTGGATGCGCTGATCCTGTCATGGACCGAAAGGTGAAAAGGATATTAACGAAAAACCCAAATCTCTCCATTCGAACGGTGGCTCGTAAAATAGGGATGTCGCCTGGTTTTGTCCAAAAATCAAAACAACGTTTGGGACTTAAGTCGTATAAAGTAAAAACAGTTCCAAATCACAACGACAAACAGAACTTGGCAGCAAAATCACGGGCTCGACGTTTGTACTGCGAATATTTGACGAAGTTTTCATGCGTTGTTATGGATGATGAAACTTATGTCCTGGAGGATGTCAAGCAGCTTCCAGGGCTGGTTTTTTACTCTGCTATGGCCAGAAATGCTACAACTAAGCATTTCAGAACGAAGAAGGCATCGAAATTTCCCAAAAAATACCTTGTGTGGCAAGCAATTTGCACGTGTGGCAAAAAGAGTAAATCTTTCGTCACTACAGGCACAATCAACAAGGAGATCTATCAGAAAGAGTGTCTGCAGAAGCGATTGCTACCTTTCATCAAAAGTCACAAAGAAAAACCTTTGTTCTGGCCCGATTTGGCATCATGCCACTATGCTAAAACTGTGATGGAGTGGTACCAAGCAAATCAAGTGAAAATTGTACCAAAAACCTCCACCCCGCCAAATTGCCCAGAGCTACGACCAATCGAGAGATATTGGGCTCTGATGAAGCGGAAGCTTTCTGGAAAGAAGCAAGGAATCAAAAACATCAAACACTTCCAGCAAATTTGGACAAAGACGGCTTTTACGATTTCTGAAGGGTCTGTACAAACCCTAATGGACGGAGTTAAGCGCAAAGTTCGAAAATTTTATGCAAATACTGAATAACTATGTTTTGTCTTCACGAATTGTTAAAACATATCCCATCAATCTGAAATAAACAACTACGACGGAAATAGAATGCAAAATTTATGTTTTATTTGTTTGAGGGTCTTGACGGGCACTTTGATTGGTGTCTGTTGTATTCTCCCAATATGCGGAGTACCAATCTATGACGAAATTTATCAGAAGCAGATAATTTCCCATCAACATGAGATGCTCTAAGAAAGGACAGTAATTTATTGCTAGAACTAATAGAAATGAAGTGAAAGTATTGATAGTTCCGTTTAGCGTAACGGCAGGCCTTGAGAATTGAAAGATACAAGTTGAAAACGAGCGGAGGGCATATGAAGGTAATATACGATCGGGCGCATAATCTTTTCGAGCGTGAGAAAATATTTAAAGGGTATACAGTTAATTTTTTGTGAAATATCCTAAAGGAACACATGTCACTTTATATTAACATTTGGCGTTTAGTTGCTACATATTTTCTGTTTTTTTTTTCGCTGTATTTATTGGCTACACTGTGCTTTCTGGCTTCCGATTCATTTTTGCTTTGAACGCGGTACCACACAATCACCAAGTGATCCGATCGGAAGCCTCGAGCACTAGCACTCAATCGAATCAGGAAAAGAAAATGAATCACCAACAGAAGCCAACGAACGAATCAATAAATTGTACAAGCAAGCAGTGATGAACCCGCATACAATTGACAGGCGATGAAGTTCATGCTATGTTCATTCAATGTTTGGCCCATCAGTTTTCGGTTTGAGAGGTGAAGCAGAACTTCTCATTGTGTGCGTCTATTGAATCAAAGAAGAGCGTGCAACGAATGATTTATGATACGATTGGAACCATCCTTGGTCTTATGTAAAACTTTAATATGGCTTGAATAAATAATTACCTGTTTTGGTTGTTAAATGCTTATCTCGAGAAGATATCGCTTTGCCGGTCTCACAGACCGGAGACTACGTATGCTTCAATTAACTAAAAAACAATTAAAAATTCGTTGTAAGCACTTCACTAAAAAAAAAATCACTCTTCCTATTGAGTACCTTTGGTACTTATCTCGTAGAAACAACGTTTCACTTATTTAGAAAAAGACTTCCGAAACCACTCGATAACTTCTGTTCTCCAGCCGGTATCTTTGCGAAATGATCGAGCTTAAATCCTCTTACTACTAAGAAATATTGATCAAACAATTATCTTTTAGCATTAATGAAAGCGCCAGCAAACAATCCGCATGGCTAATAAAGATTCCATTTGGCTTTTCTCCTAAAACCTAAGGCGTGAGAGCGCAATATCTGAATATTCAAATGATATTCATCATTGAAAATCATTTGAATATAACACTTTCCATATACCATTTAGGTCAATGTACTGTTAGAACAAGTTGTAGAACTTTTTAAGAGCTATCATATACCATAATCATAAATTCAGCTGTTGAACCAAGTTATCAGTAAATTTATCTAGTTGTACGAAACGACTTTTTACAGCACTGGCTAAGATTATCTTTGCTATGATTCTGGGGAGGAAGGCAAAACCTGAAGTACTGTCACCAAATTTGATAAGACTCGAAATTTACAAAATATTTCGAGAATTTCTTTGCACCAAATGAAAGGTATTGATAATAACTAGAAACTGTCGTGCGTGAATTTTTTTTTTCCTAGCTTTTTCCTAAAAAATAACTCAAGGAATTATGATTTCGCCCCGCTGAAACGGTCACCTATGTTTTTCACATATAATTTATTGGATGTTCGATAGTGAAAACATAATAAACTCTGTACAGGTTTTGTTCCCTTGGTTTGTGTTTAGATGAGCCATTTGGAAAACATACAACCGTAACTCATACATTTGCATTGAAAATTCAACCAATAACAACATTTTTACTAAGTTATCCAGACAACAGGCCATAGTTGGGAACAAAGAAAAAAATATGTCCCTAACATTGGGTCCACGGTTTTCTTGTTCAATCATTGTTGTTTTATCTTTGTAAACAGTTAGTTTATAACGTGTGACTATGTTCTGTACATCTTGGCTGCATTATTGGGTTTATTGGTTCAATTAAGCCAAATTTAGATTTGGCTTATTCGAAGATCATGGAGATAATCTGAATTGTTTCAAATTAAATCGGTCATCTTGATAGCAACACAATTTTGTTGATTATCGCTAAATTAATGATATGTTTGGTACATAGGCCGAAGGAAGGAGCTAAGCTAACATTAAATCCCCTTATCCTATTAGTTTAACCTCAGTGCGTTTCATTCGTTTAGCCGCACCTAAAATTTTTGGTATTTTTTCAAGAAAAGAAACAAGGAATGGATTTGTTTACTTTGATTTATTCATATCCTCAAACCAAAACAATCAACAAAATTTCTTCAAAAATAGTTCCTTTTATATAGCTTAAGTTGACAGAAAACAAAAATATGGTGTTGCACTCGTTTAGCCGCACTGTAAAACAAGTTAAGAAAAGTGAGATTTTCAAGCAAACTTGAAACTTAAGTACTTTATAGCTCCTCATTGATGCTTGATTACATCGCTGATTCTGCGAGTTTACAAGTTTGTTTGATGGTTTGAGAGTTAATTTGCCCAGCCCTCCTTGATGCATTCATTCAAGTCATTCACGGTGTTGAATTTGTCGTCCGTTCGCATAAACCTTCGAAGCCAACTTGCCCCACAGATTCATAATGGGGTTACAATCCAAACTACAAGCAGGCCATTCAAGAACAGTGATGTCCTTGTCCACAAACCATGCTTTTGTTTGGCGTTATACATGGATGGACGCTTTATCCCGCTGAAAAATAGCCGAATCGTTCAAGTGCTCCTCCAAATGCGGAATCAAAACATCTTCTAAGAGCTCACAGTACCTGCTCGAGTTCATTTTCGTTGCGATCCAGCAAATCGGTAGCTTTGAATCATAACTAATGCACCTTGAACCATAATCGTTCCTCCTCCAAAGTTCCTCTTGGATCGTGTGACATCTTTGCCTCTCAGATCTTGCCAGTGGTAGCTGTAGTAATCTGGTCCATCCAAATTAAACTTTTTCTCATCGAAAAAACACTTGGCGCCATTCAACAGTCCAGTGCATGTGGTTCTGCGCAAACTTTAATCGGTTTGCTTTGTGCATGGGTGCCCGCTTTGGTTTTGTCCATTTAATGTTTGGAGATGCACTGAGAACGCGGTTAACGGTGCTTTTGTGAACAGAGAGATCAAGTTTGCTGATTATCTGTGGACAGATTATGCGATTTTTGGTTGCTTCATGCTGAATTTGTCCCTTTTGCCTGGTTGTCAATTTAGTATTTCCCTTGGTACGGCACTTGATGCCGTATTTTTGGGAGTCTTTCAAATAATTCGGCACCACCTTCTCTGATCTCACATATTAGTTTTTTTTGTGAGGTGAGCGGGTGAGCTACCGCTCAATTATAAAGAGCGTTAGGTCACTCGTTCACCTTGGCGAACTAGTTCTTTAGCTCAGTTCATGAGCGCATTGCCCACCTCTAATGTGAACGATAAGATTTGTGCTCCCAAAGTTTCACGCTAAGGCTAACTTGCATCTTCACCTTAAATAGGCTCCAATTCTTATTTACTAATGTAATGACTGAAACACTGTTTCAAATACCCTTACTGTACCTCACCAGCTGACAACGTCAACCTCAAACAAAACCTGAGCTCAAAGCGTATTGTGAAATTGCAAACCCTTTTCCACACTTTTAGTCACGCATGCAAGGGGTGAGTATATCGGAGCAGAAATCGGCAAACCCCCATTATTCATCAATATTTTGTAGGATTTTATTGCTTTCCTTTGTAGAGCAGCACCATTTAGCTTCGAAGATCCGTTTCTTCGGCTTTCACAATCCCTACTTTGCTCTCATGCCAAAATACCAGCCAACAGAAAGAAAGCACTTTACATGACAAAGGACCTATTCGTGCGAAGATTCCGGGAAGAAAAGGTCCTCCCTGCGAACCAATCAGTAATAAATTTATCGGATTGAGACGAATTAATATTTTGGCGCAATGGTTTGGCTTTAGGTTACCGCCGGGCCGAGCAGATCAGTCGCGCGATCAGCATGGGATAACATCTTACTGGAAGGGTAAAAGTGGCTGATTATTAAAAACGAATATCTGTCGATTGTATTGAGTTATGATGAGGTAGATCAATTTTGTTGCCTTTTTCTGTTTGCATTGTTCCTTGTTTTTTTTTTTTCTGCACCCTGGGGAATTTCAATGGCAAAACCACTTGTAGCGGCTGTGCTTCGATCAATGGACAAGGATCAAAGGAAAGAAGGGAAGGGTTGCAAACACCTTGTTTTGTGGAGGAATAAATCTTGTCTTAAACAGCTTCCTTCGGGTTCGGGCTCTTCCTTTGTAGCTAAAAGGATACACAACGGAAGGAGAGATGTTTTGTTGGGAGATAAAACTGCAACGAGTTGAAAGGAGATAAAGGTGACAGGATGCATTTTGGCACGCCTCGGAATCGTGTGTTCGTGTGGCTGTCGCATGGAAGGTGACGAAAGGGATCAGAGGACATTTTGCGGCATCGAGAGTCGTGCCGCTGACGTTGACTTTTCACTTTCTTCATCATTTGTTGAGAGATGTGATGTTTTGAGAATGGAAGGGATTACTGACATGGTATCCAGTGCATTGTGTAGCGATAATATTGTTAAATAGGATGGCACGTTGGTTCTTAGTGTGGTGAGAATTACTCACTTTCCAACCCTTGCAAAATTTTAATTTTGAAGTGTTTGATTGAGTTTCCTCAGCAAAGTAATGGAAATTGAGCCACAACATCACAAAATCGATAAAAATAAAATATTTTTAACTGCAAGTTGTATTGCTCTTGTTAACTTCACACTAATTACATGCTCTTTCATTACGTGTTTTTTTCCTTCTTCTCATTATTTATTTATTTCGTCAAGTAAGCGTAGACCATTTCAAATACAATAATTACTCAGCGTCTATTGTATCTACTTGGCTACCTAAGAAGCCAATCTAAAAAAAAAAATTATCATTAGGCATACATTTAGTCATTCTCACATCGACTTTTTTTTACAGTATACGATGTAACAAGATATCATCCTATTTACAGGTCCATTTTTGGTTCAGTCTGCATTTTTTCGCTAGTCTAGGCAGTGTTTCACTATCATCGAGTAATTGTGTTGAATTTTATAGATTTTGCCGCGCTGAAGCCAAACATGGGCTCAGAATTCCGAAACACATCTGATTTTTGAAAAAAATTAGATTAAAAATCAAAAAACCACGAATTTCTTAAACACGATTCCTGGGGGAGACCCTTGTAGCTAAATCGGGAAGCTGTAGAGTTTCCATGAGAAAAGCTCATATGTTTCTCTGACAGCAAATTGTACAAAAAAATGTTCGTTAATGGTGGAAAACCACAAGCGTGGAGTTTATCTGGAAGAACTTCAACAGATACTGAATCAAAAGCCCCCTTGATATCCAAGAATACAGAAGTCATTTGCTCTTTTTCAGCAAAAACTAACTGAATATCTGTGGAAAGCTACGCGAGACAGTCGTTCGTTCCCTTACCCCTACGGAAGCCATATTGAGTATCTGAAAGTAGGTTGTTCGTCTCAATCCATTTGTCCATACGGAAAAGGAACATTTTCTCCAAAACTTTCGAACACAAAATAACATCGCGATGGGTCGATAGGAGTCATGATCGGACGCGGGTTTGCATGATTTTTGAATGGCAATAACTCTCACCCGTCTCCAATCACCTGGTTCAATATTGAGTTCCAGAAACTGATCAAATAAGTTATACATGCGCCTCTTAGTGACGTCTGGGAGATTCTCTAGTATGTCGAACTTGATCCTGTCAGTCCCTGAAGCCATATTGCCACACGAAAGGAGTGCGAGAGAGAGTTCAACCATTGAAAAAAGTTGGCTAATCTCATCTATCGAATTCTCGGTTTCGCGATTTCTGAAATAAATGACTTATCGGTTTCACAAGGAATGATCCGTGCCGGCACAGAATCTGGACAAACTTTTCGTGCGAACGGACCTTTGGTTCGAGTGCTCCTTGCTCTCGTTGTTTGTAGTTAGATTACGGAATCTTCGCACCGTATTCCATATAGTGTTAATAGACGTTTCATGCAATAGGCCATCCACGAATCGTCGCCAGTATCCGCGTTTCTTGGCTTTGATGAGGCTCGTAAGTTCGCGTCCCGTGTATACTTCAAAGTGCTCAGATGTTTTACGTCTACGGAAAACTCTAAACGCGTCGGACTTTTTACGGTAAACCTCGGTGCATTGCTGATCATACCATGGAGAAGGAAGTTTCCTGCGAAATGACCTTCCTGGAACTAGTCGATTTTGAGCTTGAAGCGCACCAGCGATGGAAGCTCTTCTACCGTCATTACGATTTCATCTAATGCTGCCCTTAAATTTTGTCCAATCAATATAATGAGTAAGATCATATAATGAGGTGGCAATCGAAATTCTGATGGCCAATTGATCACTACCTATGGGATCCTGAATCACATTCCTCGTTCAACACAACAATAATGAATTCGACCAAAGTGAGAGGTCCAATCTACTGCCAACCGAGGATGGACCAGCCAAACGTGTAACTGTCATCTGACAGAGGAATTCGTATTGATATTGGGTGATGGGGAGGCTTTTTTTCACCATTTCTGCTAGAAATTGCCTGAGACTTTGTTTTAGCGAGCGTTCTTTATTTTCCCGCGTTGTTTGTACGCCGGGCAAGACGAGAGAGCATGAGAAGGAGTTTCCTTGCAGAAAGCGCATTTTGGTGTGCGGGTAAATATCTTATCACCTTTAGTGATCAATACTGTGCCTAGTCTTTGAACATCCAGTATCTTCATTGGAGAAAGCAGATGGTTCTTTAAGCGACCAACTGCCTCCTTCAGCGGAGTCTAGGGGGTCAAACTTGCTTCGGTGACGACACCTTCAATTTCAATATCCCGAGCTGGAATATACACTCTTTATTCCAGTGTAAAGAGTTGAGAGACAACAATCTCATTAGCCTGCGAAAGGTTGGACACAACGACCCGAAGCTTATTGGGTCTTACTTTAATGATCTCGGTCACAGCCGAGATTCATTTCGTAAGATCATCAGTAATCTGATAAAAATTGAAAGGTTTCATTTTGGGCTGAAAATAGACAACACATGGACCGTCTGAAAAGGTGGTAAGGCTCGTGATCGGGTAACTTTATGAGATAGCTTATCATTTGGTGGCAAAGATGAATTATCCTTCGACAAATCATCCATGAGCTCCCTTTGGAAGCTTCAAACGCTCAATCACTGAAACAGTTAACACACAGATACAATAAGCAAAACTAAAGCTAAACACAAAATAAAATTAAAATGTAGTAAAGGAAGAAAGTAAAACAAAAAACTTATCTCTTGGTGCTGCCGGGCGACGAACGCGTGTGGTCGGCAAGAAGTGGAGCTCACCGATGATTCTTTTATTCGTTTATTTTCCGTCGGCCTATTTCCTCACATGGTTTCGAAGATAACTTTTTTTTCTTTCAAAATGGATGTCGTTATCAACCAAGCATCATCAAAATATTGTGAAATAAAATGAGCTCAGAATTGTGTTGCCATAAATTTATTTTACAAACGCTTTCAGATTTATGGACCAATATTCGGTTCTACTACAAAAAAAATTAACGACCTTGAATAAATCTACAATATTTAAGCATTGATTCAGAGCTTGGGAGAGAAAAAAAACTGTGTAAAATTAACATATGGAAAAATTAGATTTCTGATTCATTTGAAGTATATTAAATCATTACAGGCTCATAAGTTCAAACTGGGGAGAAATGAGTGAAATTTTAAAATCTCATTTTGTATTGCAAAATTTTGGCATATGGTGTCTACGAAGAAAGTAAATACACTACCGGCTAAAATAGTTATGAATCCATTCTTAACACATAAAATGCTTTTAGTGCTAATAAATTGCAATTATTTAATTGCATTGTTTATCAATTTTCATGTGTAGAATATGCGGATTGCAGCATTGAGTTTACTGGCAACTGTTAACTTTCATTTTTAAATTATGGTTTGATAAGAAAAAACATCAATGATAATTTTAATCATTGTTTGCTCTGCATCAAAATGGTTACATGTTCGGTATGAGTCCCATGACTCAGTCTGATAAGCATTGATCGATTACTTCTTGAATTTCAACACTTAAAGTAATTGAGTCGTTGACGAAAATCCACTAAATAAAAAATTCCTATCGTATAATTGCCTATAATTAGCTTCGTAAGCCTTTTGCAGTTCTGAATCACGAGTAGTTAAATAACTTACTTTCAAATGACGAAAACATCGTCTCATCATAGAAGTTTGGCATTAAAACTAATCTTGATAAAGTTGGTTTTTGTATATTCTTTAGGCATTTCATTTGAATCTTGTATTCGCTTTATTTAATACAAAATTTCATACAACATATTAAAATAAAAAAAACTTCAAAACAACTTTATTATTTTCACATAAAGCTATCGATGATTCCATGTTCAAAACATTAGAATTCCTACAATAGAGATACTGTTGCTAGGTTTTTGATTTAACTGAGCCATTTGAAAAATATACAATCAAGTACTCATATACTTCCTTTAAAAATTTCACCAATACAAAAATGTTACCGTTTCTATGTAAACAGTTAACAGAGGCAATTTAAAAACAAAACAGCTGATGTTTATTACGCACAACTAGCAATCTAACAACTGTTTATTTTGTGTATGGAAATAATTTATTTCAGCTTTGCGTAGGTAGTCATCTTATTTATAATGATTAAACTTACTATTTGAGTGATCCTTGAGAAAAAGTTAAATATTAATAGCCTCTAACATAAAAAATATCACTTAAAGAGGATGCATAATGAGCCATTTTCTTAACTTAGGCCTATACAATAACAGCAACTTCTAGAAACCAACCCTTACCTAGTCTGATCAGATTATGTATTGATTATTTCTTCATTGAGGCAATATAAAAACACATGTGGTCGGTAGTGTGCATTTCATTAGGATAATTTTCAAATGTTATCACTGTTGTGGTATTGTGCACTTCAACGTTGCATGGAGGTAATATTATTTATTGACATTTTGTTCCGCTCGCATTATGTTGCAAATGTGGCACAAAAAACGCATTTTGTAAACCCTAAGTAGCAAAATGCTTCATTGGAACAACTATATACCTTATTTATTCTGTTGCACTAGAGGTCAAAATTACTTGATAATAAACATGACATAACTGGAAAATATAAAGTATGCAACGCCATGTTTAAATTTACTTAACTGCATGTTTACAAAGACAAACAGATCCCGACTAACTTCAATGTTTGTTTTGAAGGATCTTAGCGAACCATTTGAGCAACATCAATGAAATATCTAGTATCTCGTGATAAATGAAATAAACTCTGGAATTACGAAAAGGAAACATGAAACCTAATTGTTGAATTTATATGATATTTCACGTGCTACTTGCTAGATGGACTGCTGGTGTGCGTGACCACGCAGAAATGCTGTGCAAAATGGTTTGTCACTTGCCAATTGCAATTGATAACTTATCGTTATTGCGCTGCTTAAACTGCACGTGTACGTCTTGAGCAAATAAAAATTCGATCACAACAGCGTTGAAAACAAAATCGAAGAAAACAAACCTAGATTCTGAACCAACAAACCGTGAAAACATTACAAAACTACGGAACTCGGAAGAAACAAATTTCACCATTTTCTTGTGTAATGGGCAATGCTACGACCTGTTTGAAACATGTTAAACTGGCGCAACGAGTGTGGTAGTTTAAGGAGTCAACTGTCCGGGGCTGGGAGGAGCCAGGAGAGCCTGCAAACTCAGAACAAAATTTGTAGTTTTGTTTCACGTTTGAATCAAAATTTAAGAAACACTTATCACTTCCCTCATCTCTCTTCTGACCGGATAACATCAGTTTGAACATGACCAATTGTTTTAGAAAACCTTTAAATTTGTATATTTATAATCGTCTGTAAATTTTTATATTCAGTTTGCACAAGAGACATGCACAAAACAATTGACTCAAAAAGCGTTACCAGAATTAAAGGGTGTTTCGATCAAAATTTGGTTGACTTAAACTTGACGCATTTCCTTTCATTGTGCATAAAAAAAATTTGCACACCCCTCATTTTGAAGATGTGTGCGTGTAGCATCATGCCTCTATTTTGATTTTGAAATTAGCACTTCAGTTATCAAAATGTCGTCGAAGGAAGAGAAGCAACGCATCAAAATTTTGCACGTGCATGGCGAAAATCTAAACTACTCTCACGCCAAGTTGGCGAAATTGTTGAATGTGGCTAAGGCAACTGTTACCAACGTATTAAAAGTGTTCGGTGAACGTTTGTCGACAGCCAGGAAAGCTGGATCGGGGGGAAATCAAAAGACGGAGGCCACAGCGACGACAATAATAGTTGCCCGCTATGTCGAGCGGAACCCCAACCTCTCCGTCCGAGATGTCGCAAAGAAGCTGGGAGTGGCGCCTTCAACCGTGGAAAGTGGTGACCCTGAATCGTGACTATAAACAAAACACGTCGGCCAAAGCACGATCGCGAAAGTTGTACACGACGATGCTGACGACGTTTGATTGGTAGCAGGCCATCTGTACCTGTGGCTTGAATAGCAACGTTCACATTGCGACCGGAACCGTCAACCAGGAAATTTATCAGAGCGAGTGCCTACAAAAACGTCTACTGCCTGTCCTGAAGCGACACAATTGTTCCGTTCTATTTTGGCCGGATTTGGCATCTTGCCATTACGGAAAAAAGGCCATGGAGTGGTATGCTGCCAACAAGTGGTGCCCAAGGACAAGAACCCTCTCAACACGCCAGAGCTCCGCCCAATCGAACAATATTGGGCCATCGTCAAGCGAAGCCATAAGAAGACTCAAAAAGCCGTTGTGAGCGAGAAACAGTTCAAGGCAAACTGGTGTTCTGCGGCGAATAAAGTGGACAAGGAGACTGTACAAAATCTGACTTATAAATAAAAAAAAACTTTGATCGACTCACACACATTCCTGTTTGACCAAATTTTGATCGGAACACCCTTTAATTCATATTTGTGGTAAGAGGCCATTCTGATTCCAAAATTTCGGCTTTGGCTACATCTGCAAAGTTTTGAAAATATTTTCTTTTGAATTAACAATTATGTGTAATGATTGTTAATGTGTCGCTCAATGCCCTTACCTGATTCACAATTTTGGGCTGAGTGTATCTTCTATTCGTAGTCTACTATAGTTTGAGCCTTGCGCGCGTTTACAGATAAAGTTTATAGTTTTGAATTTTTGAACACTTAAGTTTTCAAGTTTCTTTACAGAATCAGCCGAGAGACTTCCATCTAACGAGTATAGCTCTTAGATAGACATTTTTTTAACGCCGTGAATATTTCAGGTCCACAAAGCCATTTTTCCTGAAAAAACGATCACTTTCGCAAGCGGTAAGTGGTTGAGTGACTTAGCCTTCCTAAGGTTGAGCTCTGCTTTCCTTGCATAGAAAACGCTGATAAATTGGCGCTAATGTTTCTATGGTTTCCTCTGGAGAAATCTGCTGGACGCTGTTCAAAGATCTTGTCGAGCGATCGTCGTTTTGAAACCATCTTCTCATCATCGCACTTAAGGCTTTTTTGCGACAAAATCTGGACACCCCTAAATACGTTTATCTCTGAAAATACTTCATCAACGCGTGAAATATTTCGCAGACTGATGAACGTATGTCTGTTCATTGCGTCAAATCAATTTTTAGTGATACTACAAACTTTTAGATCGAAGGTGGCGTCAAAAGAAGAGCAAGTGCGAAAAGAAATTGTGTGCGGTCGCAATGAAAATCCGGATCTGTCAGTAAGAAAACTTGCAAAAACGGTTGGTTTTCCTGCAAGCACTGTCCATAACGTTCTTAAATCTTTCGATACATGTTTGACAATAGCCAGGAAGGCTGGGATCGGAACAAACACGAATTTCAGGAACCACTAAATGGACCCGAAAATGAAGCAAATATTGCAGAAGAGACCAGATCTTTCGGTACGTACTGTGGCTAGAAAAATAAAAATGTCCCCAACTTTCGTGCATACCTCCAAGCACCGGTAAAGTATGAAGTCGTTCGAAGTGAAAACTATACCGAACCGTAATGATAAACAGAATGTGATGGCTAAAACCCGGGCTCGCATGTTGTATCGTTAATATTTAACGATGTTTTCCTGCATGATAATGGACGATGAAACTTATGTGCTGGAAGACTTTAAGCAGCTTCCCGGAATATCTTATTATACTGCCATGCAACGAAACGGCGTAGAGGAGCATTTCAGGACGAAGAAAAAGGCCAAGTTTCCCAAAAAATATTTGGTTTGGCAGGCAATATTCAGTTGTGATCGAGCAAGCCAAAGCTCCATCACTACCGGAACGGTAAACAAGGAAATATACCGTGAAGAATGCCTAAAGAAGCGATTGTTACCATTCCTACACAGCCATGATGCTTCCTTGCTATTCTGGCCTGATTTGGCATTTTGTCACTACGCCAACGATGTTTTGGAATGTTATAAAGCGAATGGAGTCCATTTTGTACCGAAACAGGCGAATCCACCTACCTGCCCGGAATTGCGACCTATCGAGCGGTATTGGGCTCTCGTGAAGAGAGAACTCTCTCAATAAAAACAACAAGCTACAACTATAGAAAAATTTCGAAAATCCTGGACAAAATCAGCTAAATCGGTTGCAGACAAGTCTGCACAGACCATAATGGCAGAAGTAAACTCAAAAGTTCGTAGTTTTTTAATGCAGCCTTATTAAGTAACTGTAATTAGTTTCAAGATGACTAGGGATGCACAATTAAATGAATAAAAAATGCAACTTGGATTGAACTAACAGCAAATTTGTTTTATGGCAAATTTAATCTGTCCAGATATTGTCGCGAGCAAGCCATACATCGTTGAAGTCCGTATTCCATGAGTAAGAATTCTATGTATTCCATGAGTAAGAATTCTATTCTATTTCCAAGATAAATAACCTCACAGCACGCGGTTCACAGGGTGCGGCAGGAAAAAATGCGAAAAAGTTTAAACTTCAATGATGGATTCATTTGTGAAACTAATGACTTTTCTGTTAATAGTGTATTTGTTTAAGTTAATCGTTTTATTGAATTTATTTTGAAAATGTACGCCAAAGAAGTGATTACGGGTTTGCTGCTCGCCCAGAAGACGCCGTAGGAGATTGCCAAAGTGGTAGAATGTCATTTGGCCTCAGTTGATTCCAGCGAAAAGTATCTACTGGATGGTCTCAAGCAGCGGAAGCCGGCATGTGGTGGTCCGTGGTTTGCACGTTAGTCAAACCTGATCAAATCGGTTCGTTAAAAGATTGCTCGCAACTCCGTTCGTTCCATTAGGAAGGAAGCCAACATTTCTGATAAATCCTACGAAGAATCATCAAAGAAGACTTACACACATCTTCCAGAGCTAGAGTAAAACGTCACTTGATTAAGAAGCGGGTAAAAGAACTACATGTGACTCGTTTAAAGAGATTGCTTTCTTTGTTGAAAAAACGACTTATTCACTTACGTTGTGATACCACAAGCTTTCCTGATATCCACAGATCGGTCATCCACTACTCCCGTCGACCAACGCTCCACTAGACTCAACCTTCCTCGATGAAATTTGTTCTACCGTCGATCGGCCTCAATGTACGACTCTCGTTCAACAACTGCAAATCAAAACAAACAAACCTTGTAAATGGTCTTTCTTCCCTGCTCTTTGATCATACATAAACGAATCGAAATAGAAAAAAAAATCACACGCCGTACATTGTCGGAACGCAGAAAAACATCACCCCACATCGTACGCATCCCATCGCATCGGTTCTGAGGTTCGTCCAAGGAAAAAATCATTAACCCTTCCGTTACCCCTTGTATATTTTTTGAAGGCTTCCTTGTCTTGCGCAGATCATTTGAATAATATGCAAATCAGGTCGCATCTAATCCACAGCCTGAGACATCCTCGGCTGTTAAGACGATTAGGACCTCGCCAGTAGAGCATGATAGGGATGCTGTGTCCTCGTGAAGGTATCCTCACCCTTTTGTTCCCGCCGCTAAAGGCTCTCTCGTCCTTTTGTCACGCAACAATTGTGCTGGTGCCTGAAGGCAGGCTTTCCTATACGATCGTGTCCCCGAGCCTACCGCAAGGATATCTCTGTACACACTCGGAGTGCACCCCTGGAGAAACGCGAGATATGCAGATGATGGGACGTTCGCTGTGGGGTGATTTCTGGAGAGTGAAGGATTCCTCTTTTCTCTTTCTTTAATTTTTATTATATTATTAATGTATTCATTCTCGCGAAGCTGCTTTCTACTCTTTCGGTAGAACCATTCTTCCGCCGGTAGATGATGAGATTTTTTTTTTTGTTTCTTATCCTTTGTGAGTCCTTATCGTCCCTTTTTTTTTTAGATGTCCTGAGAAGAATTCCGCGACGGTAAGGCATCATTTTTTATCTGACGATGCGTGTGTTGTCTAGCCACGGATGGTTTTTCCTTCTTCCTTCGTAACCCGGAAGGGTGATTTTGGTTCGAGTGTGAGAAAAAAATTTACGCGAACTTGTCTTATGTATTTCGGTTGAACATTTCTTCTTATTTAAACAGCTCCGAGGAAGATTTAGAAAGAACGGGTTCAAGATATTTAATTATGATGATATTCACGTTGTATGATAGTGCGGATGCTTTTGAAGATGGAGACAAAAAATGCTGGCTCAGTTAGAACAAGTTTTTTTTTTTTTGACGGGTAACGATTTTCCTGTTTTAAAAAACCGTTACTACTGGATTTTCTTTACCTAACGACAAAAAATTTGCATCTTGGTGCCATACATCATGGTGGCTTTTAAACCAAAACCCTCTGCGTTGTAAGCTGCCAACTGTTTTTGCTCTTTGATAACGCCTTTAAATTATGAAGTTTTATTAGAGGAATCGATTGATGAGAAACGGAAGTTCATGGTGAAGCTTCTTATACTTTCTTTGGGTTTCAAACTTTTACTCATCCCAATAAGTTTAATGCCTGCTCTCAACATGGTGTTCTAAATGCATTTCCACGGTTACTATATGAGAGCTTTTGATGTTGATACCATTTTGCATTAGTATGATTGTATGGTAATATGCATTTTCTGACCTTACTCAAAAACATTCATCTGATTCTAGTCAATGTTCTTTATTTATCATCTTGTCAATCGCAGCAAATTTGGTACTAAATCCTCGATTAGAACAGAAAGTAAAAGTTATCAATAGGAAGCCTGTGAAAAGATCTAATCTATCCAATGCATTATATAACGTCTGCGAAAACAAAAGACAGTTTTCAACGGTATTTTATGCGATTTATTCACCATCTGATGGTGAGTCCACCAATGCATCGCCAATAATAGTACCAAATTTGTTTATTTCAAACTTAGACAGCAAAATCAGCTGTTTTGCAGAGGCCATAGTAGAGGCAGTGAAAAAATGCGATGGATGGGATGCGTACGTTCGATGGTGTGTTCTCCACTACTGCTTGCACCGCGTAGTGGAGAAATCCGTCATCGTGGAGCACTTCGTGTCGATGGCATACAGCAACTGACAAGTGACAAGATTCACCCTGATCCTCCGAACAATTTTGATATCCTAAGCGGACCCTACGCGTTCCATGCCATTTATTAGGACTTTATCGAAAACAAACTGGCAACACATTTTCTCTCATACACGCTTAGAAAAAAGTACCCAGCGGAGCAGTTAAGTGTGGGAAACCAACGTTGGGTATAATCATGTTAACCTACCGTTGGGTACAAATTACTACCTTTTTTTTACCCAGAAGTAAGTTATTTGTACCCAACGGTAGGTTAACATGACTATACCCAACGTTGGCTTCCCACACTTAACTGCTCCGTTGGTAACTTTTTTCTTAGCAGGTTGCATAAAATTAAAAAAAAAAACAAAAAATTAGAAACAACCGGACCATTTAATCAAGTTTTGCTCTCTTAGTTGAAACAAAACAAAAAATTAACAAAAAGATCGAAGTATGTCACGCTCGGAGACTGACGTGTGTGCTTTGCTGCTTGTTCCTTTTTTTCGAGAAAATTTGATAGTGGAATTGATGAGTAGTGTTAAACGTTTTTATTTTGATGAAGATTTGGTCACCAATGCGTTAAATGTGGTCTACCACGAGGCTCTCGCCTGGTGTGGAAACAAAGTGTCCCCGCTGGAGACGGAATTCCTGAAATACAGCTTTGCGGCAGGAGGAGCTCGTGTTCAGCCGCGTCACTCGGAGATGTTTGATTCATGATCCACAGCAACGGAATGTTCTGAAAATCCGGGTGAGCTCTTTCCATTTTATCCTTTTGTGTCCTACTCCCAATTCCTTTTTTTTTTTTTTTTTTTTTTTGAGAATAGTTTTTGTGTATGAAAATTATGTTTTTGGTGTGTTTCAAATTGTGAGTAGATAATATGGAAGGAGTGTGTGACATTTGGTCCACACATGTCCTTATCTCACACCTCTGTGCGTTTGCGATCGCAGAGGATAGCCAACTGAAACGTGAAGACGCTGGTTGGCGTGGCATGGGCAAGGTTGCCAATTTGACAGTATAGAGGTGAGAGGAGGCGACTGAGGATCATTTTCCTCTTAACCATATTGTATATTTTTCATTCTCGTTTATTTGATGGTTTCAGCAAGCTTTGGAATCAACTTTGCATTCCAAAACCATTTAGTTTGAGAACAAATGAATCAATTAGAGGCTCCATTTGTTTTTGAGCATTTCAGTGTTTCTGAATTTCAACTGCTATTTTCATAACGGACTGGCATGTAACGGTTAGCAGTAGAGGACTATATTTAAATAAATTTGGTTATTGGTGTTGTGCTGGATAAGCCATTTGTTTCGGAAGTTGTGAAAACGGGCTCTTCGATAACTTATACTACTGTCCTTGGAATGTAACAGGAGGAGTATACGGAAGGCTTTTCAAGGGATGTCTTTGGAGCAGTCTGTTGTTTTTCAGAAGAAGAAAACATCAATGCATCTTTTGGTTGAGGTTTTATCTGTGATAGTTATAATGATCTACTCTATTTTTCAGCTTTTAAACTTTTTATTTGTTTATTTTTCATTATATTATTTTCATCATATCATTGTGTATTATTTGAAACAATATTACATTTTCAAGCTGTAAAACTTCAACTGTTATAAACATGTTAATATATTTGCGTTTAAAATATCTAAATATTACATTTATTCATTGATATTATAAATAAGATACATACAAGTTTTCACATACATTAATTCATGTTTAGGTTGAAGGTTGGCTCCAGCATCAATTGAAGTCATCGTTGGGTGCTCGAGCGATTTTTTTTCTTCATATTATTGAATAGTTTGACCTTAACCGTTCAGTATATATTCATCAACTACTGGTTGAGATATATGGCTGCATCTTATAATAAATTGCATATCATTATTATTTTAAATTGTAAAATAATAAAAGCAATAATAATGAAATTTTAACTGCAACAAGATTTCAAGGAAGGTGATTCCAGGTTGTATAGATACACTGATAGGCAAAATAAAGTGCCCACCTCATAGTTTTTTCAATTTCCCTCATTTACTTTGTTCAAATTAAAGTAAACACATTGTATTTTTTTTATTATCTTATTTTTTATATTCTTTTTAAGTTTCACTTATGGAATACTGAAAAAAAAGGAGTTTTACTTAAAGAAAAAAAAAATCAATTTGTGTTGAAAAAAAAAACAGTGACAAAATAAAGTGCCCACTTCATTTAGGCTACAGAAAACATAAATTAAAGTAAAATAAAAGCATTTCAATAATTGATGTGTCCTCCTTTGGCCTTCAGGACCTCCTGCAGGTGCTTCGACATGCTCTCGACCAGGTTCTTTAGGTGCTGTGGATCTAGCTCGTCCCAGGCGCGCTCCAGGGCTTCAAAATAGTTATTTTTATTGGTAACACCAGTTTTGTGGCATCGAGAATCGCCCACAAATTCTCGATGGGATTGAGGTCCGGGCTTTGTGGAGGCCATTCCAGCGGTTTGATCCGACAAGACCGGAAGAAAGACTTGGTCTTCTTGGCAGCATGCTTCGGGTCGTTGTCCTGCTGAAATACGAACTTCTCTTCCAGACCCGTTTGGATCAGCAAAATCTCCAGATTTTCCCGCCGGATGTTGATGTAAGAATCTGCCGTCATTATCCCGTCGATTTTCACAATGCTTCCCACTCCACCCCACGAAAAACACCCCCAGACCATCACATTTCCACCTCCATGCTTCATCGTGCCTTGGATGTGGCGCTCCTGAAGCTCCTCTCCCGATCTGCACCAAACACGAACCCGCCGCTTTCGGTTAAACAGCTCGAATTTTGATTCGTCCGTCCAGAGAACCGTTTTCCAGAACTCTAGGGGCATATCAGCATGCTCCTTAGCAAACTTAAGCCGTTTGGCTTTGTTTGCCTTGCTGATAAATGGGCGCTTCCGGGCAAGTTTGCTATTCAACCCCTGTGCTACGAGACGGCGACGAACAGTTCGACCGGAAACTGATAACTGAAGGGTTTCCTGGATCTCGCGGACAGTTACCTTCGGGTTCTTCTTGACTTCGCGCATGATCTTGGTGTCCGTTCTCGCATCCGTTTTCCGCTTCCTGCCTCTGCCAGGGCGATCCACCACTGATCCAAATGATTTAAGCTTCAGAAGAATTTTGCCAACCGCTGCCTTACTGATACTGTACTTCTTAGCGACAGCCCGCGACGACCGTTTTGCACATCACGAACGACCAATTTTCGGATACACAAGGGAATTGCTTTCGAAAGCACTGTGTTCTCCATTTTTTTCAATTGAATCAAATGCGATCACGTATATAAATGCACCAGGTTGAGCCGTTTGCTTCAAAACATGTCAAAATATCAAAACATAAACAATCGAGGGGTCTTCCAATGGAAACTTTTCGAAAACATATCGATTTTTGAAGTGGGCACTTTATGTTGTCACTGTTTTTTTTTTCAACACAAATTGATTTTTTTTTCTTTAAGTAAAACTCCTTTTTTTTCAGTATTCCATAAGTGAAACTTAAAAAGAATATAAAAAAATAAGATAATAAAAAAAAATACAGTGTGTTTACTTTAATTTGAACGAAGTAAATGAGAGAAATTGAAAAAACTAAGAGGTGGGTACTTTATTTTGCCTATCAGTTTATTTTATTGCCTCGTATCATCAAGTATTTTTCTATTAATTTAGATCAGCGAATATTATTTTATTTAATTTTTATATTCATAAATGCTGTTCTATTTTGCTACGTTTGTATTGGATTAGATTAGATTTGATCAGCGACCAACCAGTGGATGTCATCATTTAAAACTATGAGATCCACTACAAATGAGTAAAATGGTGTAAGGAATCGGAACAGCACATCGGCATTTTAGATATACTATTCTGTATGTATAATTTCAGGTCATCCATGGAGTTTTCAAGTTTTGTTAAGTAACTTTCAACTTTTTTCTCGTAGCTATGATATATTGTATAAACTTTTAGGTTCATAATAAATACGCCAATCCTTCTACTTTTGCAGCAGGACAACAATGTGCAGACATGTGTAATTATTATTATCATATTACGTTATTACGTTACGTTACGAAGGGATATTCCCTTCACTATATTTTATATACTATTCTATATGACATTGCATATTGATTTTACATTTTTATTATAATCATTACCATTATTTTCATTACCATTATTTTCATTACTCGGATTTTCAATATTTATTTGAATATGATTTTATTATTCTTACCTCGGAGCGTATGGTACGGTATGTCCACGCATCGTTCCTCCCCTGTAGATTCCCAAATTGCGTTGTGGTTCAAATCTATTCTTTTGAATCCAACTCATTTTACAGAATCACCTGTTGCGGTTAATGCAACGCAGTAGGCCTGGCCGCTTTGACGCGGCTTTCTTTGATGTGCTGCAAGCATCAATATTGACCAAAAAAATAATCTAGCCCAATTATTTCCAGGATGTTTTCTCGTACTGGCTGCGTTTGTATTAGATTAGATAAGATTAGATTAGACTTAATTGAAACAAAAAAAAAATAAATGAAAGCACCATTATTTCCAGAATTTTTTGATATTGGATTTGACTCCACTCAAGAGGTTTTGGACAGCAGTTTTGGCGCATTTACTGAAAGCCGCAGACCATTTTTTAACTCTTCCATAGAGCAAACTCCGTCATAAAAGAGCAAACCAACTTGACATTTTTTTAAAGTAGTTTAATGTTTCAGGTTATCCTTTCTGATGAGAAGAAATTTAATCTTGATGAAGCAGATGAAATCTTTTTGTTCTGGAGAGATTTACGGAAAGAGCCACATTACTTTTCATCTCGCAACTTTGGAGGGCTCAGTTTGATGGTTTGGAGGGCATTTTTTCAAAACGGAGTGGTGCAGATTGCTTTTCCGTCAACAAGAATGAACAGCCAGAAGTACATCGAGATGCTTTAAAAGCATTTGCTACCATTCTTGCAGCAAATCCATCGTGGTGATTGGGTATTTCAACAAGATAACGCATCAGTTCATAAAAACCGAGCAGCCATGGCGTGGTTATCTGAACATAAAATCCAAATTATGGAGTGGCCAGATTGTTCTCCAAATCAGAATCCGATCGTAAACATGTGAAGACTAATGGTGTGTACAGTGTAGAAAAAAAAATCTGAATGTTCATTGTGATGTAAATATTAGAACATGTGAAATTGAATTTCATTCCACACGAAGCAGAAACTTGCATGAAATAGTGCTAACAAAGATCACCTTTTGCGTACAACATGTTCGATGATGTATGGAATGTCTCAGAACTTTAAACGATTTATAATTTAAATTTGTATGTTTTGTGAGGCTCCATTTATGTGCATGATATTGAACAGAAATTCACACAACTTTTTCGAGCTGTGCAGACAACAAGCAGTACGGGAATGTTCAAGAGCTCAAAGGAGCAATCTCATCAGTGTGGAACGAGATACAAGTATCTACAAGTCGCCGCTTGGTTGAAAGTATGTCGAATAAGTTGTTTGAACTGTTTGAGAACAAATAAGGTCCTACGCATTACTAACATGCTGCAATCAATGCAAAATCGATGTAAACTTTTTGGAGAAAGTTAATTTTACGTCCTGTTCTATAGTTATGCAATACAGCTTTTTTGTTTACATTATTGAGTAACTTACTAGAACAATCCAAGATATAAAAACATTCTTATAAACATATACAAAGACCATATCCAATCCTTTGCAATTCATTTCCAATATGTATTCTCTTTTATTACTCAAAAACCTCAATAAAATGACTGGTTTTATGGTTATGACACGGAGTGTATATGCCGAACCCGAAAATCCAAAGCGCTTGATTCTTTCTAACAACAAGAGTCGAGAGATCGTTTCAAAAGCGCGGTTAAAATCCAAAAAACAGCAGCAATTGTATCTTTACGCTCTAAGTTTTCCTTCCATTTTGCTAAAACTAAATCTAACGCTGTTACACATGAATGACCTTCGCAATATCCCGATTGTTCCGGTGCAATCAAATTATTACTATTTAAATACTTTGATAACTGGCCTTTTACAATAAGTTTTAATTTGTTTTCTTAAGTGTGCAACATATCAATAGGACGAAAATCTTCGGCTTTAATCGTTTTAGCGACTTTTTGAATGGGAATGACTAAAGATTCTTTCGAAACTTGTGGCACGTGCCCAGTTTGCAGAGATTCATTAATTAAGTCCAGCAGGTTGTTTTCGATGACATTAAAGCAATCTTGTACTACTCTTGCATTTACTCCAGCCGTTGTTTTCAAAGAAAATCAAATAGATTTAAGATCCTCTAACGTTATTGGGTGAAAACATTCGAAACTACAGTTAATATTAATTGGCTGTTTTATTTCGTCTGGCGCATCTACTAGATCAATGAATTGATGCATTGACAAAATACTATCGACGAAATATTCATTAAATCTACATGCAATGATGTCCTCTGACTGTTCTAATGCGCCATTGAAGGTTATGGATCGCGGTTTGCAACTACTTGGTATTAACATAGATTTCAAAATTTTCCATGACTCTTTGCTTTTTTTTTTGATACAAAACAAATTTTCCTCTGAATATATTCACAACGAGTTTGTTTAACGGATTGCGAATATTTGTTACGCGCATCTTTGTACTTATTCAAAAAGATATGCCTATTAATTCTTCGCCATTTCTTGTACAACTTCCCAAGTAAAACACAAAACATCTTGTTAGAATGATTTTTTATTGTTTGTATTATAAATGTATCATAAACGTATTGTAAAACATGTTAAGTTCGGAGCGATGTGTATCTCTCGTATTCTATGTATCACTCTGACTAACGGTCTAGCTAAAAATACTTTTCTTACTGCTGCAGGTGATTAATACTTTATTATTGTTCTTAAAAACATACATTTATAAAACTTTTTTTTTCCATAACGATGAATTTGTTGTACAAGATTATGGTTTCACTGCCAACGGGAAGCACATCATAGATACTCAGAGTTGAATTTCCAACAATCGGAGTTGGCTTAGCAAAGAAGCTACCAACCTAACACGCCAAGGACTAGTGTTCAAATCCCACGCTTGGCGATGTTATATTTTTGTGTGGAGATAATTTTTTTCCATATAATGTTTTATAAGGCTTCATTTTTTGCGCTTTTTACGTCATATATAAGTATGAGATAAAATATTATGCACTTATATTGATTAGCTGTATTTGTCATTGTACAGTATTTTTAACTTGTAAAATACATGCTGTGTTGCTTGGGTTGTCTCCTTTACGTTTAAGACGCAAAAGATCCAAATTGTACCAGCTGTTCGAGTTCTTTACTAAAACAAATTTATTTTCGACTAGTTTATTGGTACATTTTCTTAAGACGTCAGTCAAAACAGCTAATTTTTTATATAAAGAACCGGTATTTGTTTGATAATCCACACTTTTTTCGACAAGTCTTAAAAAAGCTTGTTTTGAATACCTTTTCCAACACATAAATGTCAACACTATCTTCAACGTTAATAATTATGGTTTCATGATCGATTACTTTAAAGTCAGGGTGCAATCGTTGCGAAGATTGAGTCGGAAGAACAGCAGCGGTGCAAAGAAATTTTGCGCGCGTGCCTCGAAAATCCGAATCTTTCTCATCATGCCATCAGCAGGAAGCTGGGAATGGTACATTATACGGTGTCTCGTTTTTTAAATCGGTACCACGAACGTTTGACCATCGATCGGAAAGAAAAAAGTGGCAAAAATGCTTCTCCGTATAGTGTTAAGGATCACAAGCGGGTAGTTCAAGCTTTCAAGAGGAATCCCAACAGTTCAGTTCGAGATGTGGCGAAGAAACTGAATCTAACCAAAACTTTCGGGCAAGATGCGAAAAAAACGTAAAGGACTACACACGTACAAAGTCCAAAAGGCGCCTAATCGCGATGAACGGCAGAATACGGTAGGTAAAACACGTGCACGGAAGCTCTACACTCAGATGTTGACGAAACCACATTGCCTCATTATGGATGATGAGACGTATGTAAAAGCAGATTTCCAGCAGCTTCCGAGGCTCCAGTTTTTCACTGCTCATCATAAATTCAATGTCTCTGAGGACGTTAGAAAGCCGAAGATGTCAAAGTTTGGCAAAAAATATGTATGATCTGGCAAGCAATTTGCTCGTGTGGAAAGCGGAGCACCTTATTCGGGACAAATGGAACGGTCAATGGGCAGGTGTACCAAAAGGAATGCCTCCCAAAACCTCTTCGAAGATCACACGATGGTCCTACGATTTTCTGGCCGGATTTAGCCTCGTGCTATTACTCGAAAGAGGTTTTGGAGTGGTACAAGACTAAGGAGGTCAATTTTGTGCCGAAGCATCTCAACCCTACTGGGCCATCGTGAAGCAGGCACTTCGAAATGTCTGGCCCATGACTTGGGCCAGACATCCTAAGGTAAGGGAAATCGGAGGAAGGTATGAAGAAAAAATGGATTGCCACGCAAAAGAAAAGTTGGTTCAAATGTTGTACTGGACCTTATCAGTAGTGTAAAGAAGAAGGTTCGTGCATTTGGATATGGAATTGAGATTGAAAAAAAAACAAACATGGTAAAATATTCATAACATGTTTTATTTACTCTCTGAAAGTTTTAAGATGATTGGTTGAACGAGCGAATTTTGCCGAAAATTTGTGTGTATCGAAATTTGATTCCGTACATTCTTTATTTCGTTGTATGAAGGGCCTAAAACAGGGGTGTGGACTCGAAAGCAGAAGCACTTACACGAAAACCATGGAAAGGATAGAGAGTCTACTTCCAACGAAACGCTCTTATTACAGGAAATGAACAGCAAGCAATACACATTAGGATTTCAATCTGATGGTTTGTTAAATGTAGGGTTAGCAGACTTACTGTAGACTGTAAAATAATAAGACCTTTGCTGATCTCGATCTGAAGATTTCCATCAAGGAAGGCATAATTGTCATCCATGACTTGGGCCAGATAACCTTGAATTCCTCATCCAGCCTACACTTCATCTGGTACCCTGTATTCCCCCTTACCCTTTGTTAATAATTGTATGTGTGTAATGTACGCAATATAATATAATATATTCAATAACAAAATATCACTGACAGCCACTGGATTGTTACTGCAAAATAAAAAATGGAAAATAATAATAACCAAAAAATTCCGGAAAAACGGAAAAAACAAGAAAAAAAAACCCTTCCAAAAAAAAAAAAAATAAAATAAGAAAATATTTGATTGTTTTAATTCTTTGGAAAATCAACAAACAATCCAAAGGGCCGAAAAAATAAATTTAGGGAACCGAAAACCCAATTTGGTGATTTCAAAAAAAAAATAAAAACACATCCCCTCAACCAAAACACATATATTTAAATACAATCCAATTCTGCTTATAATCACATGCCAGTCTTTTATGGAATAGTAGTTGAAGTTCAGAAATAGAATTTTAATGAAAATATTTTGCAGAAATGCTGAAAATCAAATTGAGCTTTACACGCATTGAATTTTTATGCTGCTCCATACTCTGTAATGCAAAAATAATTTGAAATGCAAAGACGCGTGCTGAAATTATTAATTAAATGAGAATGGAAAATATACCCTGCTCGAACACGATCTTCAGTCGCAGCCACTCACTTCCCTAATGCCAAGTTGACTTCATTGCTCAGGCTACGCCAACCAGCTTCTCCATGCTGAAATGCTGAAAAAAATGTGTAGATAACTACAGTAGAAAAACTAATTAATGTGATATAACCACAATGGAACTGACTCTTAGCTTCGGGTCTTGATAGAGAATCCCTACTGAGCCATTGCGGCACGTCAAGCCGACCAGTTCAGCGCAAGGGGATGGTGGAAACACAAAATTTAAAAGGGTTTCAAAATTTAAAAAACTGGTGGTACAGAGGGGGGAGAGGAGCACATTATGACGGGTGGGAAAAACGTGATAAAAAACGTGGCGAAAAACTTATGGGGGGGAGATTATTGTAAAAAAAGAGGCGGCGGTGGTGGAGTGAAAAGAGCTATTCGGAAAATGTTGTGAGTGGGGAAAGTGTGTGAAAAAGGGGAGGGTGTTACAGGGGGTGTGTAAGGGGATATAAAAACTATCTATTATATGGGGGGGGGAGGTGCATTTTTTGTTTTTCGTTATTTAATTATAATAGTAGGGGGGTGGTGGGGTGGCGTTGTGTGTTTTATGTGTGTGTGTTTTGTTAATTAAAGTGGGTAGGTATGGGTGGAGTGTGGGTGAGAGTGAGGGAGGAAATGAAGTGGGTGGGAAAGTGGAAAGTGGGAAAATGGTTTGTGTGTGTGTTTGTGTTTTGTTTGGTAATGGTGATATTGTTGTATAAATGTTTGGGAATATGACTGGATTTGAGTGGTAATCATGAGCAAATTCATACACAGAAAAAAATGAGCAAATTCATACACAGAAAAAAGTCCGTTCTGAAATTCGTCAACGTCGTGTAACGAATTCAGGAACAGGTTTTTTGTTTCCTTTTCGAATATATACCATGCACATAAGTCATGGAAACGTGAACATTGTTCCCTAAAGCAAATGATAACGTCTGCGTAACGATGCTCTAAGTAGCGAATACACCAATCGTCTTGGAAACGAAAACTTTGTTCTAGAAATAAAAAATTAAAGTTCCCATTAACGTGATTAATGCTCATGATTTGCTCATGTTACCTCAAAATATCACAGGTTGAACATTATTGAAAATATTGACTATTTGACTATTCCGATGATCATGCACCAAGGAATAAAATGAATATGTACATCGGGAAATTTATAACTTGGGAAAAATGCAAGTTTTCCACACCGAACAGGCAATTAGCATCTAAAGATGATAGATTTAATTCACACATTATGAAAACAAACACTAATCAAATTCGTACAAATTCAAGGGAAAACGCAACCGCTGCGGATAATACAAATAGTCAAATGTTGCGACGCATCTTCACCAACCACTAGCTCCAAAAAACACATAGACAAATTTGATAGTAAATTTTACCATTATTGGGGGTTGGGCTGACTACTGCAGTATTATGATTTTGAACCGACTATGATCATGGGCAAAACGACCATTAAAATTAGTTGATTCAACATTTACCATAATGTCAGAATAGTCCTTGTTGCCATGAACATGAAGATTTCCCTTTTTCACCCGATATTGACCATACTGAAATATCGGTGCAAAAAAACGCCAGCTGTAGTCCAAATCACTTGATGGAAACAATTCAAATTTTGTCCACATTACTCTCTATATGTTTGTAGGCTATAATTTTTAATAAGTTACCTACATTTTTCACAGAAATACGGATATTTAAAATTGGTCTGTCCAAAAACGACTTTTTTTCACATATGTTATGAAAACTTCAGATTTATAAATTTTATCAACATGAAATTTTGGTCACATAAGGTCTATACATTAGTTATAGTGTTGTCAAATTTTCAGCCAAAAATATTGAGAAGTGACAAACTTACAAAAGGTTGAACATGGCATTTTTTGGAAGCAAAATTTCTCTCGGCTTTATTTTTGCTACTGAGTGTAACCATGGAAATGGACGAATTAACCACGTTCATCGCATTCTTGACTATGATCATAGCAACAAGGACTATTCTGACATTATGGTATCCATCGCACACCTTAAGGATGTGAAAGATCTTGGGAAAGTTCATTGAATTAATTCTTAAGACTTCACAACGACAAGGAATTATTTTCAAGATCTTGTGTGTATCATCCATTCAAGTCACGTATCCCTGATATTTTTTATGTTACTACCCAAGTAACCAAAAGCATTATATTATTGCTCTTATTCAACACAAAATCAACATCATTAATGCAGGATCGCATCAATTCAACAGTTGTCAAGTAATGAAGCGTTAGATTAGCTTAATAATGTAACTATGCATTATCAATGCAATGATGCATTACCAATGCAATAGTGCTACTTTAGCAATGTCTTATGGCATTATAAAAGAATATAGCATTAGTTCGATCTTAGTGGGGCCCTTTTCAGCTTTAATCCAACTTCAATGATGCACTAGACGTAATACATATGCCCTATATATGCAGGCTATTACAGCCTCGTGGTTACTTGGGCAGTTATGTTATTGTATGATATTGTAATGTTATATTGGTCAAAACATATTTCAGCATATCAATGCCAAACAATCATACTGATGCCAAAATGGTACCTGGCATGGAAAGCTTTCAATAAATAACTTTGGAAGTGCATTTAGAACACTAAGTGAAGGGCGATTTATGAAAGCAATAAGCTTGAAATGTTAATCCATGGCGTCCTTGAAACTTCACTGTAGATATTGGACTTTCATGTAATTCTCGGCAGTTTCCTGACATTCTATGGACTCTTCAGAAGTTTTTGGGGCTGCACTTAAATTTTCGGGACTTTTTCGAAGATCTCGGGACTTAGTTGGATCTTTATAGTTTTTTTTTTTAAGTTTTACAAAAACTCCAAAACTTAATCACAACACTGTCAGACAAAAGCAGCGAGACAAACAAACAATCATTGCAATCATTTGCAAACAGTGTAATACCTCATCAAATAAATTTGATGAACGTTGGTCAAGCATTCGATTTCCATGTTTGGCCAAACAATTTTTAGTCAAATATTTGCCAAAAAGAATCAAAGTGTTATAGTCTGAACAAACAACTTTGCAAACAGCATTATTTGGCAAAACTTAACGAGACAAATATTTGGCGTATTGTCAAACAGTGTGATATTAGCTTTAGAGCATGCTACATTATTTTTAAAGTCCATGCCATGTGTCCAATTTCTCCACTTTTTAAACATCTCAAAACTTGAATTCCAGAAACAACACGACACCAATCAAATTTAATATTAACGTGTTTCGCGGTCAACAAACAATTATAGGTGTTTTTATCAACTTCAATTACCGTATTAAACTCTTATCGATTCGCGGCATCTGGAAAACGATCACTGTTTACCGAAAGTTCAGGAACTGATCAAGTTGTTGACAGATGACCGCGTCGAATGTAGGTAGGCTCAGACCGATAGACTTACACATGTATGTGTGAGCGCATCATAAGCGTCATGTCAGCTTATTTTCGATGCAATCCTTAGTTTCCCATACAGGCCATACAGCATGAGATTTAGCCCTCTCAAGGTGACAAATTTGACCTACAGAAGGGCCAAAACTTAGGAATAGTGACAAAAAACTGGGTAGTTGATTCTATATAAGGTTATCAGTATCAATTCAATGCAATTGTATTTTACACGAGAAATAATCCGCACATATTTATTGGATAAAATCCATGGAAAATTCCACAAAACACTATTGTGTTCACTCATAAACAGAATCCTCTAAGAAAACTAATAGAGTTTATGTGACAAATGGAAGGTATGTGTGGCCACACATACTGATTATTTGTACACATAAGAAGTATGTGTGGTCACAAATAGCTATCATTTGAAGATCGCATTGCAAAAATTCATGTATCGTACACATAAATAATATCATTGCTCAGTGTATAAGATTCTCATATGTACGTCAAAGATTCCATTAAATACTGTATTCGATGAAATTTGGACACACGCAATTGTTCGTAACTTTTTGGCGTGTGGGTAAGAATTATTGAAATTTTAACTGAATGTATTTCATTGTGTTGTGTCAATTGTGTAATGAGTTTCGTGAAAATCGGTCGAGTGATTTCAGTGATGGCTTCGAATGAAGAAATAGTGCGCCAACAAATTTTGGGCACTCACTTCGAAAACCCAAACGCTTCTCATCGATGGATCGGAAAACAGCTCGAAATCGCACATTCAACCGTATCTCATGTGATCAAAACGTTCAAGGACCATAAGACAACCAAGCGGAAAAATGGTAGTGGCAAAAAACGTGGCACATCAAATCCGGAGAAGGCCAGGATGGTATTGAACCAATTTAAGCGTTATCCCAACATTTCGATCAGGGATGTTGCGAAAAAGGCGAAAGTTTCAGTTTGTTTTGTGCAGAAAACAATGAAACGTTCTGGATTACATGTGTACAAGGTCCAGAAGGCACCGAACCGGAGCGATAAACAGAACTCGGTGGCCAAAACTCGTGCAAGAAAACTGTACGGGAGTGGCTCACAAAACCGTTCTGCATTGTGATGGACGATGAGACCTACATTAAAGCCGACACCAAACAAATGCCAGGACAGGAACACTACGTCGCCACCTCTAAGTTGGCCGTTCCGGAGAGTGTACGGAAGAAGAAACTGTCGAAATTCGCCAAAAAATTCCTTGTCTGGCAAGCGATCTGCGGATGTGGCAAAATGAGTCAGCCCTTCATCACCTCTGGGACCGTCAACGGACAAATCTACAAGGACGAATGCCTCCAAAAACGACTTCTGCCCTTCTTGAGATCTCACGATGGCCCGACACTGTTTTGGCCGGATTTGCATCTTGCCACTATGCCCGGCCCGTCTTAGACTGGTACAAAGATAATAATGTAGTTTTTGTACCAAAAGACGTCAACCCTCCAAACACTCCGGAACTTCGCCCAATTGAAAATTTTGGGCAATCATGAAGGCAAAGCTCGTTAAAACTCCAAAACTGATAGAAAATGAACTTGAACTAAAGAAAGTGTGGTTAAAAGTAAGTAAGCAAGTCGGTCCTATCATTGCCCAAAATTTGATGAAAGGGGTCAAGGCAAAGGTGCGGGCATTTGGGTTGGGAGAAGAGGTTCAATAAACCAATGATGTCAAAACTTAACCATTTAGTAGTACTTTATTTCCAGAAAGTTTGAAAAGAATCGGGCACAAGGAAAATTTTTGGTGATCTATATTGTGTATCCAAATTTCATCGAATACAGTCTCTATTCTTGAAATGTGAGGAGCAAAATTTGTTGTAAAACAAATATTTTTTGGGGGAATGTTTGACTCATTTTTGTCTCAGTCAAGTTGATGAAACCATTTTTGACACTTATCTGTTGCTTGGAATGTCGAACATCCGAACAGTTTACTCAGTATAGCATTCTCATTTTCAATAACTACTGGTTTTCGTAACTTGAAACCTGAGAAACACAATTCTTAGATTTCTGATCAAAAGTATGTGTTTGACACTTCTTGCGAACGAATTTGAAACGTTTTATTTAAATCGTAAAATTGATAAGGTACTTGATCATTTTTTTTTCATGCTAATTTAAAGTGCACATACATGTCTGAAACACAGCCCTAGATTACTATCGCAAAAGAATCATGCACATTTTCTCGATGATACTCCTTGGAGCTCACGCCTAGTTAATGTAATTTCCGGCAATTATCAGCATTTATCACAACGGGAATCTCCCAAGAACAATTCCTCTATGCTTAACTTTCCTTAAATGAAAGGAAATGCTATTATTGGAAACCCCCCGATGAATCGAGAGATGAAAAAACCCTGAGCATCACGCTCCGTTCGGCAAAACCGATGATTATCAACGGCGACTCCCCAAGGTAACATTGTTTAGCTCCTATGACCGAAAACAATGACCGCTCTCGCATTTAATTACTCTTTTATCATAGGCCCAGTAGCCCACACGGTGTCGGTTCTAATTGAGTAATCGTGGAGGAAATGGTTAATTATTTTCAAAAGGAAAGCTTTTTTACCCCCTGCACCGGGAAAGCATTCGGAAGTATGCACTAATAATGAGCTTTTTTGCTCCATATCTGCACCGCGAAGTAGACGGGAAAATTGGAGCTGAAAAAGGTAAGAGATCGTTTTTTTTTTGTATCGCCGCAAAATGCTTTCCTCTCCGTCCTTCCACGCTTTTTACTCGACTAGAAATGATCGAAGTTTGTGATCGCAGATGGAAAATTGTACATAGTTCAAAATAAACTTAATTGTGGACCAAATACTACTGAACAATTCTGATGATTAGATATTTTAGTAAAAGTTGCGATAACGATAATGGATAATGGAAAATGTCGGATATAAATACACAGAAAACCAAAACAGCAGGAGTGATATGGGACAACAGCAACACGGAATGAATTTACCCATTTGCCCGTCGCTGAGAACTTTCTCTAGAAACTAAACCCAGTTTCGGTGAAATGTGGAATTACTACAATGAATAATCGTCCTTTCAGGTGAAACTGGATAATTTAAAAAAAAAAAGTGGTCAGTGCTAAGTGAATAATTCTTACCGTAAAAATATGTCAACCATTTTGAAATTCGTTTAGTGTGCCACCAGTTGTGCAGGAAATTACTGTTACAGAGCAAGTTTTCATCGATTTTTTTTTCGTTGCTTCCCCATTTAAAAACATCGTATCGCGAATCGTGATTTTTTTTTCTCCTTTTCTCGCGTTAATCCTTCATTCAACGACGCTCGGCGGGTTTACCCTTTTCTTCCTATTTACTTCTCCAGCCGAGGCGCAATTTCAGTAACCCTTTTTCCCGGTACATCGGTGTAATCAGATGCATGCCTACGACGTCTCATGGAGTAATTTTCCCGAAACTTTGCGTGCAGTGACAGGCTTGGAAAATCCGTTGGCGCTGAAAAAAAAAAGAGTAAATAAAGAGTGATTGGAATTTTGAATGGGGAAAATAGCCACTGGTGAAATTCTAACAGCCAATGCGAGTTGTGTGTTTATGTGACATTCATGCCAACAAATCAGATTGCATCAGGTATACTTATTTGAATTAAATACAGTTTCATAATAGCTTTACCTCAAAATACAGAGATCCTTGCATGCCTAACATAGAAAAACCGTCGTTGAAATAACTCATTGGACTAGTTTTCCAATGGGCTTTACCTAATAACAATGTAACGTCATCTGGAGCATACTTGATGAAGAAAAAAACAATCTCATTACTTTGAATTGGTTCCACTGGCATCCGCCATCTGTTGCCTATCCGCGACTTCCTGACCACGAAAGGATATCACGAATTTGAATATTTATTACCGAGTCCTTTTCCTTTCACCTTCACGAAAAGCAGCGTTTCAAACGAAAACAACAGCTGAATAGCCGGACGCGAGATTTTTTTCCCACACCATCGCCTCCACCACAGGAAGCCCGAATGCATTCACTTTCCATACGAGCGCGTCGTCACACTCATCATACATGAATCATACGCGACCAACAACCGCGAGATGAACTAACTAGGAAAAAAATCTCACCATCGAAGGCGACCGCGTGAGTATCCTTTTCCAACCACGAAAAAAAAACGTCTTCGACTTCCGCGCACCTAAATATCGTCAACGTCACGCCACTACTACTGTCGGTCGTCCGCTCTAATTTTTTTGTTTCTAGAATTGATCTTCACCTCGGTTTTTTTTCCCACCCTCACTCGAATCGGATGCAGGATGCATTTTATCTAAACCGCATCCAAATCTCACACATTCTGTCAACCCTAAGGTTACGGGCACACTTGCTTCCAATCTGTCGCGCGGGGGTCCTTTTTTGAGTGTGAGAAAAAAATCTTCCAACCACCTTTTTCTCTATTTCCTCATAGCTCGGAGATAGGAGCATTTAGGATGATAAAGGTCAACGATCTTCTGCTCGGAGGAGGCTGAACACATTTTACGCTCGTTTGCCGAGGAAAAAAAATGAACCCTTGTGGTCTACTCAAAGATACACACAAGATTTTTTTTTTCATGGGCAAGGATGAGAATTGTGACAGGCAGCAGTCGAGGCGTGCTTCGGTTTTTAGTGGTTTGCGGTTATGTAAACAAGCACGTGAGTGCAACATGTATTGTGGGGTTGTGCATTGAGGAGGTGGAGGAAATTTTCGAAGAACTTGAGAAATTTGTTTTTTTTTTTTGGAGGTTTCACTTTTGCTCAAATTGAGTCGAATTGGACTCAATTAGGAAAATGATATTACTAGTCGAGCGTCGAACTAAATTTGCTGGCCACAAAAGGTTTTCCATTCTGCTATTTGCCACAGCGCACAGTGGGCTAAAATAGACCCAACATAACTTATGAGTGGAAATGGGGTAAAATGAAAAATTTCGTGAGGGTAACCCTACACGAAACTATCACCATTCGACACTCCGCAAGTGCGAGTAATATTACTGGCGCCAATCTTCAAAACTGCATGGTTTATGAGTTTATGCATGTATGAGAGAGAATCGGGTAAAATGGACCACTTCCTGGCATCCGATCAAAGTTTGTTCCATTTGTTCCATTCAGTTCTCCAGCTTTTTCTGCAAGTTTACAGTGCACTTGGGTTCAATATAGTAGAACCAAGTTTAGTTTTTGGGCAATAATTATAGTTTGCATCCGAAATGAGGGGAGAAATGGACAAAAAGGGACACATGCTGTGGTCAACCCTAATTGAGACCAACACCATTCGATTCCTCGCATTTTTTTACCCATAAGAAAAGCTATTTCTTAGGACTGTTTAGATTAATGGGATTTTGGGACCATTTTTTCCCACTGTGCAGCGGCGCATCAAACCATGGGAACAAGACAGATAACCATACAGGCACCACACCACACACTTATCGATGATATAGGCACTTTATCTCCTACAAATCAAACTTCGCACCCACGCCTGTTCCGATACGAAACCGATCGACGGTACATAATTAATTGTCACCGTAGGCCTCCACCGAAAAGATCTTGTGGTTTGGAGTGATGTGATGTGATACGAACCCACCATCAGTGAGAAGATTACCTATGTCTGCAGGACTATTCTTAGCATGTTGCCCCGAGAAAATAGTCTACGTGATGACTTGTTGTAGCAGGGCCAGTCGATCTCAATGAGGACCTTCGGAAGACTACGGCCAGAACCGCGTGTCTTCACATGACAAGGGACTGGCGACTCCACGAACCCTTGTCCAGTCAAGAATTCTTTCGACTACCTTAGGCTACACCTACGAGTGAGTTCCGTCAGTGTACGGTAGGTTGAAATTGGAGAGGGGTTGTTAAATGTGGGGGGAGGGGGTGGGGGAAAAGTATTGGTCCAAGGGGGGTTACTGCTACCCTCCGGGGGGGGGGGAAGGGCGCGGAGCCGCCCCCCAGGGGGAGTAATATGGTGGTGTGCTCTGTTACGTATGGTGGTAGTGTTTGTGGTATTTTGTACACACTCCATTTTGTTGCATACATGGGAAAGGGAACCCTCTCCTTTTGGGTTAATTTTTGTACACAACTTCTGATTTTTACTCAATTTTTCAAACTCCACGTACGGAGAATACAGATATAACAATTGAAGAAGATTTATTTTAGTTTTAATTTGTACTAGTAAATGTGCTGAGATATTGCAAATTTCTACTGTTCCTAATAAAATAGTTGTTTAAAATTTAAATAACTTTCCATAAAAGCATACCAGTCTCTATGCTGTATCATATATTCAGAGAATAAAACTTACAAACGCACATTTCACTGCTTGTTATTCGTATAGGACTCATATGCTTTTATAAGCTGATCCTATATGAAATGTATCAAGAACTGAAATACATATACTTTGCTCGTTTCTTACAAGGTCTTACTTTTCTGAAATCAAAAATTAAGATATAATAAAAGACAGAAATACTATTCATATGAATTTCAAATTTAAATGATGTACATGGAATTTTCAGACACAAATTAAATTACTTGACAATGTAAAAAGCGGCTACAGTACGTAAATACGAGAAAATAATATGCATACGTGCAAAACATATCTGACATCCACTGTATTGTTACTGTTGTGACCTTACCGTGGACGTTGCAACCGTGATTACGTCTCGTTTGTAGTTTCACGACTTCTTGCTCAGTCGCGCCCCGACTTCACCTTTTTACCTAAGCACAGCGATGACGATAGCAATACTAAACAACGGCGACAACCAGATCAATCGAGGGTGGTATTCAAAGCGAGTCCTCCAGATGAACACACAATACAACCGCTTGATTAAATTAGATATGTATTAATATCCTAAAGACTGTATTCGATGAAATTTGGACACACAAAATAGGTCACCAAAAATTTTCCTTGAGCCCGATTCTTTTCAAACTTTCTGGAAATAAAGTACTACTAAATGGTTAGGTTTTGACATCATTGGTTTATTGAACCTCTTATCCCAACTCAAATGCCCGCACCTTTGCCTTGACCCCTTTCATCAAATTTTGGGCAATGATAGGATAGTTCTTTTAACCACACTTTCTTTAGTTCAAGTTCATTTTCTGTCAGTTTTGGAGTTTTAACGAGCTTTGCTTTCATGATTGCCCAAAATTTATCGATTGGGCGAAGTTCCGGAGTGTTTGGAGGGTTGACGTCTTTTGGTACAAAAACTACATTATTATCTTTGTACCAGTCTAAGACGGGCCGGGCATAGTGGCAAGATGCCAAATCCGGCAAAAAAAGTGTCGGGCCATCGTGAGATCTCAAGAAGGGCAGAAGTCGTTTTTGGAGGCATTCGTCCTTGTAGATTTGTCCGTTGACGGTCCCAGAGGTGATGAAGGGCTGACTCATTTTGCCACATCCGCAGTTCGCTTGCCAGACAAGGAATTTTTTGACGAATTTCGACAGTTTCTTCTTCCGTACACTCTCCGGAACGACCAACTTAGAGGTGGCGACGTAGTGTTCCTGTCCTGGCATTTTTTTGGTGTCGGCTTTAATGTAGGTCTCATCGTCCATCACAATGCAGAACGGTTTTGTGAGCCACTCCCTGTACAGTTGTCTTGCACGAGTTTTGGCCACCGAGTTCTGTTTATCGCTCCGGTTCGGTGCCTTCTGGACCTTGTACACATGTAATCCAGAACGTTTCATTGTTTTCTGCACAAAACAAACTGAAACTTTCGCCTTTTTCGCAACATCCCTGATCGAAATGTTGGGATAACGCTTAAATTGGTTCAATACCATCCTGGCCTTCTCCGGATTTGATGTGCCACGTTTTTTGCCACTACCATTTTTCCGCTTGGTTGTCTTACGGTCCTTGAACGTTTTGATCACATGAGATACGGTTGAATGTGCGATTCCGAGCTGTTTTCCGATCCATCGATGAGAAGCGTTTGGGTTTTCGAAGTGAGTGCCCAAAATTTGTTGGCGCACTATTTCTTCATTCGAAGCCATCACTCGACTGATTTTCATGAAACTCATTACACAATTAACACAACACAATGAAATACATTCAGTTAAAATTTCAATAATTTTTACCCACACGCTAAAAAGTTACGAACAATTGCGTGTGTCCAAATTTCATCGAATACAGTCCTTACTAGTTCTGGAAAAGCTGAAAACAGAAAAGATCATTCCACATATACATAGGGGGCAATTCCATAGAAAAAAAGATATACGATCTCTCAAAATTTCATAATAATTGGAGTTTTGTTGCTTATCAAAAAATATTCGACCCGTATTTTTTGAATAGGGTGGTCGTTTCTACGTTAGAGTGGTCCAAAAAATTCACTTTTTTCAAAAATGCTTTTTTTTTCAAAAAAATATAACTTTTGAACCACTGGGTCGATTTTATCAATCAAAATTGCAAACGAAAGGTAATCAAAAATTCTTTAAAGAAAAATAGCTCTTTTTCTGCAACATTGCACAGTGGTCCAGAATGCGAGTTTAGCTGGAAAGATCCGTTTTCAGCCTATGTTTGAAGTTTTGGAGAAAAGCTGTCTTTTACAAAGTTGTTTCTTATTATAAGGCCCTTCTTTTGGTATGAATGGAAACTAGGGTGGTCCTTGTTTTCAGAGAAATCGAAAATCTAACTTTTTCATTTGCAGAAATAAAGGCATACATTCTTCGAAACAGATGTAGATGAGAAAATTTTAAGCAACTTTGGTTAATAAATTTTTTCTGTAGCCTTTGAAATGACCGAATAAGAGAAATTTTTCCTACCTAGCTTAGGGTGTCCCCATAAAAATCAGTTATTTTGCTCTAACTTTTTTATTTCAAATTTTTCAGCAAAGCTGTATTCCCATTGATTCTAGAACAATACAATATACAACTTTTGATGTACTAAAATCGTTGCTCTCGTATGTCAAACAAAAGTAATAATGGTTTTTGTAAAAAAAATGGATTTTTTCATATGTTGATCGCTCTGGTTGGGGAAGAAAAAACATTTCTCAACTGCATTTGAAAGGTTTGATATTATTGCATATTATATTTGAAAACTGGAGTATTTTTTTAAATTAAGTAAAACACATTTGAAAAAAACGTAATTGTATGAGAAAATCGTAAATAACTCGCTAACGGTAAAAGATATCGATAAGATTTATAGGCCAAAAGTTAGGACATAATTACAGCAAATAATTTAGATAAATTAATCATGAAATCCTTGAAAATTGATGGAATTCAATAAGGTTATCTAAAAAAAATGCAGAAATTGGTCACTGATCTACAGTTTATTTGCATTACATTTAAAATTTGGTGCCTTTATTTTTCCACATTTCAATTATTTCTTATATTTTAATATGGCGATTGAAAAAAAATCACAATTCTGCCATGAAGCCATGTTAGCCAAGCCGTATAATGCACTGGAGGGAAAATGGTTTTAAAATTCTTTTTCAACTGGCCATTTTAAAATAATCTGAATGAGCATTTTATGAGTTCATAAAGTCTTAAAGATTTGACTCGGAAAAAATGCGACACTTTGATTTGGGTGTAACTTATTATCGCGTGGATAAAAATTTATGAAATTTTGAGTAGTTCTAGTTTAGAGTGTTCTGTCAAGTATTAAGTGCGTAACTAAGTTCCCACTGTTTAGCAATAGATGGCGCCAGTAGTAAGTGCTGGTCGAATGTTGTACATCTCAAGCGTCGTAAACCAAGCTCAGACACATGGTAAACAAACCGCTTTGCCAAATCAGTGATTTTGGTTTAGTGTTATATATTTTGGTTGTTTGAAGATGTCTGATTTCGTGCCAAATAATCGTCATTTGCGGGAAGTGTTGATTTTCTTCTTTCATTCGAAGAAAACGGCAGCTGAAGCACATCGAGAGCTCCAAAAAGTTTACGGTGATGCTGCTCTGAGTGAAACAACGTGTCGTGATTGGTTTCGTCGCTTCAAAAACGGTGATTTCAGTGTTGATGATCGTCCGCGTGAAGGAAGGCCAAAAAACTTCGAAGACTCTGAATTGGAGGCATTGCTCGATGAGGATCCGTGTCAAACGCAAGAAGAGCTTGGTTCAGGATTAGGAGTTTCCCGCCAAGCCGTTTCTAAGCGATTGCATGCGTTGGGAATGATTCAAAAGCAAGGAACTTGGGTTCCTTACGATTTGAAGCCAAGAGATGTTGAGCGTCGTTTTTTCGTCTGTAAACAACTGCTCCAGCGGCAAAAAAGGAAGCAATGTGACGGGTATCGAACTCAATTGATGCGATTGAGCCGAGAACTGCACGAAAAACGGCCACAATACGAGCACAGACACGAAAAAGTGATTCTTCAGCATGACAACGCTCGACCTCACGTTGCGAAACCCGTGAAAACCTACTTGGAAACGCTCAAATGGGAAGTCCTACCCCACCCGCCATATTCTCCTGATATTGCACCGTCCGATTATTACTTGTTCCGTTCGATGGCACATGGTCTCACTGGTCAGCAATTCCACTCATATGATGACATCTCAAAATGGCTTGATTCTTGGATAGCATCAAAAGACGAACAGTTCTATCGAAATGGTATTCACGTTCTACCAGAAAGATGGGAAAAAGTCGTAGCTAGTGATGGGCAATACTTTGAATAATTCGTTTGTAACCTTTGTTTTCAAAATAAAGTTCCTTTTTCACCAAAAAACAGCGAGAACTTAGTTGCGCACCTAATAGTTTTCAACATGCATTCGAAACAAGAAGAGCTACGCCAGCAAATCTTGGGCGCGGTGATCGATAATCCTGGTCAGTCACACAGATGGATCAGCAAAAGGCTTGGACATATGCAACCAACTTAACACGGCCATTAATTCTGCACATGAAGAATATAATCGTAAAGTCGAAACTGAAGTCAAATCATGTCCCAAGAATTTCTTCAATTATGTAAAAACGAAATTGAAAAATAGCAATTTCCCCCAAGAATGCATTTTGACGGAAATGTAGGTGATAATCCTTCTGAAATCTGCAAGCTTTTTGCAGATTTCTTCCAAGAAGTATACACTACATTCTCCGAAGAAGACCGTGATCGCGACTTCTTTGCATTCATTCCTGAATTTTCCAACAATATATCTGTAAATCAATTACCTCCTCACGAAATTCTCAATGCACTAAAAAACTTGGATGCTTCTAAGGGACCAGGCCCAGACGGTATTGCACCCGTATTTTTAAAGAACCTTTCAGACGAACTTGCCCTTCCTTTAGAACTTCTCTTTAATATGTCTCTTAAGAGCGGAACATTTCCCACCATTTGGAAATCTTCTTATTTGGTTCCGATTTTCAAATCAGGCACGAAATCAGACATCCGCAACTATCGTGGAATTGCCATTATCTCTTGCATCCCAAAACTTTTTGAATCTCTCGTGAATGAACATATTTTTCAGCAAGTAAAAAATCAAATTACAAGCAAACAACACGGCTTTTTCAAAGGTCGCTCAACCACTTCTAATCTTCTTGAATTTGTAACTTTTATTTTGAATGCAATGGACAGTGGCAAGCACGTAGAAGCACTTTACACTGACTTCAGTAAAGCCTTTGACCGAATCGACATACCATTATTACTCTTCAAATTGCAAACAATTGGAATGGAGCCTGGACTGTTAAATTGGCTGCAGTCATATTTAACGCATCGCGAACAAATTGTTCGCTTTCAAAATAAACTTTCAGAACCTATCTCTGTCACCTCGGGGGTCCCCCAAGGTTCACATTTAGGCCCACTTCTTTTTATTTTGTACATAAACGACATTTCCTACATACTTAAAAAAATCCAAATACTGATATATGCAGATGACATGAAGCTCTTCATGAAAATAAACAATTCTAGTGACGCAGAAGAATTCCAGAACGAAATTAACTTATTCAACACATGGTGTAGCAAAAGCTTACTTCAACTTAACGTGAAAAAATGTAACTCAATAGTATTTAGCAGAAAAATCGAAACACCTCGTACGGAAATATTTTTAGGAAACCAAAAAGTAGAAAAATGCAAAATAGTAAGGGACTTAGGCATTACCCTAGACTCTAAACTCACTTTTGTAGAACATTACAACACTATTATAAGTAAAGCAAATAGCATGCTGGGCTTCATTAAGAGGTTCAGTCACAATTTTCAAGATCCATATACTATTAAAATATTATACATTACATATGTCAGGCCAATTCTGGAATACTGCAACCTAGTATGGAACCCGTACTGTTCCATACACGACGAACGCATAGAATCCGTCCAAAAGCAATTTCTTTTATATGCCCTAAGGAAATTGAATTGGACTGTATTTCCACTGCCATCTTATGAAGCACGCTGCATGCTTATCAATTTACAGACACTTAAAGAACGCCGCGAATCTGCAATGCTTTTCTACGTCAATGACATTATTTCACAACGCATAAAATCAGAAGAACTACTCTCGCAATTGAACTTTTATAGTCCCAGTCGGCATCTTAGAACACGGAAATTATTCTTAGAAAAGTCGTACAGAACTAATTATGCAAAAAATGGCCCCATTAATCGAATGATGCGCCAGTATAACTTACATTGCGAAATCATCGGCATCACTATGTCTAAAGAACAAGTAAAATGTCGTCTAAAAGACAACAGAAATAATGTATAGTATGTAAGTAGAACATTGTAACCATTGTATGTAGTCTACATTGCTTGACGAAATAAATAAAATAAAATAAAAATCCACCATTCCACCGTGTCCCGCATTGTGAAGATGTTCCAGGAGACGAAGACCATCGAGCGGCCGAAAACCGAAAACTGAATACCCAGAGAAGGCGGGGAAGATAGGGCAATACTTTAAAAATACCCCAACCCTTCCCCCCCGGGGGGGGGCAAAAAGGGTCAATTGGGCGGGGTGGGTCGTCCAGCAGACGGGGGGGGGGGTGTTGTTTTTTGGGGGGGGGGGAAGGAGAAAAACAAATTAAAAAAAAAATGGCCAAATTGCGTGCGCGGAAGCTGTACCGTGAGTGGCTGGTCAAGCCAGGCTGTCTCGTCATGGATATCAAGGCGGACAGCAAAGAAATCCCTGGCCTCGAGTTTTTTGTCAGTTCGTCCCGCATGGAGGTTCCGGAAAAGTTCCGGAAGAGAAAGATGGACAAATTCGCGAAGAAGTACCTGTTGTGGCAGGCGATCTGCGAGTGCGGACGGTACAGCAAGCCGTTCGTTACAACCGGCACCATAAACAGGGCAGATTTATCGAGAGGAATGCTTGCAGAAGCGCTTGCTGCCCTTCCTCCGCTCTCACCGTGGTCCCACGCTGTTCTGGCCGGATCTCGCTTCGTGCCATTACGCCAAGCCTGTAATGGATTGGTACAGAGCGAAGGGCGTTAATGTGGCCCCGAAGGAGGCGAACCCGCAAAATACACAAAGCTTCGATCGAACAGTTTTGGGCAATAATGAAGAAGAAGTTGAAGAAAAGCGGAAAAACATTCAAAACCGATGAAGCTTTGAAGAAAAACTGGGAGAAATTGTGTAAGGAAGATGGACAAAGCTTCGCCCAAGATCTCATGAGAAGTGTTAAGAGAAATATACGAGCATTCAGATTGGTGGAGGAAATTCAATAAACAAATTATGCCAAAACATAGCTAATATATAGATATTTAAACCCATAAAATTTGAGAATGAAAAATGAATTGTGTGTCTCATTTTTCCGAGTCCAGTCTTCAATAAAACCTTTGATAGGAGTAAAAGGAATTTGAGAAAATGAGGTTTTTAGATCGTTTTGAACAAGCTGTGTAGGTTCTTTAAAACCTGACTAAAATATGAAACCTATTGGCACCCCTTGGTGTCATAATAAAACCAAAGTGATTTCTTGTGGCTTTGATAAAACCTTAATAAAACTTTATAAAACAGGATGGTTTCGGAAATGTTACTTGGGCGGTCCCTAAACAGCAAAGGTCACACTAATTTTCCTTCCCTATTCCCACGTGATTGCAAGCACGTGGCAGGCGCCGTTATTGATTATTATATAAATTGAGTCACTGAAACGTGTGCAGTGAGAAAGGCCGGTTACTCCCAGCCCCATTCAGTTGATTCATTGTGCAATTTCACTGATTCTGATCAATTACGGAGTAGCAACCATTGATACCATTGTGCAGTCAGACAAGTTAACTACTCTCATAAAGCTGGATGAATTCGAAATATTTTTTTGTAAAACGAACGTAACTAGTTGTCCTTCTTTATACAAAGCAATATTACAGTGTATACTTAAAACGCGTTTTTCAGAGCTGAGGGATTCCATCCAGAATGTGCCGGAAATCCCAAAAATCATACCCGATCATCATTGATTTGGATGAAACTTGGCACATGAGTTCGGTACGTTGGAAAAAAAAAATTCCACTGGTGTTAAGATAATTTGGGTTCAAGAGTAACTTTTGAGATGGGCGTATGTGTTTTTTCCAACATTTTACTTGAAAAATCGTAGTTCAAAAACCATTACATTTAGAGAAAAACTTTATATAAGGGAATTGTAGGAAACTAAAAAACCTTTCTTAAAAAAATATGCACAGAAAAAAAATTTTTTTTTTTTCATCAAGAAAAATCAAAAATAATTACTAAAAATAAAATATCTAAAAAAACATATTTTTAATATTTTTTTAATTTGTTGTATGGAAATTTGAGGAAAAAAGACACGTTTTAAAAAAAAACTCTAGGATGGACGCTCTTATAATAAAAAAGTTTTTCAAATAGCGAACTTTGGTGTATATTTCAAATTTTGGTTATTCATTCTTATAAATAAATTTTGATGTTACAATATGGTTTTGGAGATCATTACAAACAATAATGATAATAATGATAAACCACGTAAACGCAACCGTTTTCAAGATATTTCTGATTTTCTTTCAATAAAATTTCAAAACCTAAAAAAATACGCCCTTTTCATAAATTACTCGTGATATTAAAACAACAATAGCTAACGATTGTTTCTCTTGTGTTTTTAGCCTTTTTAAAACACATGTATGTGCCTCTTACTTACTCTTAACAGCTCGTCGATTGAAAAAGCTTCACTTAAAGTTATAAGACAAAAATAATGAATTATGGTTGGATTTATATTTATATATACCATTTATTAGTCTCGGTCATTGATAATATTACATAAACATTATATAAACTATCGATTGCTTTTATATATATTATGAATCCTGCCTTCTTCGTCATTCGAAAACAGTTTTACAAAAACTTCGTTTTCTGAAATTGGAACGAATGAGTGGTACTTTTGTGTACCTGCAATCGTTTTAGTCTGTCGGTAAATTTCATTCCATTCTGCTACCCCCTGTTCATACTCTTCATGTGATACATAACAAAACGACATTTTTGTTAAACAATCATCACTTTTTTGGTTCGCCCATTCGAATAACTCTAATGCACTTTTTATAGGGTGTTCATGTTGTATAGCAAGGCTTGCATATCTTGCCATTCGTTTTAATGTACCACCAATTGCATCGCAAGGTCCCTTACCGTGGGATGTTGCGAAAAAATGCCATTCAGCATCAATATTGTATTTCTTTTTAAACTTACAAAGGCTTGCAAAGTTCTTCCTATTTTTATATTGGGATGCTGCCCCGTCAGACATAAACGTAGCTTTCTTTACTTTAATTTTTGTTTGCAAAAAGCTTATTAGGTTTGAAATAAACACCTGCACCGCAATCGTATCATGTTGCAACACTTCTGAGATAACAATGAAACTGATATTTTTAAGTATTCCAGATTCCGTGTAATAAATGACAAAAGGGTGAATAGTGGCTTGCTCATTACTCCAATAACTACTTTGAACAGCATCTTGAAAAACAAATGAATAATTTTCAGAAAAATCACAAATTATTATTACTGCGCCGTCTTTAAGACAACTTTTATAATCTCTCAAGAAACTAGACTGCTGAGATTTGACAAAATCGTGGGATACTAATTGTTCCAACTTTTCACAAAAATAAGCAATAAATTCATCAATTGGTTTAACAAGTGTCTCTAAACTACATCTATCAGTTGAAATCCATTGCTCAAAAGATATTTCAACTAAACCACGTTTTTCTAATTTGTCTGTTAAACTACTCTCAAAATCTGAAAAGCCTGGACATCGTTCGCATTCACGGAGGTAACATTTTTTAGTTCTAGTTGATGAGCTACATAATATTTCTTCAAAACACAATTTATAATCATTCTCGAATGAATATTTTCTAAGACCATGAAGCATCAAGTTAATGTTCTCATGAATGGTGCAAACACAAATGTTATGAGAACCTGTGCTGCCAAGTAATTTGCAATGCTTTGGTCTTAGTGCTGCAAAAGAGCTAAACCCAACAGCATTTTGACGCATCTCTTGAAATTTAATGAAAGCTTCTCTTAATGAACAAACTAAAAGGCGCTTTTGAATATGAACCCTCTTACCTTCACTCCTCACTGAAACGTAGTCGTTCATACCAGGGGTTGCTCGTGTAATCTCATCACTGTCGTAAAATTGCAAAATTTGGTTTTTTATTTCCGGGTTCAGACCGTGTCCCAGCTTTTCGTTAGGGGCAGCTAAAACACCTTCGTGCTTTGCAAGGAATTTAGCTTGTGATACGATGTACTTGTTTGTTATTCCAAATTCTGCCATTACTCTTTGATTTGTCCAAGATTGTGGTAAAACCGAAAGTATCCTTACTTGATCGTCCCTCGAAGTTTCTGGATCAGCATACCGGTCCTTTAGCTGCGCGATTATTTCGTCATATTTGGCTGCTTTCACTTTCAATTGTTCCAGGTCATCCTCCTCCGCTTGATCCCCAAATATGTGTGTCCGAATACCGTTTGAAACATCTTTGAACTTTTTGCGGGCATAATTTACGTTCAGGAACTTTTTAGCCGATATTGGCGAAACGTTGATTCCAGCTACGCCCTTGTTAAATAGCTCAATATTATGGCGCCTTGAATAATCTTGCACACTGCTTTCAGATGGCACTGACATTAATGATATTGCCGATGGCGTTTCCTCGAGACCATACAAGTCTACTTGCCGTGATGTAGATGGTTGTGGATCCATAATGTTAGTAATTGATGGTTTCTCACTAGGCTCCGAAATTGCAGCATGGGATTGTTCCGTTCTATTTAAATGCAAACGACAATTATCACAAATCATCAAAGAAGTGTCCAAATGTGTTTTGCCCATAAACTTGAGTTTTTTGACATTTTGTTCGGTTAATTTACGAAGGTTTTTTGAGCACCGTTTAGTGGGAAACGGCATACAACACTTCTTCATGTTAAACTCCATTTTCAGTTCACTCATATAGATTTTACTGATGAATGCGACTATATATGAGCATATATATTGGCTGTGGTACCTTTGGAAATGCAGGTATAAAACATCTCTGGTAGTTTACAGGCAGCGTACATTAGCTGTTTTTTTTATGAGAAGATATACCTGACATACGTTATAGCTGCTATTTGTCTACCTACCTTAAACAATATGTGTTACTTTCATCGCTACATCACCGAACTGTTCGGAGTGTAGTTTTCACACACTACACCCGACCTCTAACATCGTTGGAGCTTGGCAAAATAGTCAGCAGTTCGATTAATATGCTTCTTCTATATGACCCTCCGCATAATTTCATCATCTGTCCATTTCACACTTGTCGCCCCTGCGACATCTATCTCGCTGTTACTTTCATCGCTTTAGCAAATTCGCTCCCTTCATTCTCTGAGCGGCCCGACCGATACAGCCATAAAACAATTATAAATATATTGATTGCAATATTAAAACAATAGTGCTATTTATCTTGTTCTTTTCAAATGAGTCTTCTTATCATCCTGATATCAAAAGAAAAGAGGACATTAGAGTAATGTGAACGTTATAATATGAAGATCTTGGAAAATTTATCATTTCTGGTGGAAATCTCGATTAACTTAAGAAAAGAGCGAATTTTCTTATGTTTTTTCATTCTATTGAAATAAAATCCGAAAAATCTCGAAAACGGTTGCGTTCAGGTGATTTATCATTATAATCATTATTGTTTTTAATGATCTCCAAAATCATATTGTAAAACTCATTTTCATTTATAATAATGAATAACCAAAATTTGAAATATGCACCAAAGTTCGCTCTTCGGAAAACTGTTTTATTATAAGAGCGTCCATCCTAGAGTTTTTTTCAAAACGTGTCTTTTTTTCTCAAATTTCCACAAAACAAATTTGAAAAATATTAAAAATATGTTTTTTTTTATATTTGATTTTTAGTATTTATTTTCGATTTTTCTTTATGAAAAAAATTTTTTTTTTTCAGTGTACATTTTTTTTACAAAGCCTTTTTAGTTCTCTACAACTCCCCCATATAAAGTTTTTCTCTAAATGTAATGGTTTTTGAACTACGATTTTTCAAGTAAAATGTTGGAAAAAAAACATACACCCATCTCAAAAGTTACTCTTGAATCCAAATAATCTTAACACCAGTGGATTTTTTTTTTTCAACATACCGAAGACGTGTACCAAGTTTCATCAAAATCGAAGATAGTTGAGTTTGGTGACCGACCGATTTGGCGTGGAATCAGTCAGCTTCGGATTTATATGAGTAAGCGAAATATATATTTTTAGTCGATCCTTTTGTGGAGAGAAAAGGAACAAACCCCGGGCTAAAAATTTCCATATTTGAAAAAATGTAATTACAAGTCGTTCCAATTTATAATTTACTTCCACAAAGTTCCTGCTTCATGGATAAATGAAAATGGACCAAATTGACAAAGTAGGAGAAGCAAACAATCTGGTTCAATTGAACCTGTACAAAACATAAGCTCTTTCATCAAAATTAAAATTTCATTTGATTTATTGTTCGATTAGAACAATAAGGTCAGATTTATCTGAGATCGCAAAATACAACTGTAAGCTCTTTTTAGAGTTCTTTTCTGAAGAGAAAATGAATCAACATCGGGCTAAAAATCTCCATGTTTCAAACATGGACAAACAATGTACCAAACAAATCGCTTAAATTTTGGATACGATCAATTTCACGGGACGATGCGTTCCTCAAATCGGTATTCTGCAAGCCCAGTCAAATTGATGAGACAGAAATCACTATAAGATAAATCGTAAATTACCAACTCAAATTACTATGCAAATATAACCCCTTTTGTCAAGCGGAACAATCCAAAGCAAGCCAACTTTCGCAACCAATAAACGTCCGTTGGTAACAATATCAAACTGATACAAATAAATCACACACATCTTCTAAGACAGTAGCAGCTGTTGGTTATTCTTCACACCCAGCTCCATTGTGGCACCTTTGTGTACCTTTCACACATTTATCAATAAATATCCAAATAGAGCGTAACGCACTCGTCATCGTTTCGAATCCCATTTTCCTGATTTGCATATATCTATTTAAACGTTTCATGTTTCAACTTTCCCAGGCAGGGATTCCTTTCAAGAGGCACACATCCCAATCCCAGAAAAACGGAGACGCTCATTTGCATACACCACACCGCCGTCGAAGCAGTTAGGTAGGATATAAAGAGTCCCATCGGAGTCGTGTGTGCATTCTATTGTGAGGTGTGTCTATCTTCAGGCCGCTTCTTCCTATTGATCCCGATCGAAAGAATTCGGTTAATAGTCAATCGAATTTGCATATGATTGAACCCGTTGTGGCAGCTGAGTTTGGCTTTCCTCGGGAGGAGATTTTCTGGATAGGGTTGGATGTTGAAAAAAAATAGCTCAATCATTAATTGACGCTGGTAAATTATATACGGGAAAGTGTGTCTAATTTGGTTCGATTCTTTTTTTTTTTTTCCTTGGAGGGAATGATTGAGAAAATAAAAGAGTTAAAATCCATCAAGGTGACAATTAATCAAGGGATGCGTTAAATTTGGTTCGTTGGTTCTACGGGTTTTTTTTTCCTCCGGATGTGGTTTACAAGTCACGCACAGATGAACGAAAAAAAAGAACCGATAAATTGTAAGCCAAGCAGAACCGACTATCCGAATATTATTGGGTTTGATTGATGGTTTTTGAATTTTAATTTGCTCTTTGCTTAGTTGTAGCAAGCGTGTGAACGGTTTGTCTAAATTGTTGCAATTCTAGGATATATTATAAAGGTTGAACAGCAAATTTCCATCGATGACTGATTTTCATTCAGAATGCAATTTTCCAAAAACAAAATCAAAGGCAAAAACAAACATTGTTGGTTATGAAGCAAACCGCAAAGCGTAACGCTTACAAATTTATTGCCCATCCCTGAATATCCTCTTGCATACGTCCCGATACCCATAGTCATGACCGATCCTCGCAAGGACATGTGATTTGTTGCTTCGTTTTTCGAATTTTCTTTCCCATTCCAAGATCAGCACTTGTGGTTTCATCGATTTGGAAACCATGCAAGAGAAGTGCACTTTGCCTATTTACGCACTGCTTCGCTTGTCTGCCTTCAAAACTTGTATCTTCATGCCATGAGGAGTGTGGGAAAATCGTTCATTTGGATGAGATCTTCCCGTCGTCATCGTCGTCGTCTTCGTCGTTTCGGGGATCATCTTACAGTCAGAAAGAGGGAAAACACATGTTTCATCGCGGTTTGTAGTACAAATTTGGGACGAACATTAGAAACCGTGAAATTGGAACATTCACCTACAACAAATTCAATTGCCGAAGTTAAGGATTCCGGCAGGAGTTTTGGTTTTTAGATTTGTTATAAGATTTATTGGTGCGCTTTTATAGTTTATATTATCTGTGGCTTAGTGGAATACCACATTCAAAACACCACGAACTAGTTTAAAAGCGAGATTGTACTATTGTACACGAACTTAAATACCGTAAACCAGGGTAGCATGGACATTTTTTGTGAAAGGGCTCAACAATAATCCTATTGGTATTTGATCTAGTGACTCCGTTGAATGATTTAAATTGTTTCTCCTAACTAAAATGTAGATTTTACTGCAAAATTTATAATTTTTTAAAAGCATTCCGTAGCATTGAAAACAAACATCGAAACAAACGGTTATAAAATTTCACGTACTGAAATCATTAGCTTTGGACTGTTTTTTTATGTCTGGTCAAATTTCAGTTAACTGAATCATTTGAATAATGTCGGTACAATATTTTCACTAATCTAATACCAAACAGCCAGCCCTAGAGCCCAGTACTTCTCTACAAGGCGAAGTTCTGAGCAGTTTGGTGGATTGGCTGTTTTTAGCACGTATTTGACCTCTTGTACCTTAAACCATTACAGGACTGATTTCGCATATTGACAAGAGGTCAAATCAGGCCAAAACAGAGCTGGAGAGTCGTGACTTCAGATAAACGGTAGCAACCGCTTTTGCAGACATTCTTTTTATTTATTTATTAATTTTATTCATCTGACAATATTTGATAGTCTTAATGAATCTATATTCTAGTTTCAAACACGCCAACACTAATATTAAAATCAAAGTCAGGATACCGATGGTTGAATACGTTCATCATTGACCGAATTGGCTCGTTCTGATCATACTCGTAGTAGCGTCGAGGTAAGCGAAAAAAATCGCTAGAACGAAGTGTGTATCCAGGTACGTTCACGTCCAACATAGCCAGTAGATTCGGAGCGTCAAATTCACCAGCCAACATTTTGAAGACGAACGGTTTTCTACAGTGCTCCAATGAATTCAAGCCCAGCAGCTGGCAACTGGCTTCGTACGGTGGCAGATTTAGGGGTCATTCCAGGGAAGAAAGCGTAAGGCGAATCTAATGAACTTCCGTTATACAGCTTCAATTCGGTCGACTACTGTTATATGGTATGGGTCCCACACGACAGATGACGTTTCCAAGATGGGTCGAACCAATGAAACATACAGCGATTTTAGCGTGTACGGATCATGGAACTCTTTTGTTATTTTGGATACGAAACCTAGTTGACGACGCGCTTCCTTGATGATTTCCTCGTAGTGTTCCTTGAATGAAAGCTCCTTGTCCAAAATGACTTCGAGATCTCGTACAGAATCCACCCGTGCAAGTGTTTTATCGCCGATAACATAGTTATAAATGAGAGGTAGTTTTTTTTCGTTGAAAACTAATTACCGATCATTTTGGGACATTGGGCGTCATACTATTTGCACGACACCAGGCACTAAGCCGATCAAGAAGATTTTGCAATTCGACACAGTCCGAAAAATGTTCATCAATCATGTACAATTTCATATCATCGGCATATAGTATGCAGAAATCTTCGCCAAGGTGCAAGGCGACATCACTGTAGAAAAGCGAGAATAGCAACGGACCCAAGTTGCTTCCCTGTGGGACGCCAGAGCCGTTAGTGAACCAGTCAGAGACAGCAGAGCCAATTTTAACTGCCAGTTTTCTACCACACAAGTAAGACCTAAGCCATGCAAGGAGCTGAGTGGAAACTCCAAGCTTTTCAAGATTCGCTAATAGAATCGCGTGACTAACTCGATCAAATGCTGCTTTCAAATCGGTGTAAACGACATCAATCTGCATCCCACGTCCAACGTTTTGAATACATAACGATGAACATTCCACGAGATTAGTAGTTACGCTTCGTCCAAGAAAGAATCCATGCTGCTTAGGACTGATGTATTGTTCCACACGACAAAACAGGTAGTAAGATACAACTATTTCCAGTAATTTAGAACACGCACATAAGGACGTAAGGCCTGTACTCGAACAAATGCGCCATTTTTAACCGAGTGTCACTTTTTTGTCCGTGAGTAAAAATTGACGTAAATCTGAGTATAACTAGTTTGGAATGATATGTTCACATGTGCAAAATTTCATAACAATCGGTTCAGTGGTTATTGAGATGTCATCGAAACAAGACGAAAATCGCCGGGAAATTTTGCTCGCCGTCATGGAAAATCCGACTGCGACCATGAGATGGATCAGAAGACAACTGGGAATCAACCCTACAACTGTGTCTCGGGTAGTAAAATCGTTTAGGGAGTCCTATACGACCGAGCGGCGGGCTGGAAGTGGAAGAAAATCGAAGACAGCTGACCCTGTGAAGGCCCGGAAGGTGTTGGATTATCTCAAGTGTAATCCGAACCTTTCGATTCGCGACGCGGCTCTGAATGCTAAGTGTTCCACCTGGATCGTTCAGCAAACCATGAAACGAGCTGTATTGAGAGTGGTTAACGAAACCGATGTGTGTGGTTATGGATGACGAAACCTACATCAAGGCAGACGCAAAGCAGATACCGGGGCTGGAGTTCTACGTTGCCAAATCACGGTTTGATGTTCCGGAAGACATAAGGAAGAAGAAAGTGGACAAATTCACAAAAAAAAACTTGCTCTGGTAGGCCATATGCCAATGCGGTAAACTGGCTAAGCCGTACATCACAACGGGTACCATCAACAGCGAAATTTGGCGCACCGAGTGCCTCCAGAAGCGTCTGTTGCCCTTCTTGCGGTCCCACAGAGGCGAGACATTATTTTGGCCGGACCTGGCATCATGCCATTACGCGCGATCGACGTTGGATTGGTACAGAGACAATAACGTTGTTTTTGTACCAAAAACCGCCAACCCCCCAGATTCACCAGAGATTCGTCCGGTGGAAAGATTTTGGGCCATAATGAAGGCCAAAGTTCAAAAATCGTCCAAGGTGCTTAAGAACGAGCTGGAATTGAAGAAAGAATGGATGAAAGTGGCCAAAAAGGTCGGCTCCACCATTGCACAAAATGTAATGAGGGGTCTTAAAGGAAAGGTGCGGGCTTTCAGCGATGGAAAGGAAATTGAATAATGTAACTAAGCCAAAACATGATCCATATGAATTAATACATCCCCTGAAAGTTTCAAAAAAATCCGACTAAAACTAAATTTTTGGCGAACACTTTTGTCTGGTGCATTTTTTTCGAGTACAGGCCTTAATCCCTCGGTAGTGCCTTACATTATTCTTCGCATCTTTTTTATGAACCGGGAACATGAAAGAAACCTTCCAGAGAGTAGGAAAGATGCATTGCTGCATTGACAAGTTGAAGATGTGCAGTAGAGGAACAATCAGACTCGCAGAGCATTTCTTCAGAACACAGGCAGGAACTCCTTCCGGTCCAGGTTGGCACGACGTTTTGAGTTTATACAGTGCCTTGATCAGATTGTCTGCAAATACAGTAAAAGTATCAGCATCAATTACATCGCGTGGTACATACCTCAGCGCATCTGAAGTATTGCAGTCATCTCGCGGGTCCTCGAAGACTGATTGAAAAAATTCAGCCAGCAAGGAGGATTTTTCTTCCTGTGTATTCGCCGAGCGATGGTTCAAGTGCATTACAGAAGGCAATCCAGTATATCTACGCTTGGAATTAACAAAGTTCCAAAATCGCTTAGGTTTTCGGTTCATATCACGCTTATTTTTGTTTTAGTCGTTTATACCGTTGGCTACAACATTTATAGGAAAACTTGTTTAGATATGATAGATGAGCGCGGTATGTTCGACGAGCAGTATTTCGTTCTGTTTTACAAGCTCGAAGTTCACGACTCGACCATGGAGGTTTGAACGGAGGACGTTGTAGAGGCACACAACCGTTAAAAACTTGACGAAGAATTGGCGAAAATTTGCCTACACAATCATCGACCTCAGCGCAGAGACAGACAGCAAACCAATCGATTTCCATCAATCGTTGGCTCATGACATCATAGTTAGCATTTTTTGAAGTCAATGGCAGTAAGATCATATCTGTTGTTGGCACTACTTGTTTCAATATCGCTTTGAACGATCAAAATGAGGGGAGGATGAGGCGGATCAACGGGAATTAGTGGTTCGACAGCTTCTTCGAGCTCAAATTGTCTCCCAAACGAATCATTAACAAGAACGAGGTCTTGCGTGTTTCCTGCATGATTCTTGATATCGTTGACTTGTTCTAAGCCGTTCGAATACATGCAATCCAACAAGGTAGTGCATGATCGAGATAAAGTTGAATTAGAACGTTCAACAATACAAAACGGCCCATAAGTCGTGTCCATCGTAAACTAGGTAGATTGAAGTCCCCTAATATATCGAGTTTGTCACCGTCCGCTGTGGCCATCGAGATTTCCTCCACACAAGCAGCATGACGGCGTAAAATCAAATGATCACTCGCCATATCTGGTGGTACATAGATACAGCAATTAATACACCTTCGGAACGTTTCTTGTTGCTGGTTAGGGGATTACGGTCACATCGATAGACCGTGTAGCTCTCGTCAAACAGCATCCGGGATTCGATAGCGTCATCCAGCCAGGTTTCTGTGAGAACCAATACATCAAACGAAGACTCGTTCACCGCAGTGTAGAAGCCGTCCAGTTTTGTGCGCACCCCCCGTACATTTTGATAGTATATCGAGAGCCCTGTAACTCGGCTGGATATTGCGGAATGAGCAGGCGAAGTGAACCTACGAGCAGCAGACGATTCAGGGAGCGAATTATTCAAAGCGAATGTATACTTGCCTGCATTTGGTGTTTGGAAGACCCCTCCTCCGTTCTCACACACAGGTCCGGGATGACTGTTGACCGCTGGCAGGAAATGCTCGACTGTGGTGAGGGGACTTGGGGCTTCCTTACGGCTAGCAGGCTCGCATCCCGGTAGTCTAAGGGGAATAGCTTTATCAGGTGGCGAATAATGGTTTTTAAAATCATACTTGCCTGTAATGGCAGGCTGGAAGACCCCTTCTCATAACCCATACACAGGACCGGGACGACTGATGAACGCTGGCAGGAATGGCTCGACTGTGATGAGGGGATATGGGGTTTTCAACGTGCAAACACTGGTGCGCTCCGGGGGAAAAAAATCCTAAGTGAAATTCATGACCGGGGCTACATATGGCGATGTCTCTTGTGGTTGAAGCAGTGGTGTCATTGCTCTCCTGGTTTTCAATGGAATGCGAAACTTTTGGGAACCATAATCTTCAAATTCCCTGAACAGCAAACCCGCAGGCCAAGTTGCTGGATCCAGCGCCTTTGATTTCAGTGATGGATTAAATCCAATCTTGAAGGACACGAAATTGATCATGCTGGTGTCCTTATCCTTGGGGACGAGTTTCAGTACATCTGGATCAAGATCCAACGCGAGATTGGCTTTAACCATGCTACAGCCTGCATTGTTGGCAACATCTGGTCTAACCCTCGACAGGTACAACCAAAATTTCTGATCCCTTGTATCATTAAAGATGGGGACAGAAACAACATCGTTTTGCGGTTGCTTGGACCCAATTCGTCATTTTTCTGTTGTTAGCGTATATTCCCATTCTCTTATTGAGATGTATTTTTTCATTCTTTGATTCTGGAGGCGACGATGCTGCTTCAGATACCTATACGTTAGGAGAACCCTTTGTGGTGTTGGCCGGGTGCTATTTTTTTCGAAGAACTTTTGGTTTTTTGTTGTTGGGGGTTGTTTTTTGGCTTTTTCTTCTTCCCTCTTGTGTGTTTTTTTTTTCGTTTTCGGGTTTGAGTATCGCGGTTTTTGTTGGTTTTGTTTTAAAAGCCTTCCATATTTTTTCCCGGGGGGGGCGCGGTGGGTGGGTGGGGGGATCGCTGAGGTTTCAGCGAAGTGGTTGCCGCATGTTTTATGCTGTCTTGCAGATACGATAATATGGTCGTTGCGTCTTCTGTATTTTCTGCATTTGTATCCAGCTGATTTGCCAGTACACTATGATAGCAATCCCTTGATAGTGAGTGATTTTTTAGTTGATTTACATCATATGTGGGCTCTGCCGCTGAGGAGATACCGCCAACCGAATATGTTGGACCAGTGTGTGTTGCGTTTTCCGTTTCTTGAGGGATTCGATGTTTTACGCTCATTAACAGGAGCCTGTAGACTGAAAACTCTGGAGCCACATCGATGCACCTGATGTTTGGTAGTTGGAACCTGGCAATTCTCGGCATGATCATATGGTCGATCTGCGAGCGACGAGATCCTCTGCACCACGTACTCAACACGCTATCGAAACGGCTGAATGTGTTGTACCGTTTGTAACCATGGAAGAGTAGGAGATCCTTCAAGCTCTCGCCGTTCGCATTACATTCAGGATGATAGAGTTGTCGGCAGATGAGATGTTCATCTTCTGGCAACAGGTCGTTAAAGCCAATATAGGCATTTAGATCCCCCATAATCAGCACGTTTGCCCTTTGATGTTCATTCAATCCATTGAGGTGGCGCAGTGGTTGTCTGATCTCGGGGTCTGCTCGTGATCCGTTCGACCTTGAGTAAATTGAGAATATAAGTAACTCTTCGCCAAAAATTGACACGCTCAGCGCACAAATATTATCACTAACACGGATAAACTTACTCCCTTTAGCGTGCTCAGTACGAATAAGTATTGACGTACCGGTTGTTGGTTCACGTTGAACCAGACTAAATTGGGTGATTGAGCTGTGCAAGATGCCATGCGCATCTCCTGGAGGCAAGCTATTTGTGCTCCTTGTTCCATTAGACAGAAATCTATCTTCTCACGATCACATGCCTGTGAACATCCGTACACATTCCAGGTAGCAGCAACAAAATTACGACGTAAGACTGGTGCATTTTCACTGGCGGGTATTGTTTGCTGTGTTACTTCTAGGACGTTTGCGGAGACTACTTGTTGGAATGCATGTACTTCTGGCAGAGGAAATGCTGGATAAGCGTTTGGGCTGTTTGGCACTACCAGATTTTCTTGTGTGCACGCCGTTTCTTGAGTGTTTAGGGAGGAATCCCGATTCGAATCTGTTTGATTGAGGGTCAAACGACGACGCTTCCTGGCTGAATGAAGAATCGCGTGAGAAAACACAGATAAACGTAATAACTTATGTTACCTGAATGTAGCTTTATTACACTGTCGTAGTGGCTGTATTCCGCTGTTCCTAAAGAGCGGTAAATGATGTTCAGGCAACGATTTCCAGATTGGTTTATTAGACTGCTGCAACCACCTTCTCTATAAATTCTTACGGCAAAGTCAAACGTTAGAGCTACCGCTACTAAGCTTTCTTCTCCTCCCCAGAACCCAGGTTTCGAAAGGGAGTGTAAAAAGAAGTCCACAAGTTCATTACGAGATAATTCCTTCTCCGTAAAGTCAACGCTTACCAGATCGGTTTCCATTACTGCTAAGGTCCAGATAATTTTGATTATTATTATTAGGGCGGAGATTATCCTATGGTTTTATTGTTTCCTTGCTTGCAGCAGTCAGATTTACTCCTGTTTACTCTTTTCCCACACAGAAAAAAATAATTAATTGTCACAAGCGTGTAAAATTTCCCCTCGTTTAATTTCAAGCCAAAGGAGGCGTAAACAACGAAATTGTTTGCAATCTTTCATGCGCCATACAACAATGTTTGCAATATTTCATACAACAGGCTAGATTCAGGCGTTATTTGGCTTAAATTTACATGAAATATCCCATTATTTTCTGCCAAATCTAGCAGTCCCATTATGTGCATTAGATAACGCAGAAAATTCAATGTTTCTTTTTATCTGTACACACCATTACTTTTTCGCACTATCACGCTATTAGCCCTGAAGTGACACGATTGTATCCGGTTTGCTCTGAAGCTCTTAATATCACCAAGTAGTTTAAGATCCTCACCCTAACCTGAGAAATTAAACCGTGTGCTTTAAAAAACCTAACACATTCCCTTAAAGAGATGCCGAACGGGTTATGTAGTTGCCTTTGCTGGTGTATAGAGCCGTGCGGGCAGAAGCTAATCTAACTTTATTACTTAAGAATAAAAGAAAAGCCAGCTGGTGGGCGTCAAAGCAACCCTAGCAAGATGTCAAATCTCACAGGTGCGAAAAAACGGAATAAAAGGTAGAAGTTGCGTTACACGCGGGTCTGTAGCGTAGCCCGAAACATGATGTAGATTAGTGACGTTACTTAACGTGGTCTTATGCATGTAGGTGGCTACACATTGAGTGCGTGTAACACGGTTTCATGATCTTACCCGTTTTTCTACTCCTTAAGCGTAAAAATAAGTTAGACTAGATGTTGATATCCAAATTTGTCCTACTCCCGCCCCAGTTCTGCTAGTTTGTGATTACAAAAGTGTCCAAATTCATGAGCAGTGGATCCGAGTACTGATGCAGCACAGAATCCCAACTTTGGATTAGGAGATTTGTGTTGGCAGCAGGGTAAATGCACCCTTATTTTTGCGGAAATGCTCCTTAAACTTTGGAAAAATGCTCCTTAGATGCGTTTGCCCGGTATAATGCTATCGGAGGTATTAACCTTCTGGTTAGCGCTTGCCGGTAGTTTCTTCAAGATTGTATAGCGGAGCTTCGCTCCGCAATCATTTAGGGAGTTTTGACGGGTTTAAATTTCATTTTGACAAGTTGAATCCAGGTTTCGAAAGGGAGTGTAAAGAGAAGTCCACAAGTTCATTACGCAGTCAACGCTTACCAGATCGGTTTCCATTACTGCTAATTTTAATTATTATTATTAGGGCGGAAATTATCCTATGGTTTTATTGTTTCCTTACTTGCAGCAGTCAGATTTACTCCTGTTTACTCTTTTGCCACACTGTTACTTTTTCGCACTATCCACTATACCACGATTGTATCCGGTTTGCTCTGAAGCTCTTAATTTCACCAAGTAGTTTAAGATCCTCACCCTAACCTGAGAAATTAAACCGTGTGCTTTAAAAAACCTCACACATTCCCTTAAAGAGATGCTGAACCGGTTATGTAGTTGCCTCTGCTGCACAGCTCGAAAAAGTAGTGTGAATTTCTGTGCAAAATTATGCACATAAATGAAGCGTCACAAAACATACAAATTTAAAATATAAGTCGTGTAAAGTTTCGAGACAATCCATACATTGTCGAAAATGTTGTATGCAAAAGCTCATCTTTGTTAGAACTATTTCATGCAAGTTTCTGCTCTGTGTGGAATGAAATACAATTTCACATGCTCTAATATTTACATCACAATGAAAATTCAGATTTTCTGTGTGGCCATTATTTAGTGTCAACCAGTGGGTACGTGTGCTCTACTCCAAGTTCCACTTCTTTCAAATTCACCTTGAGTTTAATTTACCCATTGAGTTGGACACATCACAAAAGCAAATATTGTGATGGAGCACGGACGTTAGATTACTGGATGTTTGAAAAATACTCCATAACCTATTTAGGATTAAAGGGTGATACGGTCAAAATTTGGTCAAGGGAAAACGCGTGTAAATCGGTGAAATCGTTTATTTAAAAAATCAAATTAAATTTCTTTTTCAAGTTCAATTAGTATAAAATTCAGGAAAAATATTCAGTTAGGCTTCCGCTTTTCCAAATCCGAATTGCCGGGCCTTACGCTTGACCCCTGCCATCAGATTTTGTACAGCCACCTTGTCCACCTTCTTCGCCGCAGAATGCCAGTTTGCCTTGAACTGCTGCTCGTCCTTAGCAGTTTTTTTGGTCTTCTTTAGGTTCCGCTTGACAATAGCCCAGTATTTCTCAATTGGGCGGAGCTCTGGCGTGTTGGGAGGGTTCTTGTCCTTGGGAACCACCTGCACGTTGTTGGCGGCGTACCAGTCCATGGCCTTTTTACCGTAATGGCAAGATGCCAAATCCGGCCAAAACAGTACGGAACAACCGTGTTTCTTCAGGAAAGGCAGCAGACGTTTATTCAAACACTCTTTCACGTAAATTTCTTGGTTGACAGTCCCGGAAGCTATGAAAATGCTGCTTTTCAAGCCACAGGTACAGATGGCTTGCCAAACCAGATATTTCTTTGCGAACTTTGACAGTTTCGTGTGCTTGAAAATATCTGCTACCTTTCTCCTTACTTTTGCCGTATAAAACTCCTGTCCCGGAAGCTGCTTGTAGTCGGCTTTGACGTAGGTTTCGTCGTCCATTACCACGCAGTCAAACTTCGTCAGCATCGTCGTGTACAGCCTCCGGGATCGCGCTTTGGCCGTCGTATTTTGTTTATCATCGCGATTTGGAGTCACTACCTTCTTGTAAGTCGATAGTCCGGCTCGTTTTTTGGCTCGATGCACGGTTGTAGACGATACACCCAGCTTATTTGCGGCATCTCGGAGAGATAGGTTAGGGTTTCGCTTGAAACTACCGGCAACTCTCTTTGTCGTCTCAGCGGCTTCCGGTTTTCGATTTTCCCCCGATCCAGACTTCCTGGCTGTCGACAAACGTTCCCCAAACACTTTAATTACATTTGTAACGGTTGATTTGGCAACTTTTAGCGATTTTGCCAACTTTGCGTGCGAGTAGCTCGGATTTTCGCGATGCGCGAGCAAAATTTTGATACGCTGCTCTTCTTGCTTGGACGGCATTTTGACAACTGAAGAGTGAATTCCAAAATCAAAATAGAAGCAACATTCTACACACACACACCTTCAAAATGAGGGGTGTTCAGGTTTTTTAAATGCAAAATTGAAAGAAATACGTCAAGTTGATATTGACCAAATTTTGACCGTATCGCCCTTTATATCTGAAAAATCCAAATTTGGCCAACACCCACCCAAGCTAATCACGCTGTCATTGTTGTCACAAAGTTCTGCAAAAAGCTCATCGTTATCGCTCATTTGTCCGAAACCATGACGTCCCATAACATGCCCATAGACCGTGTTGTCGGAGAAGTTTTTCGCATTGAAGTCGCCAGTGTAGATCTTGATATCACTCTTTGGAACTGTATCCACGACGGCATTCAATTGACTGCAGAAAGTCTCCTTGTGCTGTAACTTAAAGCTAGCTATGAAAAGCTATTGCGGGTGGAATGAGACCCAGCACACTTGGCAACATCGAGCGGCGCATAACATTGGATTATGGTAAGGTTTCCAACCGGTGTTCTGAATCTTGCAATGATTATTCTTCTATTAATTGACTGTTATTGGGGAGTGCAGCCTTTTGCTGGACGTTAAGTAGCAAAACATATCCGCGGTACTGGAGAACGTTGTTCATTTCGAATACCGGAATATAACAGTACCTATCCCGCCGGTAATTGGTGTTCTCCAAAGTTTGGCTAACGGATTTCACTTAGCCCAAGGATTTCGAGCTCGAGTCATTGTCGTAAAATCAGTTCATAATCTCTGTCTGTTAAGTTCTTTCACAATTTACAAGATACGGTGGCTGACCTAAGCCCTAAGGTATCATATCCCTGTGATCACCTTAAATGTAGCTTCCGGGGAAGGGCAGATGCTTAAATTGGCGAAGCATTTTCTCTACCGCCATGCTATGGTTAACGCGCCAGTGTTCGCGAAATCTATGACCACGGTGTCTTTGAAATAGAATTGATCAACAGATTGACAAATGGAAGGAGCTCCGGAATCCACATCGGAATCCCCTGGAATGGTCTAAATGAAAAATCACAATTCGACGGATAGCATGAAGGTTTGGATAGACACAGCACCATCATCCTGAGCGGCCTCCTCAGGATGAATACCAACTTCACAATTAGTTTGGTGTTAAATTCAACCTGACGAAACACTATTTTTTATCATTCTACTTACCACTCTTCACAACACACGGCCAACCCAACAAACATCGGTGTTGAATTAGAGCTTGTTCAAACAAATTTGGAGAAGCTATTCAGCTATTCTAGAAGAAACAGCTGAATAGCTTCTCCAAATTTGCCCGAACAAGCTCTAAATTCAACACCGATGTTTGTTGGGAATTCCAATTTACCGCTCAAATGGAAAAAAAAATTAAGCGCTGCACTAAACATTTTTAAACATAGCTAATGACAGTTTTTAGAAAACCACGTCTACTGAAATCCAGCGCCTACTTCTATATTCTCATTTTTGTCTTCAAGGTGCGAGTACAAACCTTATTTTCATTTAAATACAAATTTTACATCATTAACTGATTGCAAAACCGTGACCATTGCCGTTTTTGATCTTGAAAATATGCAGTAAATGGAACTTTAGCAAAGATAATAAATGATCATTTCCATCGAATGTTAGTGGATCAATTAAAAACATCATTCCTAAGACTTTGATTCCTAGCCATTATTAAGCCAACATTAGGAACCAACACAACAGAAACAAACAGGTGTCTTTTCCGAATTCCTCATCTTGGTTCCAGAAACCCTTTCCAGAACGAAATCATCTTCCCACCACGGTGCACCACATGTGTGCATCTCCCACGTCGTTCTCAAATTGTACCACTTGTGACGGTGACCCATTCTACGGCGGTTCCCTTTCCCATGACACACATATTATGCACTTCATGCTGCACTTCGAGTCTCAAGTCGTCGACCTTTGCCGAGCCATCATCCATATGGCACCACATGTTTTTGGTTTTCGGCAGCATTTTCCTTCCTTCAAAATATTCTCTGCATAGTTCTTTTCCGTAATTTTTTCCCAAAACAATTTCGCTTGAATTAAATCTTGAAAAATTCTCTGTTCCGTTTCGATGCCAAGAGGAAAGGGGTAGAAGTTTTCTTTTGAAAACTTTTCGAGTAGAAAAAGGGTAACAAATGTCAATAAATTAAAGGAGAATGATTAAAACGGCCGATGATGGTGCTGCTGAAGAATGGCGAAAGATGTGGATAGGGGGAAAAAAAGTTTCATAAATCAGTTTCTCTTTAACCAACGAGTGGCGGAGTGGGCGAAAGGCAATCAAGGAAGTGATGATTTTTTTGGGAAAAGGAATTAACGAGAAATGATGAGTTGTTTTGTTTAATTTCCCAGTTGCGGTGCGGAGGATGCGACCAAGACGGTTTGTTTGTGAAGTAATTTGAAGATATGGTTGGGGAAAATTTATCCTTTCTGTTGCACTATTCGAATGTAGGCCGGGTCAGGATTGAACCACACCAAAAACAACATTGAAAAATGTGCTCTCACCTACAGCCGAGATAACTCATTCTCATTAATTTTGCTTCCCTCCATGATTTTTTTTTCTTTTTTCGTATCATGTGAAAGAATCTCCAGAGAAAAAATCCTACTCTCACTTTTCTTTCTGGCTGGCACTCACCTACACCAAACAACATTTCCCTCATCACCTGCTGTATCAACAGTCGTTCGTTCGTTCGCTCGCTTTGAAGTGATGGGTTGAGAAAAACGCATCCCCAAATCAGGCTCAGCGTCGGCAAGGGTAAAAGCTACAAAACATATTACGGAACAATCGGGGAAAAAAGGAAGAATCAGAACGTCCTTGTAAAATGGGAAAAGGGGAATCTGTGTTGGTACGGTGGTCGGACGGTCGGCTGTATGCAACATTTGCTTCAGTTTCACTCTTTTTTTTCGCACACGCGTCATTCCTTCTTTTTTTGTCTTCTTTTAGGTTGCAGCCGGGATATGAGAAGGCACTTTTTTCCGTGGAAAATTTTATCGGGAATAAAAAGTGCAAAGAAAAAGAAAAAAAAACTTTTGACCAAAAAATCGATACCGGCAGACGAGGAAGATTCAATCTGAACGTTTTGCATCTGGAGGTAGTGGATCCATTTGGTTATTAGGCTAGTGGAATGCCTAAACTTTTTAAAACTATAGGATACCGGAAATATGGTTTCGATGGTTACATATTAGAGGGTGAGTCGGTAATTATTGCAAAACTTATTTGCAATATTTTTTTTTTTTTTCAAACTTGACAGAATTAAACCAAACTTTGCCCAGTTTTCTTTGAAGTGAAAGGTTATCATCCCCTCAGTTGCGTAGGTGTAAGTGCTTGGTGTTGCCGTTTTACTTCGCCCGTGCACTAGTTCTCCAAAATATCGCGATGACTTCAAATTTATTAAACCGGGTCTCTCGGAGGAGTCCTACATCAGTGGTGATGAAAAACAACCCGCAAGAGCATGATTTTTGTACGGCTTACTAGGGTACATGTCCCTTGACTCAGCCTAATATGCAACGGTTGATGACATTTTCTATTGTTACTCATAAAGTAATTGAGCTGGAAACAATGTTCAATCAGTTATATGTTTGCTTCGATAAGCTCAATAAGCCGTTCATTGTTATGAACCACGAAAAGTTAACAAATTAATTTCTTGAAGACAAAAATATTCTACGGATGTGGATGTAATGTCGGTCTATAAGCACTATATTGGGTCTATTTGAAGATGCAACCTTGTCTCATCATTTAGGTTTCTCGTTAAACAAACTATCGTAATGTTTGTTATTATTATTTCCTCAGGCATCGCTTTCCTCAAAAACAAAAAAAAAATCAGAACAAATCAAAACTAAACTTCTTTAAAACACTTTAAAACTTTTAACATATGATCTATCGGTCAATCCACATCAAAAACATTACAACTCTTATTGTATAAATTGTGTGGCTTAGGTTTTGGTTTGGTTACGCCAGTTGAAAAATGTGCAACTACATTTACATACATTTCCATAGAAAATTAAACCAATATCAAAGTTTTACTATGTGATAAATACATTAGACCATGGTTAGCAGCACAGAAAATTGTATGGTTTACTTGTGAAATCATTGTTCATATTTATATGTGAACAGATCATTAATAACGTATGGCTGTTTTCTGTGCATCTACAGCGCAATACAGGGTGTGGCAAAAAATAATGCGTAAATTTGTTCTATTTATTTCAAATCCCATTTTCAACTAATTCAAGCAATAATATCAACATTTTCGAGAGCAGTTATCTTTATAAAGTTCCTTTCAACAAATTTATTCAATGTGTCCTCCATTTTTATTAATAACATCCTCGAGCCGATGCCGGAAGCCAGAGCATGCCTTTCGGACGTAGTCCTCCGACATTGACTGCCATGTGCGTGTTATGGTTGAATTCAGGGTTTTCACACTAGGTTGTGATGTTTTGCAGGCTCGTGGTTCAACATATGCCCAAATCGAATAATCCAACGGATTAAGATCTGGACTGCTAGGGGGCACAAATCCTTCGGCCAAAACTTCATGTTATCGTTCAACCATTGTTGGATTCGATTGGACGTGTGACACGGCGCTCCATCCTGCTATAGGACAATGTTTTGGTCCTCGGAGAAGTTGGCCTTCACCCAGGGAAGCACTTGGTCCTTTAAAATACCGATATACACTTCGGAATTGATTTTAACTCCAGCATCAATGAAAACAGGCGGCATTTTCAAACCGTTGGACGCCACCAAGCCAAACATCATGACACCAGCCGGATGTTTGGTTTGAAATTTGAATTTCACTTTTTCCGGAACGTTCTCCATTTTCTGCGGTGAAATGAACCGGTCCGTGCGGCTGTTGGCCACAGCATCGATGCTGAAAAGCTTTTCGTCGGAGAACAGGATTATCATTTTTTCCTTCTTCAACAAGGAAAGCAATCTCTTGGAACCAGTCACTCGTAGTTCCTTGACCCGGTCCGTAATCAAGTGGCGTTTCACCCTGGCTCTGGAAGATGCATGCAAGTCTTCTTTGTGATTCTCCGATGGATTTCTCCGCAATATTGGCTTCATTTGCAAGTTTTCTTATGGAACGCACCGGGTTGCGAGCAATTTTTGCACGGACCGATTTGATCACGTTCGGCGTGCGTGCAAAGCGCGGACGTCCGCTTCCCGGCTTCCGCTGCTTAGGACCATCATGCAGGGACTTTTTTATGCGGTAAACTGTTGCCAAATGGCACCCTACCACCTTGGCAATCTCTTTCGGCTTCTTCTCTGGGTGAGCAACAAACTGGTGATCACATCTTTCGCGAACATTTTGACGAATTTGCAATAAAACAAATAGAATGTTTGGATGCAGCACTTGAAAGTAAACATAAACAAATACACCTTTGACAGAAATTAGTCACTAGCTACACGAATTAACCCAATACTCAGGTTTGAACATATTCGCATTATTTTCTGCCGCACCCTGTAGTAGACATATCGGTTCAATATTGCGGAATTTAGCTCATTTATAGTTCGCGAAGATTATGTATTTAGCCTCATCAGTGTAGCCATGCTGACTGATATGATAAGAAAATCGATACTCTCACTCAAGTGTTAACCTTTAAATTGACAAAAAAATTCTCAGTAGCTTGAGATTTAACAGATCATTATGATGCCATCAAGATTTTGTCTATTTTCGCTGAATGTATGACATATTTGGCATCAAAATTTTGTCTATTTTCGCTGAATGTATGACATATTTGGTAAGGAACTAAAAAAAACTATTTCATTGAATGTGGATAATATTTTCTTTTGAAATTGTAGAAAAACATTCTTGTACTCAACATCTAACGAAATTTCTTGAATCTTTCCTAAAAATGTATGGCAACCAAAGGTAGCAACCAATTTTATTATTCCCACAACCAGTTATAGTACGATCAGTTCCTTCCGGGACTCGGTCGAGTGAAACAATCGACGGCAGAACGACCGGCGAAAGAGCCGGCGGGTATAAAAGTGGGCTTCAAAAATTCAAAATTTCTTCACCTCAAGCTCCAGAAATATTGGTAAGCAAACAAGCACGCGATATTGTTGTACAAAGTGAATCTTCAATAATATTTCTCGTGTGCTCTCGTGTGTTGTCTTCGAAATGGATCTTCACGAAAAAAGCAGAAATCTGATTTGCCTAATCCGTCTTAGATTCGCTTTGACCGATAGGTACAAAGGTATAAGAGTTGTAATCCGACAATTTCTGCATGATTTTGAATCCAAAGATAACGTTTATCCAACGGTCATCTGCGGAACATGCCATGTAGCGTGTGGGTTTAAAACAAGGGAGGTGCAGGGAATCCCCCAATTCATAATTACAAGCTTGAAAATGCAATCTTCACACAATGCCAGGATAAAACCGGTCCACGTTAAATTTCGGACACCATAGCAGCAAAAAATATCTATATATAATTCAGCAAAACCGATTATTCATTTCCCAATAATAGAGCTAAATCTACATAAGAAATAGTTGACTAAAATGTTAATCCTTCTTTCTGTAAAATTCTCGAACTTTCTGTGATATACCCGCCATCAGGTTCGTACGGTATCCTCAGATACGCTCGCCGTGAAGATTCTCCATCTTCTCTTGAAATCATCGGTACCATTTGCTTTCTACTTAGGATTGAAGAGTTTCCGCTTAACTAGAACCCAGTACTTCTCTGGGGCTCGAGGGGTGAGTTGACAACTTCGAAGGAGAGTGCGACCGACCTCTGGTCCTCACAAGTTCCTACCTCACGCCTCCACGAGTCATCTGATCACAAAAGACTGCCAGCTGAAACATGGAGACGCTGTTTGGCGTAGCCTGGGCAATGTTGTCATTTAGACAATAGCGAAGTGAGGGGGCGAAGTAAAATTGTGTATCTATAAAACTAATTTTTTGAAACTTTTAATTTTTTTTATTTTTTTTTTCGTTTTTTTTTAATTTTTAATTTTAGGGCTTTGGGAATTTTTTTTGTTTTAAAAATTTTAAGGCTGGGAAATGGGAAGGAGGGAGGGTCGGTTTGTTTTTTTTTGTTTAGATATAATTTAAATTTTGGCCATATTATTTATTATTTTATTTATAGAATGGGTGTTTGTGGGAGGAATATATTATATTTATATGTTGTGTGTTGTGGTGGTTGGGTGGAAGTATTTATTTAGAAAAAAGAGCGTTGTGATGTATTTTTGAAAAAAAAAAAAAAAAAAAAAATTAAAAAATTAAGTGGGCCGCGAGTGGACGTGTTTATACTTCGCTGTCATATTTTTTCGTTCCATTCTGCGAAAATTTTCAAATAGAAAATCTATTAAGTTTTCGAATTAATGTGAAAGTGAAAAAAAATTAGTCTTCGTGCGTAGTGAATATCTTTCCGCAATAAACGAAGCGACTGAAACCGGTCCACAAGTGGCGAAAAGCGTTGTGCCGTGTAGTGACAATCGTTTGCGCTAGCAGTATCGAAGGTTCGCGTAGGTTTGCACGTGAAAACCCATTTGATAAGATGAATTATCTTCATCATTTTGCTCTGCGGTGGAATGAAATGAACTTTTTATGTAAGAGAACGAACAATCAAATCGTTTAAGCAGTGATTAAATAGAAGCAGGTGTGCGGACGACACCAAAAGGTCCAGAATAGTGAATTCGGCGGTTAAATTCAAGGATCGGTACAAGGGAGAGAGAGAAACCTTCTTCACCTCGCCCTGCATGCGCAAGTTCATAGATGATCATTTTTCCACCGTTATGTCACAAACTAAATTGTATTGTAAAAAGAAATTTCAGATTGAATTTGTTATTATAGAGTCAATTATTTCCCTTGCAAATCCAATCGATTGAGAGGGAGCTGAACCTTGCATGTGTGTGAACCGTGCTTTTGCATTCAATACGTTTTATTTGCTGGTTCTCTACCACAAAAGCAATTTTAAAACACGTGTTTTCTGATTCTCTGAGTTAGAATTACCGTCCTAAAAATATTACTTTTTACATTTGGCCTTCTTCTAAACATGTGCTATCCTTTGCAATTATATTTATCAGTTGATCGTTGGCTTATTTATTTTGTTTTAATAGTTGTTGGCAAGTTCTTCGCTTCACTGAATGTTTCACTTTTGATTTATTATTTTTCTTAACATGAGCCTTTGAATAATGTTGTTAATTTTGTTTTGGTGTCTTTATTTTTCATTCAATATAGATTCCGTGTTTTTTGTGAAGTAAATTATTCCGGTGAATGTTTAGCGGATTTTTTTAAGTACTATTCTTTCTGTGTGGTCTTTTATGGAATCAATGTAATTCACTTTCGATAGCACTCAACAATTATCAAATATATGCAATGATTAAGTTTTTCAACTAGGATTTTTAAAAGGACCGAATCTGCGAGTGAGCATCGTGACGTTACACTTTTTGTGTTTCCTGATGCGCTATACATTCGGCTCGAAATGACAAACTTCACCGCTGCCATGTATACTGGATCTGGCGTCCCCTGTAGAGCCATGTTTTGGTGTAGTGATGCAATTAGGAGCGCAATTGAAGCCAAACTAACTGCGACGACGGAATTCCACCTGAGGAGGTTCAATAGAATGATGATATTGTCATCGAGCTGATCACTGAAGCTGTTTTTCGGGTACGTTCCGCTTTTAAACATCTATGATATTGTGAATCACTAAATACGCGTCAATCAAGCATTGCACATACGCTTGATTGAAAGTTTCAGTATGTCACTACTGAAGCGGGGCTTATTGTGTACGAAGATAGCTTCGGAATGCTTGCGTTCTTGAAATGGGCTATTGGAGTCGCGGTAGAGCTGTCACCTTCTAATCCCCGGATCTAAGCTTTTTGCAACTGTAAACAGCAAATATGAAACAGTTGCAGGAAGATTCTATCCATAATACCGCTGCCAGACAGTGGGAATTAGATTGTAAACACACACACACATTTATAAAAATATTGTTAATTGTATTGTTTTTTAATTTTATTTTTTTTTTTTTTTTTAGATTTTTTTTTGTAATTAAAATGTATAATTTGTAATTAAGTATTTAAATTATTTAAATTCAACCCCTTCTATTGGGTTTATTCTGTCAATCGAGGGCTCGATTATAGTACTGTGAGAGTGAACTTGCTTTTGGAAGGAAAATCTCTTCCCTATATTCGCGGGTTTCGCGTAAGTGTCTCTGCTTACGGTCTCGCCCAAACGTGCATGGGTAAAGTAGTACTCGAACCATGTACGTTACCATTACCTAACATCCCACTGCGGGGTAGGTCAAGGCACGGACGAATCCGCCACCTCAACAGGCAATAGTATGGCGATAGATCGCGCTCATGTACCACTGATAGCTGTACAAACTACCGCTAGAAACTATCACTAGCTAAAGCCTCCGAAGTATTCGTAATTTTGGTTGATCAATATCAATATTTGGTTGATTAATAATTCAACTTCAAGTTATGCTAGATAAATTATATGGATATTCATTGAATTCAGTTAATTCCTTTGTTTTCGTTTATGAGTTGTTCATTTTTGGTGCCGGTGAAAAATTATTGACCTGTTTTCAAGAGTTGAAATTAGGGTTTTCTGGGTGGGGGAAAAAGCTCATATGGTTTTCTTTTTATTGCCCTTGGAAATGAAAAAAGGGGAGTTTTAAAAAAAAACAACAAAAAAAATTGTTATATTTTTTTATTGGTTTTTGGTTAAAATGCCCTGGTGGAAAGGGTGTAAAACGACTCATAAGTGGGGGTGTATGGTTAAAATTAAAAAAATGAAAAACGGTGAAAAAAAAAACCAAAGGGGTTTTTATGGGGCATTTCTATACTTTTAGGTGGCGGATTCGTTCGTGCCGCATTGGGGATGTAAGGCAAAAGGAAACGTCCTTGGTTCTAGTACCGCTATATCCAAGCCCTTTGCTCAATTTTCAATACTCCTATTCAATTTTCAACCTGCCGTACACTGACGGAACTATCCACACTTTCTCTTCATATCTTTCATTCTAGCAAACACTCTGTCCACTCTTGGTGCCTCATGGTGATGAGCGGACATCTCCTTCTACATCATAATCGATACTCCACGTACGGAGAATACAGACAACAATTATATTTTATAAAAGTTGCCGAGTTTTCCCTCAATGGAAAAAATAGCGTTTGAGATGAACCGAAATAAAATGGACAGTATGTAAGGGGTGAGTCGATACTCCTTGCGACACTTCCTAACTTGCGTATCTTTTATATACTTAGCCGAAATCAAACAAATTCTGCTTACTTTCTCTTTAGAGTGTATTACTCTGAAGTGTAGTAAGCTCTGCCCGCGTTCATTCGTTATTTAAAGGAGTTGTCACGTTTTTCATTATGTCGAGAATGTCATTTAAAAATAGAAGAAGGTTTCTGATGTAATTTTAAAAAAGACCGTTCGATGTATCTAGTCGAGTGTGTCAAATACGGAGCTTGTTACCCGTGTAACCAATGCATCTTTGGTATTTTCTCAAGTTGCCGTTTTGTATTTGCCTGACAAATGAATGTAGGAGAATTCACTGAGTGTTTCCCTATTGAGAGTTAATAACCATAAAATATGAATGTAATAATAGTTTAAGTAGGAGAAATTAGTGAACTAATATGAAACGGAATGCTCGATTTGGCATAAGTTTATGGGATATTTCTCTTAAAATAAAGCCAGATAACGCCTGAATCCAGTCTGCTGTACAAAATACTGCATGCGATTTCCATCTTGATGATGACCATTGACCGGATGTAGAATATGAGGTTATGATGACAAATAATGTACACTGGAAAACAAATTCCGAAGATGGTATTCTATATGATGAGACCGAGTATGGTGGCGTCCATCTGTAGCTTAAAGACATTTGCCGGAAAACAATTTTTGACAAACTAGAATAGATGCTCGGAGCATTTCCGCGGCGGAGATCTAAAATTCGGGTGATATCTTACCCTTATGAAATCCTGTTGATAAACTGTTAGGTCTTTAGAAATAGATTGATTGTTCATTTTGGTCAAATTCTGTGCATTGTCGGAGGCTGTAATCGCTCAATGGTGTATTGTAATGCAGTAAACTTCCAAAAATATGTTAAGCTTTAAATGGTAGGACAAGAATTTGTGAATATGCCCTATCGTCAGAAGACAAACATATTTCCAGATATTCTTCTCTTTTCGAAGAGCAAGTAATGTTAGCATAACCATAAGCCATATAGGGCTAGGACTAAAGGTAATGCTTGAGTCCTAAGCGTTTGAAGAGAAATTGAGCATTACTTAACCTGTTTAGACTAGATGCTCCTAACGACCCTGTTTAAATAAATTAAATTAAAAACTAAACAGAACATTCGGCTGAACTATTCTCTCCGACTGTTCATTTCCCTTTTCCTATGATATCTACCGAAAGCAGATATAACCTGTGTCTTTTTAAGGTAGATACCAAATCAGTTCCTTGCGTCTTTTTAAGGTAGATACCAAATCCTCCCTATCTCCAACTGTTGTATAGACGTGGCCAGGTGAGCGATCGAGGAGTTTCTTCGTAGAGATTATTGCGTGAAGAATCGAATCAGTAACTGGATTCCGTTTCATGATGACATGTAATGTCTTCAACGAATTATCCCTCTCCGTAGCAAACGACAATACTAATGCTAATGCTAAGTTTCTCTTTAGAGTGTTTTGTTTACATCCGCCCCATTGTGCAGTTGTCATTGAGGTTTCATCTCGACGGAAGACAATCAGAAAACCGTTCGAGAAATTTGTTCACTCACATGCAAAATCTTGGGTTGTTGCATTTTGTCTGGGTAAAACTGATGAATATGCATCATTTGACCACCTCAAGGTTCCTCCAAAGACTCTAGGAACGGATGAAGGTGGACCACAAGGCAGGAGGTAGACGAAAACCGGGAACAACGCGCAAAAAATAAACAAAAATGCGCTGATTTCTTAAACAGTATTTCACGGATAGCACAAGTTTGCTGTGGATGACCGTTTCAAACAAAAGAAGTGGTCAAAATTCGCTTCGCAGTACATGATTTAACAGGCCAAAATCAAACCAAAACCGGACAGGAGTGGTATGCGGCTAATTCTGGGCATTTTGTACCGGAAGACATGCACACACTAAACTTTCCTGAACTCCGTCCGATCAAATCCTGTTGGGTCATGATGAAGTGCGAACTTTAGAAGACCAAAGGAGAGATGAAGACTGAAAAGGAAGTGAAGAAGAAGCGGAAAAATCTAAGAAAAACGTACCGGAAACGACTTTACAGGCAAATGTCGAGTATTTTACTCAAACTCATCCTAAAATTTTACCAACAATCAATACGAAACCAGCGATTTGAAATTGGTTCACTGTTGTAGAACCCCTAGTTACGAAGTACACCTTGCAGTTTGCACCTTGCAATACACTCTTGGGCTTTTCAGTACCTCTCGGTACTAGTATCTTTGGCTTTGTTTTGATTCGCTATGTTATTTTGACAGAATATTTGAGGGTCTGTTGGCGCGAGATACGTTATTAGGGGCGAATCATTAAGCTTGGTACCGAGCTTCGGACCATTTACTAGTGCGGTGTGCTAGTACTTCCTGAGCCAAAATATTTATTCATTTTCTTCATGACTATCCACTCGCTGATTTTACCGACCTATGTAAGCTGAAATAATAACACACACTGAACTACTGAAATAAATTGGGCTTTGCTGCGCTAAGTCAATTTACCAATTAATCTAAACCGTCGCAAAAGTTATCAGTTCGCCTTTTAAGCTACACTCCATACAATTGTTATAATTTCGCATTTATGTATTTTTCTCACCCTTCTTTTATGAAAAAGTCAGCAAGTTTCTCCTTAAATGTGTTTACCGATAAGAAAATTGGCACTGCCATAATTGTAACCCTGGGTGTGAGTACCAGAATGAAATACAATTTCAATACTCGATTGCTTCTATGTCTGGTCGTGGTGGTCTTGCCTTTTATCCAGAGATTGATGTTTGACGCGACATTTTCAAGAAGACTTGATGCCTGTGGACGTTGCATTAAGTCAACTACTGACGCGACAATTCCCATGCCAGTTCGTGACAAAATCACCATCAACGAGGAAAAGAATAAAAATGAGAGCCACCAAAAACTTGTTTTGCCGTGTATATAAACTGAACTGAATAAATACACATAATTTGCTAGCATTTGATCCATTTATCAAACTAAAGTATTACAATAATTATCGACTAATCCTGTAATATCCAATGACTTTACAAACCTTTGTTTGGTCAGGCTAAGAGATGAATATTTGGGACCAAACAAGAAGTTACTTTCCTGCAGTCGATAATTGAAATATTTGTGTGAATTCGTAAACCGAATGAGTGAATACATCTGTTGGAAGATGTAAACTACCTGTCAAGATAGCTGTTCTTCTTGCCCCTATATATCGTTCCTGTCGCCACGAAATGTTTAATATATGTCAGCAGGAGGTAGCCCTTTGGGCACGCAAACTTCTCACTTAACCTATATTCCGAAATGAAACTGCCGATGCTGGCGTGTCTGCGCAATAAAATTCGAATTAGACCTCGTCAAAGTAAATCGTCTTGTTTCGGATCCTTTCACTCTTTCCCAAATGATCAGCCACCTGAAGCTATATTCCGAAACTGGCAGGCCCAAGATAAGCATTAGCATTTGCGACAGTTGGCAAAAATGAGACATTGGAATATAAATGGATTGCCACTGGAAACAAAAGTCACAAATTTCACATGAGTGTTCGATCTTCATTCTTCCGTCGCTGGTTTAATTTGAGCTTGAATAAAAACATAAAACGGACATAAATCTTCCACGTCAGAAGTGGATTTATGAACTGGACTGTTCGTTTGCGTTTGCGTTGCTTATTGATACTGCAAAAGGTGTTCAAACACAATTACAGAAGTCTACTGCTTTGCACCTGCTGGAGGATAGACTCTCTCAGATTGAAGGTATGACAAATTTATGCTGTTATTTATCTGATTAAATTTATAACATAAATTCGAGTGTTGCACCTCAATCCACAATATTGTTAGAAGATCAAATTAAGGACGACAATATTTAATCGTATCCTCTTATGAGTGCATTCGAAAGCACGCAAACATGTTAAATGTTTGACATCGAGAGCTGTTTCTTGCAAATGAACAGCATCTAAAGGTTGTACGGAATCAAATTGCACCACTTTTAAATGGCTGTAGCTTTTTACCCGTTGGGTATTTTCTATTGAAATTTTGGGTCGAATTAGTTCAATGTGTATTTGTTTACACTCTGTAAGTTTCACTAGCAGATGTGCAATCAATGCGAAGATGGAGTCGGAAGAACACCAGCAGCGCAAAGAATCGTGCCATCAGCAGGAAGCTGGGAATGGTACATCCTACGGTGTCTCGTGTTTTAAATCGGTACCACGAACGTTTGACCATCGATCGGAAAGAAATAAGGGGCAAAAATGGATCTCCGTATAGTAATAGGGATCACAAGCGGGTAGTTCAAGCTTTCAAGAGGAATCCCAACAGTTCAGTTCGAGATGTGGCGAAGAAATTGAATCTAACCAAAACTTTCGTGCAAGATGCGAAAAACGTGAAGGACTACACACGTACAAAGTCCAAACGGCGCCTAATCGCGATGAACGGCAGAATACGGTAGGTAAAGCTTGCTTCAGATAGAATTGGAACAAAAACAATTGCCTGTATTTCAGTTATTTATTATTGAATTCAAGATCTTTTTTTATACAAATGTAGCATTTTCTTCATACTTTTAAGAAAAAATACGGATAAAATTATTCGTCACGGTTTCGAAGGAATTCTCGAATTTTTCCTGTAACAAGGCTCATTAGGCGGCGCACACCTTCTTCGTCCATCGTTTTAGCTATCTTATTCCACCAGGTCTTCATCTGATTGATGTCTTTGACAACCTTTCCCTTTGCCTTGAGTCTCCTCTTCATGATTGCCCAGTATTTCTCAATAGGGCGGAACTGGGGGCAGTTGGGTGGGTTAAGGTTTTTCGGAACAACCTGGACCCCTTTCTCTGCATACCATTCTTGAACGACTTTGCTGTAATGACAGCTTGCCAAATCTGGCCAAAACATTACGGGATGGTCGTGGGATCGAATGAACGGCAAAATTCGTTTTTGGAGACACTCTTTTTGGTATAGTTCCGACGTCATTGTCTTATTTGTAAAGAAAACTTTCGTTTTTTTGCCACAGCTGCAAATGCCCTGCCAAATCATGAATTTTCGTGCAAATTTGTCGGCAAAAACAAATTTAAATTTGGCTGGAACATCCCCCCGAGCCGTTGCCAAGTAAAATTTTTGACCTGGGATTTGCCCGAAGTCAGCCTTGACATAGGTTTCATCGTCCATCAGAAGACACCCGTCGAACTTGGTCAGCACCTGGTCGTATAGCTTCCGAGCACGGATTTTGGCCACACTATTCTGTTTTATGGTCCGATTTGGCGGTTTGCTAGCTCGATACAACTTGATTCCTTCCCGGAGTCGAGTTCTCCCCACGGTACTATGGGCAGCACCGAATTTTCTGGCCAAATCGCGGTCCGACAGATTGGGATTCCTGTTAATCGTCTTAAAAATCTTACCACGCAGTTTCCAGTCGACAGTTCCACTCCGACGATTGGCTTGAGGCTTCCGAATCGTCGTCAATGTTTCCTTATACCGTTTGATAACGCCCCATACGGTATTTCTGGGCAATTTCAGCTGTTTAGCTAGCCTAGATGCAGACCACAATGGATTTTCCAAATAACTGTGCACAATTTTTTCCCTTCTTTCGGCTTCCATGTTGATTGTTTACAAAGTACAGTCGATTTGCGGAATGTCAAAAATACATACGTAAAGCTGACAAAATTCCCGACACGTGAGCGCCAAAAAATTCCAAATCCGTCCACCAGGAGCGCCACAATATGAGCAAAAGTTTGTTCCAATTCTAAATGGAGCAAGCCTTACAACACGTGCACGGAAGCTCTACACCCAGATGTTGACGAAAACACATTGCCTCATTATAGATGATGAGACCTATGTAAAAGCAGACTTCCGGCAGCTTCCGGGGCTCCAGTTTTTCACTGCTCATCATAAATTCGATGTCTCTGAGGACAGAAGATGTCAAAGTTTGCCAAAAAAAATATATGCTTTGGCAAGCAATTTGCTCGTGTGGAAAGCGGAGCACCCCATTCGTGACAACTGGAACGGTCAATGGGCAGGCGTACCTAAAGAAATGCCTCCAAAAGCGTCTACTTCCTCTTCTGAGGTCAAACGATGGTCCTACGATTTTCTGGCTGGATTTAACCTCGTGGCATTACTCCAAAGAGGTTTTGGAGTGGTACAAAGATAAGGAGGTCAATTTCGTGCCGAAGCATCTCAACCCGCCGAACGCACCGGAACTGCGGCCAATTGAAAAGTACTGGGCCATCGTGAAGCAGGCACTTCGGAAGCATCCTAAGGAACTGAAATCGGAGGAAGAGATGAAGAAAAAATGGATTGCCACCGAAAAAAAAGTTGGTCCAAATGTTGTACAGAACCTTATCAGTAGTGTCAAGAAGAAGGTTCGTGCATTTGGATATGGAATTGAAATTGAATAAAACAAACGTGGGAAAATATTCAAAACATGTTTTATTTTACTTCCTGGAAGTTTGAAGAAGATTGGTTGAACGGGCGAATTTTTCCGAATATTTGTGTGTGTCGCAATTTGATTCCGTACACCCTTTAAGAGGCAAAACGTGAATATTGACCATGCTGTACCACGAAGAAATACTCCTAAAGTCGGCTTTTAGATTGACGATGCTGATGGCAGCACAAACTATATTTATTCTTCTTCTTTCTTGACATTTTATGCTTATTGCTCACCACATCAATTCTTAATGTAGGGGGCTACCCCCGCATTGTGGTTAGCATCCATACCTCTCACGCCATAGTCACGAGTTTGAATCTCACCCCCGGACATGTTACAAAAATACCCAAAAAATGTATTAGAGTGACTTCGACGGGAGATGAACCAGCCCAGGGCTGAAAATCTCGATAATCAAGGAATTAACAAAAAATCTTGATGCACTTCGACACACTCATAAAAATAATGAAAAATACATGAGCTGTAATTGATACAAGATTGAGCTTCACTTTCATTTGCAAATAGATGCAAATCCAAATGTATTTATTGACACTTAAAAATAATTACAAAATGATGCGAAATAATGTCGTGTGATGCAAAATCACATAAAGAGATAAAAAAAGATATTTTACTAAACCGAATTTGACCACCGTATGCATCGAATAATCCAGTTTGTGCAACGTTTGACCGTGTGTAACGGTGTCTGATTAAAAAACTCGACCGTTTTCTCAATCGATTTTAGATTTAAGATTTGACAGTTCGCCAAATGATTGGAGGGGGGGGGTAGTTCATCGAATCTTCCGGTCCACCTCTAAGTATCTTGCTATGAGGTACCAGGTGGTTACATACCGATTGCCTGTCGATCTTCCAAATTTGGAAGACGTCTGTATTGAGTTATTTCAATATATAATATTAAGCCCACTACACCGTGTCCAATATATTCTCATGCAAAATAAAACCCTATTTATTTCAAATCGATAATCCAGATTTTATTGATAATTTTACCTATTATATTGCAATAAAATACTGATCAACTACCGCATATGTTTTGGAATAACACCGCCTTTAACCTTCTTGACCAGCTCCAGACGTTTTTCGAAACCGTCACAGGTGGCACGCACGACTTCCATCGGTATTTCGTCCCAAATTCGTTTGAATACGGTTTTGAATTGGTTCATATTAGACGCCCTGTGGTTATTCACCTTCGCCAGCATGTATGACCATACGAAATAATCCAAGGGATTCAGATCTGGTGAACTGGGAGGCCATTCATTCTTGTCCAAAAAGTCGGTCAAATTTTCTCGGCACCAGCCCTGAAAGAGATTTACAGTATGCGATGGCGCTCCGTCCTGCTGAAACACATAGTGATCATCTCCAAACACCTCTTGTACATATGGCTTGACAACTTTCTCCAAAACTTTCGTTTTATAATATACGGCATTCACTTTAACGCCTTTTTCGATGAAAACCAGTGGTAATTTGCCTCACTTGCAAATTCCTCCCCAAACCATCACTGACGCATCACATTGGAACCGTGGAATATTCCTGTCACTCTCTGGAACAGTTCTCGAAGAGAGAGAGCCCACAATCTGTCGTTCAGGATATTGTGGGATTGTTGCAAGACGAATAACTTTTCGTCGGAAAAGATAAATTCTTCCCCACCGTGCCACGACAAAAGCAGACTTGCTCTTTTGAGTCGTTTCTGCTTGGAGGGTTCCAAAACTCCGCGAACCTTACATTTCTTGAAAGCTTGGAATCCGAGGTCATTTTGCAGTATATTGTGCATTGACGATCTCGAAACATTCAGATCTGCGGCCATTTTACGTACAGAGCGCTGTGATTTTCGTCTAATCCATTCCCTGACCACTTGCACCACCCGTGCAGTCCGCACCGTACGAGTACGACCGGATCTCTTCCGGTCATCCAACGAGCAGGTGTCACGGTACCTTTGGATGGTTCGGTACACAAAATCCCGCTTTACTCCGAGGTTCTGAATATTGCGCCCGGGCGCTCACCTTTCAAAAACTTTTTTATAACCACAGCACGATCGCTGGTAAAGGATAAACACCGAATGAAAACAATCGGACATAACCTAAAAACATTTGTATAAACATAGTGCAAAACTACACCAACACATACGTGAAGCATGTTGAGTAGTTGCACCACACCAATGCAAGGAAAAAGTGTATGAGAATATATTGGACACGTTGTAAGATAAAATGTAAATGATATTATGTAGTCTACATGTGATTGACGAAAGAATAAATAAATAAGTCGTTGCGATGCATTGTTACGCAATATTTTGTCACCGGGCATATCGCGTTTTCTATTTTTTCGGTTACCTATTGTGGCGTTAGTTATTGAGTGAGAACAGAATAAAATCAATAAAGCTGTTTTTCGGTGAGATGTGGTGGTACGCTTGGTGTGGTCTGCCGGTGGTGGGGATTATAATTAGGTGTGATCACTATTATTCGTTCGCCATAAAACGTGCATTAAAAAAAGCGACTAAATGTTCCGATTTTTCATGCAAGCACCCTGCCATTTGGTGGTCGGTCCACCAGTCACTAGTCAATATATACTAGTTGCCTATATTCTGTGCAAATTTTACAGCTCCATTACTTTGTTTAGGGCAGCTATGGCGAGAATAGTGAACAATTCTTCGATCTATGGTTTGATCGTACAGCCAGCTCCATCCGGCCATAAAAAAAAGTCGGCCACAAAATTCTGGTACTTCTGGAGAAGAGAAAGTCAATGGAGCAGAAGCCTGATTCCGGCCGCCCGACCGTTTGAGGGGCTGGAGGATTCAACAGAAGCTCAAACGGAAGACGGAAGGCAAGGGGCTACTTCTTTCCGTGCGTTGGGCCGGGAGGGATGATTTTTTTTATGAAATCTGATAAAGTAATTCAGAAAAAAAATACCGTTTATGAGAGACAGTGTTGCCAAACTTATAACAAAAATTTAATTACATTTTTTGTCAATTGAGTATAATTTGAATTGAAAAATTCCAATTACTTCTTGTTCCTCACACATTTTGGCCGGTGCCCAACTCGTTTGTTGTGCCACAGCTCTGGTAGAAAGTAGCCACTCGATGCTCGTTTTTCACTACCTTCTGTCCTGTCCAGCAAACCTCCTGCAGTGCTACGACTTCGAAGTTACGTGGTTGAAGTTCGTCGTAGATTATCCTATCGAAGCATATGAAGCAGAGCGATTTGCAGTTCTATGTTCCGAATTTCCAATCGTAATCCTTATTTCGTTGCCTAGTTAAGTATTTGTCGATTGTTCCGGTCCGTATTAACTTTTGTATTATTTGTAACTTTTGATTTTTAAGGGCAACTTGTTGCTCCTTCCCCAAGCCCTTGTCTCGCCGGAGGATCATCGTGCCTAGCAGCCAGCACGAAGACGATTATCAGCCGCTCCTAGCATGGAAAACAGATGCTGTTTTGAGCCGCACCTGATATGGAGAACAGACCTTCAGAATAACTGCACACTTCTCTGTCAGCATATGACCAAGGTCCCTTGCGCTGAACTGGCCGGCTTGACTTGCCGCAAGGGCTGAGTAGGGATTCTCTGTCAAGACCAGAAGCTAAGAGTCAGTTCCATTGTGGTTACATCACATTAATTAGTTTTTTTTTTTACTGTAGTTTTCTACACACTGAATATCGTGTCCAAACAGGAAAATATACTTTCCATTCTCATATTATTAATAATATTACTTTTGCATATCTGAGCATGAATCAGCATTACAATTTAATGCTTGTAATCCTCAATTTGTTTTTTCAGCATTTCAGAATAACATTTTCATTCAAATTTTATTTCTGAACAACTATTACGGCATAAATCACTGGCATGTGATTATAAGCAGTATATGATTGTACATAAATATATATTTGTTTAGTGGGGGGCGACCCCGGCGTAGTGGTTAACATCCATACCTCTCACGCCAAAGTCACGAGTTCGAATCTCACCCCGGACAAGTTACGAAAATACCCAAAAGGGGTATTTGAGTGACTATAACGGGAGATGAACCAGCCCGAGGCTGAAAATCTCGATAATCCAGACAAAAAAAAAAAAATTTTTTTTAGTGATATTATGCTGAAATATTCCCTTTTATTTCAGAAATCGTCGAACTAGGCTCTTCGATCACTAAAACTGCTTTTTTAGACCTAAAAATAGTTTGTTGATTTTCAAAAAAAATCTAACAAATCAAATATCCTCTCATTGAAATTTTATCTTTGATGGAAGAACTGATCTACTATGCTTTTCAGCTTTTCCAGGATTATAAAGATATTGATGCATACCTAATTTTGATTTTTCAGTAACAAACCAGTGGATGTCAGATATATTTTGTAAATAAATATATTATATTCAGTAACGTACATTCGATACATGACGAATTTCACGCCAACTCATCCAGTGGTTGGCAGCACCCCCTCAGAATCCAATGAAACTTTGTGGATATGTAAACTATGTCTTTTCAAGCAACTTTGCATACTTTGTTTTATCATAATATATCTAGACTTCCATTCGAAGAGGGGTTTTTTTATTCTTTTTTTTTTGTTAAATCAACATGACTCAAAAAGGACAAGACTAACAAAAAAGTGATGTATAGGTGACTTTTATAAATTTGTCTTAACTTTGATGAAAAAAATTGTAAAATTTGTAAAATCAATTCTTACACGCTAAAAAATAAATATTTTAGAATCTAATGTCAATCTGCAAAAAATGGCTTTTTTTAATTGGACGAAATTTTTTCTTAATAAAGACAATATAATTGTCTAAAAGTTTTCAATACATTGCAAGATGGGCACTTTTAGGGAATTTTTTTTTTCTAACAACAACTTGTTCATGTTCTATTTTTACCGTGTATTGCGCCAACTTGTCTTATAATATGGTGCTAAAAACCTCACGGAAGCCAATTAAATTTAATTATAATGACAATTTGGATTTCTAGAGGTCTTTGAATGTATGAAAAATCAAGGCTACCATTTGGAAAGGGTTTATTTTTAATCGTTCATTTTCTTAAACTTTTGTGATAATACAATTAAATTAGGTGGTTGATCCTGTTTATTACCAAAAACTTAAAACACCATTTAATGGATAAACTCTGACCATTTTTATTATTTCGTACCTAAAATAACCGCTATGCTACTTACCGATAAACAATGGGTAGAAATAATGAAATACATTATTTCTACTAACGTAATTTCCTATTTAAGCAAGGCGTCATAATAACAGTGATGCTAGTTACATGATTCGTTGTGAAAGGAGCTTATCATAATTGGCGAACCAGCCCAGGAGGCTGAAAGCCACTCTAATAAAGATAATATAAGCTTATCATAATAGTATAAGTAACAGAATTAAATTTTGTGCACGTATAAACAATCCCAGGCGCAGCCACAAGAATTTACTTAACATATCATCAGCTATGATAGAAAAAAATACATTCCTGGGGATATGACCACAAGTTGGATGAAATAGTGCGTATTTGTGAGTCATGCCGTGGAATTTTGACGCACAAGAGAAATCCCACCACTAAAAAAAAATCATGTTTTCAGCATTCAAAATGCAGCTCAGGGTTATTGTGCTCAAGCAACTATACACCCTTTTGAAGTATATTGCAAGAAAGATAATAAATTGTAAAACAAAAGCTTTATCATAATATCTGAAGTATTGACCCATGGCTCAGTAGCAGTTCAGTTGTTTATATCAAAATTGCTAGATTTCATTAGACAAAATTCAATATATTGCTCAAAAATTATTTTCATGTCAGATGGAGCAGCGGCTTATTTCAAGAACAAAAAGAACTTTGCCAGCTTTTGCAATTTCAAGTCCAAGTATGGATTGGAAGCAGAATGGCACCTCTTTGCAACGTCTCATGGGTCTAGTTGATGCTATTGTTGGTACTCTCAAGCGAATGGCAAAGAGAGCAAGCCTTGCTCCAGATTATGGAAACACAATCAAAACTCCTCGAAAACTAAATGACTGGGTAGTTGAAGAGTCAAATAAAAGTATTACACAACTGAATTTCTGCTTCATATCAGCTTAAAAATATGCAAAAATGTCAGAAGAACTTGAGGAGTAGTATAACCACGTAAATACAATACCCGGTAAACAGGTTCATTGCTTTGTACCTATTTCAGAAAATCAAATTTCAGCTTAAAGGTTTTCTGAGTCAAAGGATAATCCAAAGAAATTTACTTTGTATGTGAAAGATTTAAAAATTAATTATATGGGGGAGGTAGCTCATCAAATCTTCCGGTCCGCCTCTAAGCATATTGCTATGAGGAACCAGGTCGGTCTCCACTGGTGGACTGCCTGTCGATCTGCCAAATTTGGAAGACGTCTGCATTGAGTGATCTCAAATTATAATAATCCGTCCACTATATCACAAAACATTGCGATTGGTTGAGCGGATTGGAGATAATGAAATCATTGGGTATAGGACCAAGTCTCCCCCGGGTGGTGCTAAATCGATGAGCTTGTATATAGTGGAAGCACAATGTATTGTTCTGTAAATTTTAAATTTCAATCTAAATTTCAGTGAGCGAGATAAGGCGCTTGGCAAATCATTGCCAGACTTTTGGTTCAAATGCCAAAAGTCCACCCACAGGCAAAAGGAGCATAAACTAATCTTTCTAGCATCTATGCTCCCAACGATAAATACAAATTATCACATTATTTAACTCTTTATGGAGGCGTTTGGTACGGGAGGTCCACGCTTTCTTCCTTCCCTTGACTCGAAGTAGTAGAGCGATTTCAGACACTCTTTCTGGAATCGCTCTATTTCTTGGAATCCTCTCTGCGGTACATGCTACGCAGTTGGCCTGGCCGGTGACAAGAAAAATGATGCATTCAAGAAGACGTCATTTTCCAGGATGCTTTCAAGAATTGGCTGCGTTAGTGTGAGATTAGATTAGATTAGATTAGAAAGATTTAAAAATTAATTATATGAAGCTATGTTAATTACTAATACGTGAAAATGTACATATAAAAAATAAATAAAATAAAACCCTTACCAAGCAAAACCTATGAGTTTTCATTGAAATAAATAGTATTTCGAAAATTCATGTAACGTCATATATGAATCGTCTTTAAATGGATAAACTTAGAAGTTTCTAATTTGATAAGACTTGATGCACATCCATTTAAAGACGATTCAAATATGACGTCCGCTATTTTTTTAGATTTATCAGCCGCCCTCGATCACAATTTTTCCCATACCTTTGACACGTACTGTAGCAAATCTTGACCTTCCGTCCACCCATTTGTTTTCATTTGTATGAGAGCCCCTCCTTCTAGAGAGAGGAGGGGTCTCAAACCACCGTAGGAATATTTCTTGCTTTCAAAAACATCCACATGCCAAATTTGGTTCCTTTTGCACGATTAGTTCTCGAGCTATGCGAAAAATTCTGTTTCAATTGTATAAGAGCCATCTTTCACTGATAAGTGAGGGGTCTCAAACCACCATAGAAATATTTGTTGTCTACAAAAATCCCCACATGTTCAATTTGGTTCTATTTGCTTGATTAGTTCTCAATTATGCAGAAATTTCTGTTTCATTTGTATGAGCCTCCCTCCCTTCTAGAGGGCGGAGGGGTCTCAAACCATCATTGAAACATTTCTCTCCTTCAAAAACCTCCACATGCCAAATTTGATTCCATTTGCTTGAATAGTTCTCGAGTTATGCAGCAATTTCAGTTTCATTTGTATGGGATCACCCCTTTCAGAATGAGAAGGGGTCTCAAACTATCATTGAAACATGCTTTGCCTTCAAAAACCCCCACATGCCGGTTTTGTTTCCATTTGCTTGATTAGTTCACGAGTAATGCTGAAATTTATGTTTCATTTATATGAGAGTCCCCCCTTTCAGATAAAGGAGGCGCCTAGAGTCACCTTAGAAACATGTTTTGCTTTCAAAAACCCTCACATGTCAAATGTAGTTCCATTTGCTTGATTAGTTCTCGAGTTATGCTGAAATTGGTGTTTCATTTGTATGGAAGTCCCCCCTTCAAGAGATGAGAAGGGTTTCTTACTATCATAAGAACCTTTCCCGGCTCCAAAAACCCCTCTAAACAAAATTTCACGCTGATCGGTTCAGTAGTTTTCGAGTGTGTAAGGTTCAGACAAACAGACAGACCGACAGACAGAAAATCAAAAGCAGGTCTTATTGTTTTGTCGTAGGTGGTGTCTGTAGTTTCTGAAGTTGTGATTGAAAAATTATGAATTTATTAAAGATGAAAATTCAGGTTATTTCTAGGCTATTGCCAAAATTTCAGTTCAATTACTTCACGGGAAAGTGAAATACAAGCCTCCAAACATGACCATTTTGTATGAAAATCGGGCTTTGGTCTTATTGTATTGTCCGTCACTGTATATAGATTTATTTCGTGCATAGTTCATTCTTAACTGGCGGCCGTAGAATGTATTGATTCATAGAACGGAAACAATAAATAAACAATGACACATAAAGTTGTACATTAATGTAACGCAATGTTGTTGCTGCAATCCAAGAAATCTGTCAAATTCTCTTTTACCACCCGTTCATATATTTTCAGACATTCTTCTCTTTTCTGAAAGCGAGTAATGGCGCTATAACCATAAGCCATAGTGAGCAAGGACTACAGTTAATGCTTAGGTCCCGACTGTTTGAAGAAAAATGAAGCATCATTTTTCCTTCTTAGACTAACTGCTCCCAACGACAATTTTTAAATAAATTTTTGTTCTGTACTGTCTATTCTCTCCGACTATTCATTTCCTTTTTCCTTTGATATCTACTGAAGGCTACGTGGGTTCCCCGTGTCTTCTTAAGGTAGATATCAAATAGTCCCAATCACCAACGATTGCATGGACGTGGCCAGGTGAGCGATCGGGGAATTTTTTTGGGGAGGATTTTTGGGGGAAAAAACGTGTAGGTGGCGGGGCTCGTTTTTTGGGGGCATGCAATTTTTTCAACAATTTTTTCCCCCGCTTGGTGCCGGGGGGGTGGTGTGGTCAACACTACTATTACTATTATTTATTTTTTTTTTTGGGGGGTCCCCCCCCCTCTTTTCTCTCTAAAAAAACACACGTTCCTGTGTGTGATATATCTCTTGTGTGTGTATTTTTTTTGTTTTTTTTTTTTTTTTTTTTTTTTTTTTGTTTGTGTTTTTGGTTGGGGGGCGCCCTACCGCAACAGTCGAATACAGAAAAGGTGCCCTGATCATATCGCACAACGTTCTAGTGCTGACGACAACTATCTGATGAGATTAGCAAATTCCATGTTCCTTTATTTCCAAAAAAAGGTCATCCTCTTAAATCTTGGGTAAACTGCGCGCAAACGGTCCAAGTTCTACTAAACATAGAATAAAGTCAATCATGTTATCAACAAACAATGAAAATAAAATCGGCTTCGTAAAGGTAACGCAATTGAGCCTTCCAAGTAAACGAACTAGATTAAAAAAATATACATACACTTGGAGTCAAGTGAACATGCACCTACCGTCTTGGCTCTACCAACGCGCTGAAATCGAAAGAGCAGATCCTCTCCTGGAAGAAGTAAAACCAAAAGTGAGTTTGCGTAACACAGAAGCGACGAAAAGTGAAATACCCTCATGTCATGTCAACCCTCGATAATTGATAAACACGCGGTATCAGATGCTCATTTACACTGCTGTCTCCTCCATTAATTGGCATCAATTGACAACGGCTAGAGCTACTGGTTCCAGCCGAAAATACACAGTAATTCACCATTGTACTCATTAACGTTACCACCTGTCAGCCAGGAGAATCATTAATCTGCCATCGAGTGCCAGCAATAAGTCAAAGGTCACCAAGGCGAGGGCCTTCAATGACAATATGGTGAACAGGTCTAATTGGTCTCACTCCCAACCCATTTGGGAGGATCCACCTAGTCATCATCCCGTACGCACTTCCATACTCAATTGAGTGTCATTAAGAAGCCAGTGCGGTCAGAGTTACTTCTTTTTTTTTTGCCGTAATTGATAAAGTTCTTCGTCGTCATCTTCGTCGGGTGAAACAACGGACATAAGCACGTGTGAGCATTATACCGATACGAGGTGTTCTTATATGGATAATGATGGATTACATGCAAAAACTTAATGTGTTGAGATATTATTTGCAGTTTTGGATGCAGAGATAATTTAAGCCGATTAGCCTTTGCAGACTAGTGGTGCTTATTATTTTGTTTTGGACAATTCCTGGAGAACTAGTTTTTTTTTTCGGTAGCAACCAAACCGTCTTTGTTCACCAATACTGCTTGTCCATCTTCCCCTAATTACAAAATCGTGCAAATGCATCCAGCGAAAAAAAAACTCAATCATTTTAGAACACCACATTGCAATTAAAGTACAACCAATTTAAGTCGCAAGCTGCTCGATCGATCGCGGAACAGCTTTCAATTGTTACGGTTCCTGCGGAAATCCCGTTGGAATTCGTTCAAAACACAACAAAGGCGTCCTGGTGACAACGAGGCCGGCACCTGTTGTGGCAAAAAAATGATTGATCCCCTTCGCTGTCAAATATTTTATCAAACAAAGTGTACAATCATCAGAAACGGTTCGGTTGTACGCATTTTTCCCCTGAAGATAATAGTTGTTGCACCTCTCCACATCCGAGCCGAAATGAACACGTTCCGCACCGAGCGATAACAAATTGACAGATGCTTTCAACTAACGATAACGACGACAACAAACACAAAGGAATGGAACGCAATTGCGAAAGGATGACCGCGAATAAAAAAAAAATCTCTATAAAAAATCAAACACACCTGAATCTTGAGAGCGAGCGGAACAAGGCAAAGGCGACATACGCGTGCTCCATCTTCGTACCCCGAACCAGAATGCAGCAGCTTGCACTCACTTGCATATAACTGTGCATAGCAGGTTGTTTGGCGATTGAATGCGCGCGTTTCGAATCGCATCTGGACTGCGCGACGATCGCCATCCTCTGGCCAAATATATTCTACTACACACGGTAATAGCTGGCATAAGTTGCTTGCATTGCAGCACGAAATTGGTATATAATAATGGCAATAAAGAGCTTCCGTAAACATCGGTTCCGACAGGACAAACATCGAATTAATCAGCCATTAGATAAGTGCCGTCCTCGGCTCGGGATCGGAGTAAGAACGATAAAGGAAGACTCTGCACTGTGCGACGAGGGATAAGTGCGTTGGAATATGTTTCAACTGCCCTAAAGGATAAGCGCGTGTATCATCATGAATTATGAAATTTGTCGAAAATATCCACAGCAGATATTGATGGATGATGAGGACAAATTTTACTGACCATTTTATATGCAAATGAGGCTTTCAAAGTCAGCAGTCGGTTTTATCTTGATTTGCTTTACATGATGCAACATTTTGCTGTTTGAGTTGACGTTGAATATTACTTTATCAGTTATCCAAGCTTTGTGCCTATTCTGAAAATGAATAACAAATCACATTAACTTGGTAACTGAATCATATTTCATCTTTGACTGACCAAATAATTCAAATTCTGGTTCAAACTTTGGAAGTGTTAATTTGATTGCGATTGGCTACAATCTGAGCTACATTCTGAAATGTTCTGATGATCTGATTCCTAAAGATTGGACTTGGAAAAAATGCGACACTTTGTTTTGGGTGTAACTTTTTATCGCGTGAGTAAAAATTTATGAAATTTTGGGTAATACTAGTTTAGAGTGTTATGTTTATGTGTGCGAAATCGCGATCTGTCAAGTAGTTTTCAAGATGCATTCGAAACAAGAAGAGCTACACCAGCAAATCTTGGGCGTGGTGATCGATAATCCTGGTCAGTCGCACAGATGGATCGGCAAAAGGCTTGGAATCGACCATTCCACCGTGTCCCACGTTGTGAAGATGTTCCAGGAGACGAAGACCATCGAGCGGCGCGCTGGAAGCGGCCGAATACCAGCAACGGAATACCCAGAGAAGGCGCGGAAGATAAGGCAGTACTTTAAGAATAACCCGAACCTTTCCACCCGAGACGTGGCCAAAAAGATCAATTCGTCGAAGTGGTTTGTCCAGAAGACCATGAACTGGGCTGGGCTACGTGTTTTTAAGGTCAGGAAGGCGCCAAACCGGACTGACAAGCAAAACACGATGGCCAAATTGCGTGCGCGGAAGTTGTACCGTGAGTGGCTGGTCAAGCCAGGCTGTCTAGTCATGGATGACGAGACATATATCAAGGCGGACACCAAACAAATCCCCGGCCTCGAGTTTTTTTTTTTGTCGGTACGTCCCGCATGGAGGTTCCGGAAAAGTTTCGGAGGAGAAAGATTCGCGACAAATTCGCGAAGAAGTACCTGTTGTGGCAGGCGATCTGCGAGTGCGGACGGTACAGCAAGCTGTTCGTTACAACCGGCACCATAAACGGGCAGATTTATCGAGAAGAATGCTTGCAGAAGCGCTTGCTGCCCTTCCTCCGCTCTCACCGTGGTCCCACGCTGTTCTGGCCGGATCTTGCTTCGTGCCATTACGCCAAGCCTGTAATGGATTGGTACATGAGGCGAACCAGCCAAATACACCAGAACTTCGTCCGATCGAAAAGTTTTGGGTGATAATGAAGAAGAAGTTGAAGAAAAGTGGAAAAACATCAAAACCGATGAAGCTTTGAAGAAAAACTGGGAAAAATTGTGTAAGGAAGATGGACAAAGCCTCGCCCCCAAGATCTCATGAGCAGTGTTAAGAGAAATGTACGAGCATTCAGCTTGGGGGAGGAAATTCAATACATAGCTAATGTACAGTTATTTGATCCCTGAAAATTTGAGAAGTATCCGATTTGAAATGAATTTTTGGTGATCATTTTTGTGTGTCTCACATAGGCGTAGCCAGGATATCGAATAGGGGGGGGGGGGGGCAAGCTTAGTTTTTTTTTAAGAGAAAGAGAGAGAGAGAGAGAGAGAGAGAGAGAGAGAGAGAGAGAGAGAGAGAGAGAGAGAGAATTACACCGTCTTCAACCAGTCGGGCCCATATAGTAGGGACATTATCGAGTTCCGTCGGCTGGAGCAGGAATCGAGCCCTCACTTTGTGACAATCCACCTGAACGACGGGTGGATTAACTTTTCTGCTCTCACCCAAAGTATTTTACAATACCCGTCTGATTTTGGCAACAAGATTAAACTATTCTAGACTTGATCTTGAATGAAAAAAAAAAGATTTTAAAAACTCTCGATTTTCCCCAAGTTTCAAAATTGAATCAGATTAAATAGGAACCATGCTGAAATCTAACTGTTTTTACTGAAAATGTACTTTTCCTCGCGACCCACTCACCCACACTGAAAATTTAATTTCATTTTTATTACGAAATCGAATGTAGAACTAACAAATCTATTCTTTGTTTTCTAAATCGAAATTGATTTGCACTTTTCAAGAAACTACCTTCGTATTCAATGCCACATGCTGTTACATAACTGTTAAAAGCACGAAGCATTAGTTGACACAGAAAGAACACTCGTTCATTGTACGAAAACAATACAACATGCTACGAATATTTTGTTATCAATAAGAATGCATGGTTACATGATTGACTGACAGAACTTCTGTATCGACTCAGTATGTAATTGAAAAAAAAGCGCAAATCACGAGGAGTTGTTCCGTTTTTTTTTTTTTAATATTTCTAAAATGAGGTTCGAACCTGTATTTTTGGGAAGACTTGTTATTGAATCCGTGGTTGATCTCACTAAGCCATGTGACTCGTTAGAAGTTACTTGATTAATGAGTATGAACTTATAACTCTCGATAGCGCTTAAATTTTTATTTTGGGAAAAATCAATGATTCCAGCCCACCCAAGCAGCAAAACCAACATGTATGAGTACGATTGAAGAAAAACAGTGATAGGTTGGTCTTCAGAAAATTCATTTCGTGCATTGTACAAAGAGGTGTAATGACAGCATTTCACCAGATGACAAGCATAAGGAATGTTTCATACAAATTATGAGGAATTTATTCTATGAACAAAATCCATGTTTACGAAACCGAAAGCGAAAATAAATTTTCAGTGCATATACTGACAAAGCAAAACCGCAAAAACATCGTTTTTTTACTCACCGTACTCACACCGTCTCAAAAGATTTTTTTTTAATAGTTGATCAAATAATAAGTGGTTAGCTTTTAACATACATACATTTTGAATTTTGGTGGTTTATAGCTTATGGTTTGTGTCCTTTTAACTTAGCTTCAGTTTAATTATTTTCTCTGTTTTATCTAAACAGGAAAATCATGCATAACTTTACAAACCGACGTAAGTGGCGATTGTAAGCAAGCTGTGATTTTTGTGATAAATTGTTGCTACTTGTATTCTTAATACACGAGTAGTAAGAAATAATTTAGGAAGTTTTATTCATCAATGATGAAAAGGATTCATATGCGTTCTATCTGCTACTCTTCAATATTTTTAAAATAGTTCAGATACACTGGTACATCTGCGTTTTGAAATTTGAACTGATTTATCTGATATGATCCAAGTGAAACACGATCTATCGAAACGGTATAGTGTCGATGGTATAATGTCGTCGTAACAAGTGGAGTGTATCTGAGTAGTATAAAACAAAAAAAAAACAAATGTTATTAAAATTGTTGTTCAAATTCGAGAAAAACCATCATTTTGCATAATTTTCTCTTCGTGGTTATTGCAGCGGCATTTATTTAGTTTTGTTCGTTTGATTCTTTTAATTACATTTATGGTACTACTAGATAACAATAGATCAAAGAACTGCTAGAAATTTACAAAAATCACACAATGTGCACTCACACATACACAATGTGCACTCACCAGCAGAGCACTTTTTCGAAATCAAATTTAGCATGAGAAGTAATGAACATCGACTTTAATAGTAGCTTTCTTCTGGGTTTATGCGAGTGTTCTCGACTTGTTGTGGTGTGTATTTGATTGATGAATTTCCTACCAATGAACCTATTCTACTTAGTATTGTTTTATAACCGAGTGCTAACCGAGTGCTTATGTATGTATTCTATCCGGTGATCCGTTTTATTACAAACATTCTTCTATTTATGAACACGTGCCGAACCATCGCAAATAAATTCAGCGCGTTTTTTTCCATAGAAACGGATAAAATCTTTGAAGGGGGGGTAGCTCTTGAATCTTCCGGTCCGCCTCTAAGCATCTTGCTATGAGATACCAGGTGGGTCTCCACTGGTGGACTGCCTGTCGATCTGCCAAATTTGGAAGACGTCTACATTGAGTTATCTCAAATTATAATAATCCGTCCACTATATCACAATATATTCGGATTGGTTATGCAGATTGGAGATAATGAAATCATTGGGTATAGGAACCAGTCTTCCCCGGTTGGTGCTAAACGGGTGAGCCTGGACAACAATAGAAGCATAAAGTTGCCAGAAGCCACGAAATGCATCTACGTACTCTTATTTTTACCAAATCCCTCAATCGCAAATTTAAATGGATTATAATAGATTGTTCTTAAGAAGCCTCTACTTGATTGATACAGTTGTAAAAATTGAAAGTTTATGAAAAAGAGTATGCTTCGAGCATCGGCTGTGAAAGGTTGTGTCGATGCTTAATTACGCACTATTTTGTTATCAGGCATGGCGCGTTTCGTATTGTTTCGGTTATCTATAATTCAGCGATGCGAGTGATCGAGTGAGCATGGAAAAGAAAACTACAAAAATGTATCATGGTGAGATGTGGTGGTTCGCTGGGCTGGTGGACCGGTGGTGAGGATCACAATTAATTTTCATCCATAATATTGGTTTGCCATACTTGTCGTGTCATTTGGAGAATGTAAGCCACTAAACCTTTTTGTGAGTGGCTCCAATACCATCCTTACTATTGGTTTAAATCGGTTCAAATCGGATTTCCAGCATTATAGAGAATCGTTTTGTTTTTCCAATGAAAAACCACCACCACACTTTGTGAGTGGCCCCAACAGCATCCTCACTGTTGGTTTAAATAGGTTCAAATCAGAAATCGGTACTAATATTTAAATATTTCACTAAACGCCTCGTGAAATCAGCTTATCGTTTACCAAAAAGAATCCAGCTGCCACCCAATCCTGTTATCCAACATCCCAGTGAAAGTGAAGAGGCGGTCTCAGCTTCCAATAAAACGAGTATCACGTCGACACATTCCTACTCAGTATTGCCTTAGTTTGGGACGACCAGTTTTTACACATTGAGGATGTATGCTAGTCTCAACCATCATCTGTTGATTCTCTGTGTTATAACAACTGATCTGGCAGCAACGGACTAGCAACCTTGGGCGGTCAATCATGCTCATTATCTTGCTCATGCTCATAGAAAGCGATAAAATCTTTGAATAGGATAAGACCACTGCAACTTCTCGCACTGATTAGCATGCTGTCTTGCTTGCTCACACGCTTATCAAATTACTGGTCTGAAAATCGGATACGATTCGTCTCGTTTCACCTGGATTATATCGTAGCATGTGCTCCATTAATATCTCTTGGATACAGAAACAATATTTCAAAATACATATATGATATGATTAACATATATTCTCAATAATACGAAACTACAGTAACGTAAATCAGGATATTTTTGATCAGCGGGGTAACATTGATCGGTTTGGCCCTTATCATGAATAGTTCAAATATACATTTTTCGTTGATACTTTCTAACTATGAATTATGAATTATGTTTCTCAATCTGGTGTTATTTGACTTCCGAAAGCTATAACATTGGTTAAAATATTACGTTTTTTGATTGCGCTTTCAGCTAGCGGTAAAAACCAATCAATGCTTGAATCATAGTTAACATTACTAGAGATATTTTTTTAGATACGCTAGGTTAGCTAGGTTGGGTTTACTATTTTAAAAAAAATCTCATGGATGTCCGCTTTTTGCGCTTTTTTGCTACAACTTATTACAAAATCAAGGCGACTTCGCGCTTTTTCATTGAGGTAAAGGAACAATCTCACAAACATTAAAAATAAATAATAAAAAATTGAAACCAACATTAAAAATCTAAAAAATAAAATCAAAAGTTAGGGGGGGGGGGCAACGGCACCACCCTGCCCCCCTCTGGCTACGCCTATGGTGTCTAATTTTTTCCGAGTTGGCCAGTTCGAGAACGATTCTGAAAAGTAGTTGACATATACTCAAACTTCATGACACACAGTGGCGGCTCTCTATACAAAAGTAGGACAAAACCTAAAATGTTGCTTAAACTGACTGAAAATCACAAATTTAGTTGATTTTGGAGTGCTGAGTTCATTTCTGGTGTTGAAATTCACTTAAAGTGAGTAACTATCATAAAAAAGTGCTCTCTATTCTTTCTTGAATTATGGAGAGTGTATTTCGTCTACAATGTGCAGACTTCTTCAGTGTCGTGTACTAATACTCGACTAGAGTATTAGTACACGTATTAGTAGTTGGAATTAAATGGAAATTACTAATCATTCTTCTTATTTTCTAGTTAATTCTTTCTTATTTTTATTTATGGGAAGATTTTTCTTCACTAATTTCCATACAGAAAATTTAAAAAAGTGCAGGAATCTAGGGGATATTCAGATACCACGCAGACAGATTTTGAGCAATTTTGGACCTCCCACCCCCTCCATAAATCTCAAAAAATTGAATGGACCGTGGTCATTTGCCAAGCTTACCCCCCTAAGCTGTCCACGTGATGTATGGATGAAGTACATGAACATAAGTTTCTCTCTGTGTATCTGGGGCAACCGGAATCGAAAATCGAAAGATCGATTATTTTCACTCGACTAATCGATCTTTATGTTGATTTTTTTTTCTTTGACGAATATTCATCCTGATTTTTCGAAACAACAAAGAATCAAATCAAAAAGATAGATTCAATTCAATTCGGCAAGATCGATTGTTTTGCAATCACTTCGCAATGCGACACGCTACTGTATCTCGATTAATTTTTGAATAGGTCCTATTTCCATTATTTGATCAAAAAATCTATTAGCTTTATTCGCTTCCTAACATGACCTGAGCAGTGGAATCCCAATGTTGATGAAATGTAAAGCTCAAGCCTTAACCTTTTGATTGAGTTCGTCAATTCCACAAATCCACCGCTCAGTTTACGGTAGCAAGCGAATAAATTTGATCGGATGCACGAATGGATATAGGACTGTTAGGTTTCCTAGTTGGTATATATTTTTAGTGGGGTATAACGTTTCATTAGTTTCCATTCGTTCAGCACATTGGAACGACTTGGCCATAAATATATTGTTAGATAATTCAGATCAGTCAGTCCAAATACAGTCATCGTATCAGTCGGTTACCGATAGCGTTTTTTATCAATTCCCATACAAAACGGGTCCAAACATTGGTGCCGTGACCAGGATTTGTATCGATTGCGGAATTCTAGTGTCGCTTTTTGCACATAACAAAGGACGACGACATCGTCACAGTTTGCATTGTTACATTGGATTTTGTCTTACGTTTGTAAGGAAATCCCAATTGTGTGAACCAGTAATACAATAGGGCAAAGGGCCGTCAAGCTGGCGCTTGGAGGAAACGAGAAGCCCTGACACGTGTGGATCGGATTGGGATCCCGGAAAATTATATACATAAGGCCTATGCTCATAGGCTCTCAGGTGAGTAATACTCTAATACGCTCGTTTCGGAGGTACTGTTCTGGTGTTCTCTCTCTACAGCTATCTTCTTACCTTCAACTACACCGATATGGGGAAAAAAATGAAATCAAAGCTTCAAACCAGAGAAAATATTGTTAACTTCCTTAAACGGACCCAACGATTCGTACTAAATTTTGATCCAGCCACTGATGCCAACCAGTTAGATGCTCGTTTGGACAAGCTCGACGAGAAATGGATGGAATTTGAAGATTGTCAAGCCGAAATCGAGGAGATGGAGGAACACGAAGCTAATATGGAGGATCATCAAACGATTCGGGTGGACTTTGAGGAGTTGTACTTTTTGGTAAGGGCAGGGCTGAAATCAAAAATGCCACCTACCGATACGTCTTCCCTAGCTCCTTCCACAAGTAATAAGGCCGTCGCTGCAAGAGCCGGCATTCGCTTGCCTGAAATCAGCTTGCCGGAGTTTAGCGGAGAGTTTGAAACATGGTTACCTTTCTACGACACGTTCAAGTCGCTCATCCACGATAATCAAGATTTAAGATCGATTCAACGCTTTCATTATCTGCGAGCGTCTCTGAAGGGCGAGGCACTTAAAGTCGTAGATGCTTTCCCGATGAGTGACGCGAGTTATGACGTCGCTTGGACTGCTCTAGTGAAACGGTTTTCAAACATATCAAGCTGAACAATGCATTAGGTCCTAAGTAACATTGAGAGATTCTCTTCGTCGACTTTCTCTTTCGTTAATAGTTTGTCTATTAAACGATTTGCTGGTGTTTTTGACGTATTGGATCCCAAATTACACTTTATATTATAGTACTGTGTGTTGAAAATACTTGAACATGTTTTTACATAGCCGTAGGACCGCAAAGAGAAAGTCGACGAAGAGAGTCTCCCAATGTTACTTAGGACTTAATGCATTGTTCAACTTGATATACCTGCAGAAAAAACGTCATGTCAACGCTTTACTGCAATACTCGAAAGTAAAGAAGATTTCTGCCGCCAAGATTCACGAGCTAGTGGATTGCTTCGATCGTCACACAAAAATTCTCGATCAACTCGGAGAACAAACGTCATGCTGACGCAATTACTAGTTTCGAAGTTAGATGATGAATTACAAAAAGATTGGGAAGAATATATCATCAAGAAGGACGAGCCAGGTTTTTCGGATGTGATGGATTTTCTCAACGAGCAAACACGGATCCTCGATGCAGTTGCAGTGGATCGCAGCTCAGAAGTTATACCATCGATGTCCTTAGCAAATAGTTCCGTTATAAAGAAATCAACGGCACGGTTTACGGTTCATGCGTCTGCAGAAAACTCTTCAGCGAAGTGTCAACATTGTGAGGGCCCACACTACATTTCGGCATGTCCTGCTTTTCGGGAATTGGATGAGCGATTTCAGGTAGTTAATGTGAAGAAACTATGCAGTAACTGCTTACGGCGAGATCATTTGAACCGAGATTGCCAATCGCGTTTTCGGTGTCGCTCTTGTAACAAGAATCATCATTCTCTGCTTCATCCGGGTATGTTTTCGGCAAGTCATCCGCCCACCTGGACACCGAATGTACAAATGTCACAATTTCTGACGATGAGCATCAAAGAGCAGTCCAAAGTTCAAGTTGCGACGATTTAAGCCTCAAATGTTTCGACGGATCTCCGGGAGCATCACATTTTTCTTTCTACGGTGTTGGTTTCAGTAAAAGATCGTAACGGACGAACACACGTGGCACGAGCTCTCCTGGACAGTGGATCTCAAGCTAATTTGATATCTGAGCGTTTGTGCCAAATTCTCAGGTTGCCGCGTAAGGATATTAGTGTACCAAAATTCGGAATTGGACATTCTCAAATGCAAATCAATCACTCCGTTACTGCAACTATCGGCTCACGATTCAAAAGCTACTCCGTTCCTATACATTTCTTAGTGTTAAAGAAAGTTACGAGTGACCAGCCTTCAGTGACCATCCCCATTGGTAATTGAAACCTCCCTAAGAACATGGACTTGGCAGACCCAGGATTCAACGAGCAAGGTACGATAGATCTCCTGCTTGGGCTCGAGTACTTCTTTGAGTTTTTACTATTAGACGGTGGCCGGGTTCAGATACAGCGGTCTGGAAATGGCTTGCCTCTTTTCGTTAACACGATATTTGGATGGATAGCCGCGGGTAGGACAGATCTTGGTGGGTTGAATCCCATCCCGAGTTGCCATCTGGCATGTGATAAACCGTTAGACCAACTTGTTGAGAAGTTTTGGAAGATCGAGGAAATTCAAGATATACCAAAACTCACTCAGGAAGAAATCGATTGCGAAAGTCATTATGCAGCAACATTTTAAAGATACAAGGAGGGACGGTATCTAGTACGACTTCCAAAAAAAGAGGGTTTCGATGCTATGATCGGGGACTCGAAGGACATGGCAATTCGACGCTTGATTCAACTAGAAAGGCGATTTAATAACGATCAGAACCTTCGAATGTGATACAATAATGCAATTCTTGAATTTATCGACCGTGGTCAAATGCGCCTCATAAAACCGGAAGAAGAGTTAAACGAAAAAAGGCTCGTGTGCTACTTGCCACACCACCCGGTATTAAAAGATACTAGCACTACCACTAAGATAAGACCGGTTTTTGATGGCTCCGCGAAGACGACTAGCAACTACTCTCTCAACGATGCCCTATTGAAAGGTCCGACTATTCAGGATCCTCTTCTTGATCTACTACTTCGGTTTCGGAGGTACAAGGTGGCATTTAGTAGCTGATATCGAGAAAATGTATTTGCAGGTGATGGTTCACTGCGAGGATACTGCGCTAATACGAATCGTCTATCGTTTCTCTCCGTCTGATCCCATCGCAATCAACGAGCTACAGCGCGTAACGTTCGGTTTGGCGCCATCGTCGTTTTTGGCAATAAGAACATTACATCAGTTGGCAAAGGATGAAGGTGACGCTTTTCTAAGGGCAAAGGCTGCTCTAGTGGAAGATTTTTATGTTGATGACTACATTGGTGGCGCGAGTACAGAAAAGGATGCAATCTTGTTGAGGCAGGAGCTGGAAAAATTGATGCGGAAGGGCGGATTCCGATTGCGAAAATGGAATTCGAATGTGGAGGAGGTCTTGCTGGGTGTTCCAGAAGAGGACCTGGGAACACAGGCCACTATGACTTTTGACGAAGAAAATAACGTCAAAGCACTTGGAGTTACGTGGAATCCACGATCGGATCAATTAAGCATCGATTTGATAAATTCTGTTTTAGAGGGTCCGTGGACTCGACGGAAAGTATATGCGGTTATAGCACGCCTTTTTGACCCTCGGTATTCTGGCGCCGGTGATCTCATGGACTAAAATACGCATTTGTTCTCAAAGGACTTCAGATTTGAGCTGAAAAAGTGTCAACTAGAGGGAAATCAAACTTTTGATTGCATGTATTAACATTGCGATCACCACTCATGTTTGTTTTTCTGTCTTATAGTGATTTTCAGTCTTTGGCTGGTTCATCACTTGGACTAACGGCTGTACAACGGCAGTAGGAAGGAATATAGTTAATCGATTTTTTTGATCGACGAATGAACATAGGCCCTATTCAAAAATTAAATGTGGGTTAAACGTCAAAAACGCATGAAGAGAATAATAAGAGTTTGTTCTAACGTCAATTGAATACTTGCGATGAGCTGTAAATAAGGTAAAAGTAGAATCCGGCGGAAATCAAACGTCAAATGTGCTCAAAAACAAATGGTAATCTACTGATTTTCAAGCCAAAACCATTGTTTACGTTTTGATTAGAAATTTTATTTAAAGGAAAACATATTTTGGAACCCGTGCTTACTATCACTCATGTTGGATGCATCGATGGAGAAGGTGAGAAACAAATTTTAAGCTTCTTTCGAGAGTTCTTGCACCTATGGAATATTACGAAACGGATGAAGGATAGTTTTTTTAAAAGCTAATGCTGAATGGCTCGAGGATTTTCTTGTACTTTCTGAACCTTGCTCAAGAACATCAGGAGATTATGTTAATGAAGGAGGCCGACCTTCAATAGAGTTCGCCGAAAGCTGAAACCTGAGCAAGCGTCGCAAAACTGAAAATTTGCGTCGTACGTGCAGCTCTTGTACGATAGTTTCACTCATACGTCGTTGAAAATCTCTCTAATAAATTTAAATATTGATCTTCTTCTTATCTTAGGTGAATTGCAGTGTGCTACCGAAATAACTGCACCGAAGTTTGCAAATATCCTGAAGACTGGTGTAACTACGCAAAAACTATCTGATGATCAAGCTTTGGCCATTTTTGTTGATGCAAAGCTATCTGAGCGTAGGTACAACATCGCGAAAAAGCCTGCAAAAAGCATCTATCCACCATATGACTCAATCTCGGCCGCTAAAAAAATGTGTTATCCTTCAGACTTTGAAATCTCAGAAGGTCATTGCAAAATTGACTTACAAGAGCTTTTGAATCATACTGTGTCAAGATTAGTAAATCTTGTCGATTTGAATTCTATGAATTTGACTCATAAAGATTTTTCACCTTGTTTTTAAATGGGGTATGGATGGAACAACTTTGAATGAGTACAATAAAAAACACACAAACTTTGATAGCTCGGACGCAAATGTAATTCTTACATCACTTGTACCACTAAAATTGTTTCAAGATAAAATTATTATTTGGGAGAACTTGTATCCATCGTCGACGCGATTTTGTCGGCCAGTTCTCATACAGTTCGTTAAAGAAACTGCCGATACAACACGTCAAGAATATGACCACATGAGTACAGAAATTGCAAAGTTGCATCCTTTTATTTTGAATGTTAATGGGATACATCTAAATGTTACATTTGAGCCTATAATGAGTATGGTTGATGGCAAAACTTTAATCTCTACAACTCACACAATCTCCGCTCAAAGGTGTTATCTGTGTAAGGCAACATCGGCAGAGTTTAATTATGTGGACAAAATGCTACAAAAACTGGTAAACGGAGATTTCCTGGATTTTTGTATGAGTAGTCTACACTGTTGATGCTTTCAGTGCCTGTTGCATATGTCATACAGGCTTGGGTTCTGCAAATGGGTAAAAACAGCTCATATTGAGCAATTTAACAGCACCACAAAACGGATTCAAAACGATTTTTTTATCAAACTGCGCCTACACATTCAAAAACTGCGATCAGGATTCGGTACCAGTAACAACGGTAATACGGCAAGGCGTTTTTTGCCAACGCAGAAATTTCTTCGGAGATCACCGGAATCGACTTGGAGCTGATACAACGATTTCGAGCATTGCTTACTGCAGTTACGAGTGGAGAGAAGATTGATGCTTCAAAATTCAAAGCACATGCCACAAAAACCGCTTACCACTACGTGAAACTGTATCGTTCGTATCACTTCAATTCATGGATGCGAGATAATTGATCATTCTTCCATTCCCATCGGCAAGCTTTCGGAAGAAGCATAAGAAAGCATGAACAAGGAGCTCCGAAGGACGCGTGAAAGTCCTGCCTGGAAAGGATCTCGTGAACGGACAACTGGTGACATGTTCCGTGGATTATTGGTTGCATCGGATTCAATTGTTTCCAGCTTCAGGAACAACAAACCGAAACCAAAAAACTCTTTTCCGATTGAAGTGCAGAACTTGTTAATTTAGGATGATGGTGTTGATGAATGACATAAGAATGTAAATAACGACTGTTCCAGAAAGTATAAGCACACCTTATTTTAACGGTCACTTTGAATATAATGAAATATTTTAACATATTTTAGCTGCGTCCTTTTGATTGTACATTTCTAAATGACATAGCATCAAAAAAGTGCTCAGTTTTGTGTTACCTATCAAAATGCGCGGTCTTACTCCTGAACAACGAAACATATCGTGCACAAATGGTGCACTGTGAGCGGACTCCCTTTGAGAAAATTGGCCAAATAAGAGGGTGTAAGCGTCGCACAGTGGAGTAACTGAGGTAAAAAGCTAGTCAAAATTATTTTCTGCTGTTAATGTGATATTTTGTACGTATAACTAATGTAAAGCATGAATATTTCGTTTACCACCATTTTGCAACATTGATTCCACCTACCAGTGTGAAGTTTCGTTTTATTTGTTATGACGTGGGTTTTTTTTTATTGTCATACAGATTGGGCCGAAGGGTCACAGATTGTTACGTTGTCTACGTTTGTAACGTTGTGTATGCGTAGGATTTATGGATATATGAACAAGGCAATATATTTAAAAAAATCAGGGTTGCCAGTTCTCTTGGAAAACGCATAAAGAAGTTTTTTGATTTTCACGAACATCGTTCACTTGAAAAATTTATTACTGAAGAACGATTTATCGTAGAGCACAAATTTGTTCTCCAAACTATGATGAAGATTTCTCAAAAATTAGGAAAAAAAAACAATCTAATAAAAAATCCACAGTGGACAGAAAATGCTTGAAAAAGCCGAAAAATCCATTTTTGAATCAATAACAAAATTTTAATTTTTTTTTCAAAAATTCGTTAGTGTATATTTCTTAAAATTTCATAAATGAAATTTTGATGATAGACAATCGGCTTTACACAAAAAATTATTTCCAATTGGCATGTGTCAATTGTCTTCTTCTTCTTCCTGGCTTTTGACGCTCTTCATACGAGCTTTACCTGCTTCTCAACTTAGTGTTCTTAATTGCACTTCCACAGTTTTTAATTGAGAGCTTCCGATGCCAAGTACCATTTTTGCATTAGTATGATTGTGTGGAAAATACAATCAGACCCTATGCCCAGGGAGTCGAGAAATTTCCCTCACGAAAAATTCCTAGACCCGACCGGGAATTGAACCCAGCCACCTCCAGCATTTGTGTTGCTTTGTAGCTCCGCCTTTACCGACTGAGCTAAGGGAGGATCCTGGTGTGTCAATTGTCTAATTGTCCAATTGCCATGTGTCAATTTATCTTTTCATGCTCTGGTGCAAACGGTGATTATCTTTGTAGATAAAAAAATAAACCAGACTGGGTCCAAACTTTTCTGATACTGTTTAATTCAATCGTTGACTTTAGAATTATTATTTTGAATTATTTATTTTGGACCGGATGGCAGTTCAATCATTCAGAAATGAAGCAACGTGATTTAGTGGACCTAAAAAATTCATGTATCATTTCATAATTATTACGAATTTAAAACCAATTCGTCAGAACCAACTTTTAAAAAATAAACATTAGTTGTGAGTACAAACGTAAATATATTTCAATGACATGTTTTCACTCTTTGAAGGTGACAGTAAAAATTAAGTTTGTTTCAAGCTTCCGAATCAGTGTCAGTCTCTGATTCTTTATCACTGTCATCTTCATCCATCGAGACTCTTGGTTTCAGAAGCTATAATGCATCGTGTGAAAATACAATTTCTTTGCCTTTGGTCTCATGCTTGTAATACATGGATCTGAGTTTAAAAGTAGTCTGTTTAGAATATCCCGGTTGCACATCTTTCTGGAAAACTTCCTAGAGAAGTTCAAGCGATATGAACGGAAATGTTTATTTCTCGCCTCTGCTGCCTCCTCAGATAGCATTCCTATTGGCAGCATAATTAATCATCAATTAAAAGAAAGATTTGAGCAATAAAAAATAAAAAAAGTGCCACTAAATAATTAAGGCCTGTGCCAACAAATAATGTGTGATCAGCATTAAAAATTTAGAAATGAGCAATAATAGATGAGAAATGATCTTTGGATAATCTAATTGTGGCCGGTAAATCTGTCAAATAAAGCAACAGCTATTAGTATATGTGCTAAATATGGCTTTATTTCCGCCAAATTATATTATTTTAGCACTAAACTACTCGCATGTGTCTTGGAATTTTTATTTGATTTTCCCATAAAAATAGTAAAATGAGCAATAAATAACTGAATAACCACAATAAAAAAACTCAAATGTCTCAGGTAGTAGATACAGTTACCCATCTTTAAATTCAAAAATAATTTGATATCGTGAAAACTTTCCCATGAAATATACAACAACACCATTTAAAACTAAATGGGTTCCAGAGAGCAGAAAATAAATCCAGGCAAAAAATTGGGAATGAGCCATAAAAAGTTGTGTTGTGTTTTAGGACAAATAAAAGAAATGATATGGAAGAGGTAAAATGAGCAATGAATATTCCATAATGCGCAAAAGACAATGATATTTTTGCAAATGGACTTATGAACCTACACATTCCAAATAAGAGTTGTTGAGCTTCTACAATTGATATTTTTATCAAAGAATATGTTGAGTTTACCAATAACCATAAGACTGTCCCTTGAATGGAAAAAATATTTTCGGTAAGGATGATCATTTAATGTGGTCACTACTTATAAATAAGGTTGATAAATGTATCCATGCCAAGGAAAAGTACAACAATCAACCTGTGAAAATTTTGAAATAGTCATCAAACCATTATCAATGTTCAGGCGCACAAATAAAAACAGCATTCGGAAATAAAAAATATGATCAATTTTATAATATAAAGCAGCATTTAGAAAAAGACTACTCATTTAAATGGCTTAAATTTGTCAAAGCAGATTGGTAACAACGCCAGTAAATTCTTATTGTTGACGAACATAATTCGTCATTCAAACGTCCTTGTAATTGATCTACTCATCCACCACACCGCGATTCCACACAGTTCAAGGGATTACCAATGGCACTTTGTATGGTTCATTCCCAATTTTTTGCCTGGATTTATGTTCTGCTCTCTGGAACCCATTTAGTTTTCAAATGGTGTTGTTGAATATTTCATGGGAAAGTTTTCACGATAACAAATTATTTTTGAATTTAAAGATGGGTAACTGTATCTACTACCTAGGACATTTGAGTTTTTTTTTATTGTGGTTATTCAGTTATTTATTGCTCATTTTACTATTTTTATGGGAAAATCAAATAAAAATTCCAAGACACATGCGAGTAGTTTAGTGCTCAAATAATATAATTTGGCGAAAATAAAGCCATATTTATTTGCACATATACTAATACAGTACTGGAAATAAAGTGCTCACCAAAACGAATAATCTTGAAGAGTGACACCCTTTACACATTCAGAGAAAACCTTGAGCTGTATTCGACATAATTCATCTTATTCTTCCGTTTTATCGTTTCGTGCAAAGAAAATAATAAAAATCTAGGACTGGAAATTTATATCTTAATTTTTATTGAACCTTTTCTGTTATCGACTGGAAAAAATAAAGTGCTCACAAGAGAAATTGTAAAGAAAACACAGTATATAAAGCTTTTAGTACTTAGTATGTCCACCTTTTGCCTGGATCACTGCTTGTAGACGTCGTGGCGAGGTTGTGCAGATATGTTTCATCGATGTTCTGCCACGCTTCATTTAAAGCTTTGAAAAGCTTGGTTTTGTTCGTCACTTCGCCTTTATCCACCTGTCTATCCAAAATCGACCACAAATTTTCAATTGGGTTGAGGTCAGGTGATTGTGGTGGCCATTCCAACAGTTTAATGCGATTTGCTTTGAAGAATGCAGTTGACTTTCGTGCTGTGTGCTTTGGGTCATTGTCCTGCAGGAAAATGAAGCTTTCCTCAAGCCCCATTTTAAGAAGCGATTCCTCCAGATTTTCATTGATTATATCAATGTAACGATCAGCAGTCATGATACCTTCGATTTCTACGAGATTTCCAACGCTGGACCACGAGAAGCACCCCCAAACCATAATACTTCCGCCACCATATTTTACAGTTTTCTGCACGTTCTGATCCAATAAGCGTTCTCCCGACTTTATCCAAACACGAGGGCGCTGTTTCTTGCCAAACAGTTCAAATTTGCTCTCATCAGACCATACCACTCGTTTCCAGAATTCTACGGGCTGTTCCGCATACTTTTGAGCAAATTTCAATCGTTTGATTCTATTCACTTTTCTGATTAGAGGGCCTCGACTTGCATACTTGCTCTTCAATCCAGCTTCTTGCAGCCTGTAGCGAATAATTCTTTCGGATACCTTCAGATTCAAGTTTTCACGTATAGCACGGCTGGTTATTGATGAGCATCTTCTTGCTTCTCGTACGATTCTCGAATCTTCGCGTGGTGACGTAAGCCGCTTTCTCCCACGACCTGATTTGTCTGCCACACTTCCACATTGTTCGAATTTCTTCCATACCTTCCTTACACCAGAGTAGCTTAAAGCATACTTAGCAGCAATCTTCCGGAACGATTCATGGTTCTGGTGGTCTCGAACGATGAGTTTACGGATTTTTAGGGGGATTTGCTTACTTTCCATCTTAAAACACGAATAACGAACAAGTAAAACGGGGAAAAATTGTTCTTGAATATACCGCGCATAAACAACAATAAGAGGATATGTCAATATCAGCGACTGGGAACGAACAAAACACCGTAAAATATTATAAGGTAAAAGTGAGCACTTTTTTCTTCCAGTTCAAAAACAACTTAATTTAAGTAAAAAAAGTTTTTTTTGATTTCAAGAGAATAGCAATTTTTTTTCTACAAAAACTGAAAGATAACGCAAATTAAGTCAACTTTGCAGAAGAAAGCTAAATAATATAATCAAATTTGATGAAGTTATGAAGCAATGATATAATTATTTCCGGGTGAGCACTTTATTTCTTCCAGTACTGTAGCTGTTGCTTTATTTGACAGATTTACCGGTCATTAGATTATCCAAAGATTTTTCTCTCTTTTTGCTTTTTTTTTTTTTTGTTGTTTTTTTTTTGGTGGGTTTTTTTTTTGGTGTTTTTTTTTTTTTTTGTTGTTTTTTTTTGTTGTGGGTTTTTTTTTTTTTGTTTTTTTTTTTGTGTGTGGTGTTTGGTGGTGTGCTTTTTTTTTTTTTTTTTTTTTTTTTTTTTTTTTTTTTGATCAATACTTATGCCCGTGATCTCGGAAGTCTTTTCAGGATCAGCGAAAAATCTCCTAGCAGTGTTCCGATCATTGGTATTTCCACTCCCTGCTTTCGGAATATCGACCATCAGCCCCATCTCCTGCTTGAAAGCATACTGTATTCTTTGTTTCGCCTGTGCAACTTCAGTTTTTTGCTGCACTGTCCTCGCTTGCCAACATTTGATCGGTAGTTTGTAAGATATATGAAGTATGGACTCGAAAAATCTGATCCTTGCATGTAATGTAGACAATCCAAACCGCAATGATTCTGGATTGAAATCCTTACCTTCACTAAATTTATTGAAGTTCTCGGATGTTTCACCACAGACCAGTTGCTGCGTTGCAGACTTTCGTGTCCACCATTGTAGGCATCAATTTGTGTGAAATTCGTATAATTTCTCGATTCGCTGTTGACACTTCCGTTTGCTGTAAGTCTTTAGCTTGGTTCTCAACATATTCAATCTCCTCTGTCGTGACGGTGGTTGTTTCTTTAATGAAACGAAATCGTATTGGTCGACAGTAGCGTGGTGACGAAGGAATAGGATTTTGCCAAATGATTTTCTCACAATCGTTAATAGAAGTTCGCAATCTTAGAGGGACAAAAGAGCTTTGGAAGATACTGGCATCACTGTTTCCTTCTTCGTCAAATTTTTGCTTGTACTGAGACTGCTGTGAGCCATCACACTCCCATTTCGATACCAGCTCGAGGTAGTGTCTTTCTTTTACAGGTAGTGATTGAAGTACTTCATCCAAAAAAAGGCATAATCGCGATGCAGTGCAGTCCAACAGACCCTGTAAACGTATCTCGGCACTGGTCTCAGTTATGATAATCTTATCCTCATTTGGATAACACACAGCTTTCTCCTTTTGTATAACAGAATACGAAGGATACAGAGCCTTACTAAGACCCTGAATCACTTCGTATTGTTTCCGTGACAAATTTGCTTCAACGAACATCCCAAGAGCTTGTGTTGGAGTCATTTTCTGGATACAGTTTAGATTTTTACTTTTCTCGATATTCAACTCTATTTTTCTAGCTGTTGATGCACTTTGGGTAACATCTTTTATTATTTTTGCCTCAACAGGGTTGCCGACTGCCCTTTGACTTATCTGAGTTGCGTATGCCAATCCTTCAGCAGATGTCTTTTTGACGTAGGACTACGTCTGTGTTTTCAATACTGGGGTACACGTTCGAAATGCGAAAATTTGGAGAGTCACGAGAAATATATAGGTTTTGAACGTTAATAACTAAGTCATTCCACGATTGATTTCCAAAATGTTTGCACCAATCGATCGGAAAATTTTCTACGCTTCGATATCAATATTTAAAACTATTGATTTTTAACATTCAACTATTGAAATTAACGCAAATATAAGGTGATGTCTTATAATGCCGATTTTTCAGAGTGAATTTTATAAATGCACAGTACTTATCTATCACAGACTTCAAATTTAAGTAAGGAACGGCTCACATGCAGCAGTGCACGAAATAAAAAGGGGACACCTTCAAAATTTTCTTCATTCGCTCGGCAGCCATGGAGCTGTGAAGAGCGCCAATGGGCCAGTACTGCTTTGGCAGCTGGCGGTTGCAAGTACCCTGCAGGAGGGTACGCTTGCGAGCAACCAGCCAGAATGATGGCTCTGTGGCTGTCGCTAGCGTGTGGCTGGCTGGACAGCCATTTTTAATGCAGTCGTGTGCTATGTGAAGCTCGTGGCAAATTTATCAAATTTGGAGGGAAACATGTATGATCCAGTTGGTAGTCATAACACGATATGATGTACAAGTATATGTATAGATATATATGTAGATGATTTCGAAATATATGTAGATGATATAGATAAATATATAGATGTATATGGTCATGATATTGATATATTTGTAGATTATATCGATATATATGTAGAAGATATAAATGTATTTGATGATGATATTGATATGTTTGAAGATGATATCGCTATATATGTAGATGATGTAGAAAAGACGCAACGTTGAGTGTTAAAAATCCGTATCACTATGTCTATACAGGCAGAACGGCATTTTTCGGGGTAGAACCATCTGTGTTTAGCGCCCTGGTTCCTAAATTTCGACAGAATGTCAATAACTATTATATGATGTATTTCACACAAAAAGATCTCTCCAGGGCTACTATTCTGATTTTGAAAGAGTGTTATACTGAATTATTATAAGAATTTGCTCATTGTTTTGTTCCCAAGACACCTACCTAATTCGTGAATCCTGGCAGATCCTAAATTTCGTACAATTTCTGTAAATACCAAATATTTCTTAAAATCTTGTTTTAGCATAGAAAATAACTCAGGGTCGTTTAAAGTTTATTTGCCTGTTGCAATCGCAGCCCGCTGGTTGCTGCCATGTTATGATTTCCAACAAGTTGTTCAATGTTGGTAATGTTCTATTCAAAATCCAATCAGTGCTTGAAAGTGTTTCTGTTCGTTTTAGTGCGTTGGATAGAGTCCCTGCCTTGCAATACGAATCAAATATATTTGAGAAAGTGAAATGTCGCAGAATGTAGCTGCCAAGTATCAGAGCAGCAATCGGCGTGAATAAATCTTTAAGCTATTTTAAATAATAGCATGAGTTTAAAGTCGGTTTTCAAACATTTGGAGAAGTTATTAAGGGTTCATTTAATTCCTACAAAAAAATTATCGCTTGGTTTGATAACCAATTAACATAATGATTTTGATACAGTTACATATTCTTTAAAGAAACCTTGTATGTACTTGTATATAAAGTTCATATTTCGAACAGGTCCTCAACTATCTTTCATGCCATAATCAGGACCCTCTCAACCATCGTAACAAATACGACCGTGTCCGTATCATCATTCAAACCACACGACCCTTTTTAGAGCCACCAAATGCTTTCTAAAGAGTGTACAAGAGAATTTTCTCAAATCCTTACTTTCTAATGCTGGTCTACGAACACCCACGCTATTTTGACCTAGACTACGTCCATCGGGTAGGGTAGAGGTCAAATGAAAATTTGAAAAATAGCGACCATTACGAATATATGAAACATTTTGAACGCTAATAACTTTATCACTTCTCGATAGATTTTTGAGATTGTTGCTTCAATCAGTTGGAACTGTCAAGTCACTGTTCACAAATATCATTGACTTTGAATTCCCAAACAGACTCTCAACAATCCATGATGCGATAAGGATAATGGTCTCCAGCTAGTCGATCATATCAACACAATCACCACTGCCAGCATAGCCGTTGCCCTTTCGGCATATCAACATTTAAATACAGTCTAGCACCGCCAAAAGATTTGTAAAGAGCAAATCATAGAATTTTCTAACATGCTTACTTATCTATGCCGATCCAACGGGACGTTAGAACAGCACCAACGTTGCAATGTTGCTCTACGAAACGAACGAAACTAATCTACCATGTTGAACCAGACAATGCATCCAATGCAACCAATCCAATCGATCAATGCAGCCTCTATTCTAATACAGGCAATTAAAAATAATAATAATAAAATTCTTGCTACGTAGTCCTACGTCAACTTTGCGTACAACCCCATTGGGCTGTCCCTTATAGTTTTTCTGATGTTTTCGGTACGTCGACGTTTACTGCGATCACTCAAATTATCCAAATTTAGTTAAGGTCGCCCTGCTGTAGTTCGTGCAGACTTTGACCACTTTGAAAATTCAACCGTACCGTTTAACCAGTTTTTGTGCATTTTGCAGAAAGATTTTTTATTAAAACTTGATGCTTTCCATTTGCGTACAACCTGTTTTTTTGAAATTATGGAGTTGTTGTTTCAATACGGGCACTCCAGTTTCTGGACAGTGCAGCATGTCTGTCAGAAACGCTTCAATGTGCACAAATTTTGCATTCAGTGGTTTTGCATCTCACCTATGCAGAATTTCACAAAGAAATGATCTGGAAACCAGATTAGTTGATCCTGTAATTAAATACAGAAAAAATATTATTCAGGCAACTGACTGGATCATGAAAATTGCCTCTTGTAGAACAATGAACATGTATGTATGATATTTGAACCGGATATATACATTTCCATTCAATTGGCTACCAAAAGCAGCTAAAATAGCCGTGAAGTTACTGAAGGACAACGTTTACATTTTAAATGGTAACATCGTGCGTTTAATTGTAAAAAAAACCTAGTTTAATTTCAAATGTATCTAGCGCTGGAGTTCGGATGAGTTCGGAAGAGTTAATTACAAGAATTTAATCGTAAATATATGACCTTTCATTTCATTTTTGTTTCACAGAAAACTTTCACTTACTTTATAACTGAAATCAACTTTACGTAAAATATAAAACGGAAAACTGTGTGTTCAAATACATTTTCAAAACATGTCTCAAACACGCATTATATAATACCAACTGTAGTTATTATACCGTGGAAATATAAGACATACCTTTCTCTTGAATATCCATTGTTATGAATAACGTTAACTTGTGTAATTAATAAGTTTGTTAACTTTTTCTGAATACGCACGCACAAGAAATATAAGCGCAAGAAACCGGACGACAATTACACCAACTTCATGCGAGTGGCACAGGATGTAAACAAAGCATTTTCTCTAGATTTAGCTGTCAAGTTATTCACCAAGGTATACACGATTAACTGCAACTACTTAAATATATGTTCAATCATTTTCATATTTTTGATTTATAGCCAGGTTTTTGTTTCAATTACTCCTCAGTGCGTCGGAGCGGTACGATCTGCGGTTCGAAAATATAGAGAACAGTGTACGTTTGAAGATGCGCCGAAGAGTGGTCGGAAATCCGGTCCTGTTAGTCCGGATATCGATAAAAAGATCAGGTGTGCCTACAAGCGAACACCAGCGACTTCCGTTCGGGATGTTGCGAAAAAACTAGGGACCTCGTAGAGTAACGTCATGCGTGCCAAAGAAAGACTTGGGCTTAAAACATACCAAAAGCAGAAAAAAAAAACCCAAAAGGAACCCAAAACAGGCCGCGTCCGTGAAACCACGGGACCGCAAACTCTACGATTCGTTATTGTGTAGAAATTCTGGGTGTATAATAATGGACGATGAAACGTATGTGAAACTAGATTACAAAACGCTTCCTGGACCAAAATTCTATACTGTAAGCGAAGACAAAGACATCCCCGAAACGGAGAAGGCAATTTTTACCGAAAAATTCGGTAAGAAGGTTATGGTTTAGCAGGCAAAATGTGAGTGTGGTAAAACATCTAGTCCGTACATCACAACTGAGAAGATGAACACTCAGAAATACGTTAAGGAATGTCTCCAGAAGTGATTATTGCCGATGATCAGGCAGCACGAAGGTCAAGTAGTGTTTTGGACTGATTTGGCGTCATGTCATTACGCAAAGGACACTTTAGAATGGTACATAAGTCAAAATGTTTGTTTCGTGCCGAAAGACATGAATCCGCCGAACTGCCCGGAGGCACGGCCAATCGAGACTTTTTGGGTTTTAACCAAAGCAAAGCTTCGAAAATTCATAAAACCAGCGGACGACATCCAAAAATTTAAAAAAGATTGGCCAAAAGTGGTCACAATGGTTGGAAGTACCGTGGGAAGTAAACGAGAGTAAAATATCATATAAAACACAAATACATATATGATTTGCCAAATAAAATTATTAAAACTAAGAAAAACATGGCTTTTTTGTTATTTTGAAAGTGTGCTTATGTTATACTTTCTGGAACAGTCTATAGATGTGGTAATGATTTTTTTATACCTCTAAGTAAATAGTATAGTATAGTATATGGTTGTTTATTATTACTTTATTACTTTACCTGGACAAAAATACCCCTCAAAAATACCTTCTCCTGGAGCAACCATCATCAATGATCTACTTCTCACAACTTCTTGAACAGCCACCAACAATCTGTGCTTACATTAAAAGTGTTCACCGTGCCACCATGCGCCTCCATCGCAGACAAAAAAAATTTCATTGCTTGGAGCAATAAGGGGCAAAACGAGACCATGAAAATCCGAAAGAGCAGAAAATTTACTATAGAATGTATATTATGCGATCCTTCCGAACTGTTTCAGCAGATTGTACAGTGTACGATAGTAACAAAAGTTTGTTTTTTTTTTCAGATCTCCTACCACATACCTATATCCATGTGTTCAAAATTAATAAAAAAATATTTTCGGAATAAAAAGTACAAGTCCTTCAAAATTAAACTTGTTTTGCATAAATTGGATCAAAATTTAAAGAGCCACAAATATTTGAAATGCTCCAAATGTTTGTAGCTTTGCGCATAGAAATTGATAAAATTAGCTGTCACAGCAACATTTGAACTGCTGGCAAAAAATGAAACCTCAACCAATGATCCTGAAAATTCGAGACTTTTTTAGTTTAATGTAAGAGAAAAAATGGAAAAATATTCAATGTCAGAAATATGAACATAAACTTTTTATGTTTTGTCCGAAGTACTGGGCTCTAGTTAAGCGGAAACACTTCGAACCTAAGAAGAAAGCAAATGGTACCGATGATTTCAAGAGAAGATGGAGAATCGCCACGGCTGGCGTATCTGAGGATACCATACGGAACCTGATGACGGGTGTACCACAGAAAGCTCGAGAATTTTACAGAAAGAAGGATTAACATCCAATGTTTCTAATGTAGATATAACTCTATTATTGTAGAATAAACAATCAATTTATTGTAGAATTATGGAAAAAAATTTGCTGCTATTCAGGTGAATGTCCGTGTCCCCTACCACTTATTACCTACCGTAATTACGATTGTGGAAAAGTTTAAGAGGATTTTTATTATTCCGTATTTCACATGTCAACATGGCCGACCAACAGGAGTTTAATAAAAAATGATTTTTTTTTCAGTCATATAGTAAAAACTAAACAAAATTTCAACTGGTCAGTCCTTACTATTAACAACTTAATGTCTATTCTTCAACAAGAGGTCACTGGACGGCACTGACGGTCCATCTTCCGGATACAAATCCGGATCCTCGTGGTCAACTGCTTCGTATCCTTGGCCCGCCAATTATTTTTGTACACTAGGGCACTGAGAGAGCCAAGGGAGCCACGGCTTTGAAATCCCTTTGTCCGATATGGCGATGTACAGCAAAGCTTTTTTTCAAATTTATGCTTAAACTTATATTTTACTTCGGGGGTGTGGCCGACTTGTCGCTGGAATAGTAGCTGTCATTTCCTGGAATGTGGGTCTTCGAGAGCGGAAAGTAACTTTCGTCGTCCAGCACAAACGACGTCTCGCGGTAGTTCTTCGTCATCCACCGGCATTGTGATTTCACGGTAGCTATCTGCTCGTCCGTGTACTCGGGGGACCGAGTCTTTGTCCGACAGACGATGTCCATTATCTTGAGGACTCGGTGAATCAAGGTATGGGAGCAATTATTTTTTCGGCCGGCGTCACGCAAACTCGTTCCGTCCATGTTGTCGATCAGCTTTTTTAACGCTTTCTTATTCTTCTTCGTCATTATCTTCACCGGACGGTCAGGGATGGCAGGATCCGGTAAACTATACTCACGGGCACGTTTTCGTATTGGAAGTGGGGTACCGTAAAGCGTTTGGCGATGGGGTTCGGTATTAAAACAAGACAAGGGGGGGGGGGGGGTGGTTGTTGTCGTCGTCGTTTGTTGGAACGAACGAAGGGGAAAAAAGCAAATTTTTCTGTGTTGGGGGGGGAGTAGAGTGGGGTGGTGGAAGGAAAAAAAATTACTCTTTTTTTAGTGGAGTGCAGGGTGGGTTTGTTCGGTTCTCTCTCTCTCTCTCTTCTTTTCTCATCTCTCTTTTTTTTTATTACTGGTATCACCGTGATCAAAATTGAACTCCGTGAGGTGGAAGTGATAGTGAAGTGAAAATCGTAGTAGCCCTCAGAAAATCTATGGTTTGCGTCACTTTTTTCGGTGGCGTGATGGTGCCGAGGCAACCATAATAACACCGAGTTCATTCGAATCGTCACCTCGGATGAACTCTTTCATTTTTTCACTTTGGTGACATTCGTAATAAGGTTTTTTGTTTTCACTTCGCTTTCACCGTGAAATGAAAACCGTAATAAGCCCCAGAAAGGTATTGAAATCATTTTCATTTTTTATTGAACACCCGTTTGTAACCGTCCTGTTACAGTAAGCGAAATGCGATGTTTTTTTTAATGTGCACCATGTGATCGAGCATTCAAGTAAACATACCAAACAGTAGCGGTGAAACTCACTGGGCAGACATCATGGCCATGCTTAACGGTCGAGGGCTGCAAAAGGCGCGCAAAGCCATGGAAAAATGGTGACACAAAGTCACGGGTGACGAGCTGAAGGGTTCTTGGATGCTCTGTGAACAGGGATCGTGCACTTAGTTACAGGCGAGCGTGTAGACCAGAAGTGTTCAGTATTGCGGAATTATACGTTTGAAGCTACGCCGAGTTTGGACCTTTTTTGTCCGTTTATTGGAATCACTTTTTTGGTTGGCGAGTCAAGGACCGCCAGTGCACGCTACGGTGGAGGAGGCTTTTTAGTCACCTAATAGCAAAGGACCCACATTCCTCTGGCTTCGGGCCATAAGTGTAAAAGAGGATATCCATCTCGGGCAAAGGCCCTAAATATCAAGGAGAGAGTCCCTCCCCGGTTCGACAGACCGGCTACGTCAGGAGGAAGCGCCTGTGCATCAGAACCGGCTCCGCAACCGCTATCCCAGCCGATTATCAAATCACCGTCTCGGTCGAAGTGAGCGAACCAACCGCCATCGGACTACAGCCTACGAACGGTAGACGCGCCAGTCTGACCGCCATCGCGCTGTAACCAACGGTACACCAGCCGGTAGTTCCACCACCATCTTGCCGAAGGTTGGCATTTGTTCGTCCGCCATCGCCGGAATCTTTCTGGCACCTTATCGCGAGCGCTCGCGAGACTGTAGTCGTCGTAGTCACCGTCGTCTTCGTAGTTTTGAAGGTACGTCCTATGTCCAACCACACGAAAAACCGCAGATAGAATACAGTGTATGAGTTTATCCGTTCTGTGTAGTTTATTTATTTGAAAGCTTGAGTGCCCTTTAGTCCGCAAAGCCCCTCCAGTTTGCCCAGTAGTGCGCCGACCCTGTGACCCAGTTCCAAGAGTCTCGTGCTGCTGAGTTGTTGTCGGGTGAAACATTAGTTTCACGTTAGTAAGGAGACCCATCTAGTTTACTATAACTTTATGGTGCGAATTTCTTTTCGATGCCAAAAGGGTTTTGTTTAGAAGTTTTTGTTCATCACAATTATCAAACTTAAATGATGTTTCATAAGCTCCACCTTCTGGGTTTTTCTTTTCATCAATTTGATAGTAATGCACAAACAGGTTCTCCATCATCGGAATGACAACATAATTATTTATCACATTAAAGCAGAAGTGCAAACATTCTAACAATTCGTGTTACTTGGAGTGGATCGACTGCGACGCTTTATTTCTGTGTACAATTCAGAACACCACGTCTTTGTTCTGACCGTAAGTAAGTAAAAGACGACATTTCAGATTCATTGATAGTTGAAAAATTTCAAATTAAACAGCTTATTTTGAAAAAATTGAGCATATTGTATATTTGTATATTTAACTTCAATCACTCACTGATGTTTGTTAGGGAAATAATTTTTTTTTCAGGCTCGTTCATGGCTTACTTGTTTCTAACAATTTCACTGTTTCCTATGGCCATCAAAACAAGCACTTTTGTTTCGTAAAATTTTATGTTGGCGCTTCAATCTGTGAACTTTAGTTAATACCAGCCTCAGACAGAACGTGGCGTAAACATAAAACAACAACAACAACAATAACTATATTTTGACTCATATTCGCTTACATTAAATATGAACAAGGATGAATGTTCAGGTACGTTTTGTTGTCGTTCGAATATGCAACGCTAAACTTTCGAACAACGCTGGATTGAAAAATAGTGCTAATTTATATTCGAATGCATTTTTTGTCTCCCTGAAAATTGTCTTGCTATTTTCACTACCTAAAAATATCGGAAACCCTTAGAAATATCAGTATAGACCAGGAATTGTTTTTATAGCTGTCTACGAATAACAAACAATGATCGCACTAACCGAGAGCTTTCTGTTCCAAATGCAAACCACTGCCTATTGGATACCACTAGCAACCGTTGTTTACAAACAAATTATGTAGAGTTGCGAAATAATAATGTAGCACAAGTTCATAATCGAAAACGCAGCGTTAATTTACCTCATCACTCCTAAATGGTCGAACACAATCAATGTGTATCTTTTCAGGATTCAATTTAGCTTCCTCAATCGCTTGAAAGTAGTTAGCTTGTAGTTCCGTGTACACATTTCGTTAACCAATCAATCACAGCGCTCATTAGCCCACCCGCTGTTTCACCATCGTCATACATACATGAATTCAGAGACATCATTTAAAGAACCTACGTCATGTCAAATAGCGCCTAAATTCGTTTCAATACAACTGAAAAACATGAACAGCAAAAAAAAATTAGAGAAGACGGCCTATGGACATTACTAGCCAATTTTTCATGCTCAATAGCCTCCATCACGAAGACTACGGTATGGGCAAAACCGTCTGTGAAATATGGCAATTAGGGAAATTACATTTGTCGATGGCAAATTTATCACCGACAAATATTGAAACTCGCCAAAAATGAATAATCGACGCAATTTTCGAAGATTGTTCCTACGAAGCGATTAGAAACATGAACCATTTCGCTCAATGCCGGGTGGTAATGCGAAAAGCTTACCCCATCATCCTAAAGCGAGCAGATAAGTTGAGCGCCGAAGCAACTCCAATCTTCGCATGCGCCAGATGGATTGCCTGCCGGTGGTTGGCGAGGTTCATTTTCCTCTCAAACGATGCGAAAATCTGAGCCGCATGTGCGAATGGGGAATGGAGCAAAATTATTACTATTATTTCTAATAACATTATTATTTCATGCTGAACGGGGATGAGGGAATAGTTCCCGGTGCTGTTTAGAAAACGAGCTTCACACCTTCTATGGAGCGGTCGGATCGATACCCAAAATGAACAAATGATTCGAGAACAGATTAGGGTTAAATTAACTCTCCAGATAGGAGTGAAGTTGCTATGTTTTTTGTTTGCGAAAAGTTCGTCATACTCAGAATTGCATGTATTTTTAAGTTTTAGGATTTTGTGGATAATTAGTCTCCAGTATCATTATGGGCTTCAAATGGTGAGTTGACAACTTCGAAGGAGGGTGCGACCGACCTCTGGTCCTCACAAGTTCCTACCTCACGCCTCCACGAGTCATATGATCACAAAAGACTGCCAGCTGAAACATGGAGACGCTGGTTGGCGTAGCTTGGGCAATGTTGTCATTTTGACAATAACGAAGTGAGGGGGTGCGAACATTTACATTCAATTTTTAATTTCAGCCCGGTTTGGGATCATCTTTGGGTTCCAAACCATTTTCCTTATGAGCTTGGAGCAACATTATTAGCATTAAAGGCTCAATTTGTTTCTAATTATTTAAGCATAACGTTTACATTAGATGTCTTTGGACTAATGGATGTCGTATATGTTGTGTACATTAATATATTATGTTCTCTTATTATTATTATTATTCTGGATACAAATATTAATCTTACTAGATATTAACGGTTAATACTACAGTAGTTGCGAAAGAAGAAGTCTATTGATGAGAGGATGGCCAGCTTAGTTACAGATATTCATTCTTTTATCGTTAACTCATATTAATATTATATTACGTCATTAAATTATTTTATGTTGAGATATGAAATGAAAGTATATTATTATATTTAAATTAATTTTATTACTTAAAATCATTGTAGTACCTACGAGATCTACTAAAAATGATTATTTCGAAGCAAGGAAACGGAACAGCATATATATTATATCAGAAATTACCAAGTTTTGTAAAATAATTTAAAATTCAATTGTTTTTTCTTATGGCTATTATCATTATCTTTGTTTTCGTGATTTATATATATTTTCGAATACAGATAATTTTATTATTTCACTTCATAGGTATAAAGGGTGATACGGTCAAAATTTGGTCAAGGGAAAACGCGTGTAAATCGGTGAAATCGTTTATTTAAAAAATCAAATTAAATTTCTTTTTCAAGTTCAATTAGTATAAAATTCAGGAAAAATATTCAGTTAGGCTTCCGCTTTTCCAAATCCGAATTGCCGGGCCTTACGCTTGACCCCTGCCATCAGATTTTGTACAGCCACCTTGTCCACCTTCTTCGCCGCAGAAAGCCAGTTTGCCTTGAACTGCTGCTCGTCCTTAGCAGTTTTTTTGGTCTTCTTTAGGTTCCGCTTGACAATAGCCCAGTATTTATCAATTGGGCGGAGCTCTGGCGTGTTGGGAGGGTTCTTGTCCTTGGGAACCACCTGCACGTTGTTGGCGGCGTACCACTCCATGGCCTTTTTACCGTAATGGCAAGATGCCAAATCCGGCCAAAACAGTACGGAACAACCGTGTTTCTTCAGGAAAGGCAGCAGTTGTTATTCAAACACTCTTTCACGTAAATTTCTTGGTTGACAGTCCCGGAAGCTATGAAAATGCTGCTTTTCAAGCCACAGGTACAGATGGCTTGCCAAACCAGATATTTCTTTGCGAACTTTGACAGTTTCGTGTGCTTGAAAATATCTGCTACCTTTCCCCTTCCTTTGCCGTATAAAACTCCTGTCCCGGAAGCTGCTTGTAGTCGGCTTTGACGTAGGTTTCGTCGTCCATTACCACGCAGTCAAACTTCGTCAGCATCGTCGTGTACAGCCTCCGGGATCGCGCTTTGGCCGTCGTATTTTGTTTATCATCGCGATTTGGAGTCACTACCTTCTTGTAAGTCGATAGTCCGGCTCGTTTTTTGGCTCGATGCACGGTTGTAGACGATACACCCAGCTTATTTGCGGCATCTCGGAGAGATAGGTTAGGGTTTCGCTTGAAACTACCGGCAACTCTCTTTGTCGTCTCAGCGGCTTCCGGTTTTCGTTTTCCCCCCGATCCAGACTTCCTGGCTGTCGACAAACGTTCCCCAAACACTTTAATTACATTTGTAACGGTTGATTTGGCAACTTTTAGCGATTTTGCCAACTTTGCTTGCGAGTAGCTCGGATTTTCGCGATGCGCGAGCAAAATTTTGATACGCTGCTCTTCTTGCTTGGACGGCATTTTAACAACTGAAGAGTGAATTCCAAAATCAAAATAGGAGCAACATTCTACACACACACACCTTCAAAATGAGGGGTGTTCAGGTTTTTTAAATGCAAAATTGAAAGAAATACGTCTAGTTGATATTGACCAAATTTTGACCGTATCGCCCTTTTATTATAATTATATTGCACGAACCTTATTATAATTCATTAATTTAAAACATTTCAATACTGGGATAGGAGGGTGCACCAGGGCATCATTGAAGTTGCAATTGGACAATGGAGTGGACAGCCAACCGGAGTCAAGAAGGGGACGCCACCGACGCCAGGAAGACGACTCCACCACCTGGACCCTACCTATCGACCCATGAATATGAGCTGGAACCAACGGCTTTACTACCCTTCCGAAGGAAACCTCAGAAAAACCACGACGTTGACTGGGATCAATCCCAGACCCACTGGGGTGCCAAGTAGCAGTCTCGCTAACCACTACATCACCGACGCCGGCAACTAAGAGATCTATCCACTATAATATCACCACATTTCTCACCACTTGGATATATATTAAGGGAACCCTCCCTTGAATTTGAACCCAAAAAATTGATTTTTTTTTTGGCAAAAATTGAAAGCCACATATTCGTAGAATATATGTTTAGAAGGATTTTTTGATACAATGAATATTTATTGAGTGGCAGTGCCTCGAACACACCTGTCTCACGTGCGCTGCGGGGGCTGCGTGACGCTCCACTGCTATAATTCACCGCGCGCCGTCAAATGTCTTTCTATTCCTTCTATGTACTGATACTCGAATTGTGGCATAGGGAACGTGCACAAATTACGTCCGTGATCTAGGGGGAGGTGGGTCTAAGAGTTTGCGACACCCCAAAAAAAAGCTGCATACACAAATTTGTGACTGGGGGAGTGGGGGTGGTTGAAAAGTCCAAAAACTGATGGACGTAATTTTCGAGCGTTCCCTAATATAGAAATATAATGTAGATGGCAGCACATAAAAAACAGATTTTTCGTCAAAATACAGTCCATATATTATAGTCTGCAAAACGCCACGTCCGCTGACGAGTGTTTACTTGTTTGTCGTTCAAATTTTGTTCACCGTTCCCATAGAGAATGCCGAATCTAAACTAAATACTAAATCGCCACTATCTCGGAGTCGGAAGAGACAATTTCACAAGTGCGGATCACGTCAGTTCATCAGCGAAACAGCTGAAAGACACGGGCTACGACGACATTGAGTTTAACAAAAACTCCACCTACGTTATTTGCAATTTCTTGCTGGTGTAAATTTTTAATTTGCAAGTCGTGTTATGGGGCAGTGAAATTTGAACGCACGGCTGGACCTGGGGTGGGGTTCAAACTCATTAGTAGTTTGATCATGCTCAAAACGTCAAATTATTCGTCTCCGATGTCGCAAAACGTTTATTTCGCGTTCTCGGGTGCGGGCTAGAAAGTGTGAAGACGTTTTGCTGTCTACTGGACATCAAAAACTCAGTCAGCACTACAACTTCTTGGATAATTTGTACGCTGCATCGAAGACCGTCTTCGACATTATTCAGTTGAAGGCAATGAAGGAAGAAATTGCAGTCAACACCGCAGCTGGGAGCGAGCCAACGCACTTATCAGTTTCCGGTGATGGTCTTGGAAAAAGCGAGGATTTTCGTCGCTGTTCGGTCTGGTCTCACTTATTGGTAAGCACACAGTCAAAATTTTGGACGTGATTGTAAAATCATCGTACTGCCAAGCCTGTCAAAATTGGTCTTTGAAAAAAGATACTCCGGAGTATTTAGAATGGCAGGAAAATCACGTCGATGATTGCACAGCGAATCATACTGGAAGCGCGGGCAAAATGGAGGTGGACGGCGTGCGTGAAATGTTCGGCAGATCGGAATACCTTCTGGGTGTTAAATATAAATATTATATAGGCGATGGGGACACTAAAACGTTCAAGGTCCTTGTTGAAATGGACCCGTATAAGGACTGCCCGGTGATCAAGAAGGAGTGCGTGGGTCATGTTCAAAAGCGTATGGGAAATCGACTACGCACGTTGAAAAAGAACACGAAAGGGCTCGGAGGGAAGGGTGCTGGAAAATTAACTGATAAATTCGTCACAGAATTGTCGATCTATTACGGTTTGGCGATAAGACGCAACGCAGATTCTTCATCTCGTATAAAAGATGCCATCTGGGCTACTTAAAGGGCGATACGGTCAAAATTTGGTCAATATCAACTTGACGTATTTCTTTCAATTTTGCATTTAAAAAACCTGAACACCCCTCATTTTGAAGGTGTGTGTGTGTAGAATGTTGCTCCTATTTTGATTTTGGAATTCACTCTTCAGTTGTTAAAATGCCGTCCAAGCAAGAAGAGCAGCGTATCAAAATTTTGCTGGCGCATCGCGAAAATCCGAGCTACTCGCACGCAAAGTTGGCAAAATCGCTAAAAGTTGCCAAATCAACCGTTACAAATGTAATTAAAGTGTTTGGGGAACGTTTGTCGACAGCCAGGAAGTCTGGATCGGGGGGAAATCGAAAACCGGAAGCCGCTGAGACGACAAAGAGAGTTGCCGGTAGTTTCAAGCGAAACCCTAACCTATCTCTCCGAGATGCCGCAAATAAGCTGGGTGTATCGTCTACAACCGTGCATCGAGCCAAAAAACGAGCCGGACTATCGACTTACAAGAAGGTAGTGACTCCAAATCGCGATGATAAACAAAATACGACGGCCAAAGCGCGATCCCGGAGGCTGTACACGACGATGCTGACGAAGTTTGACTGCGTGGTAATGGACGACGAAACCTACGTCAAAGCCGACTACAAGCAGCTTCCGGGACAGGAGTTTTATACGGCAAAAGGAAGGGGAAAGGTAGCAGATATTTTCAAGCACACGAAACTGTCAAAGTTCGCAAAGAAATATCTGGTTTGGCAAGCCATCTGTACCTGTGGCTTGAAAAGCAGCATTTTCATAGCTTCCGGGACTGTCAACCAAGAAATTTACGTGAAAGAGTGTTTGAATAAACGTCTGCTGCCTTTCCTGAAGAAACACGGTTGTTCCGTACTGTTTTGGCCGGATTTGGCATCTTGCCATTACGGTAAAAAGGCCATGGAGTGGTACGCCGCCAACAACGTGCAGGTGGTTCCCAAGGACAAGAACCCTCCCAACACGTCAGAGCTCCGCCCAATTGATAAATACTGGGCTATTGTCAAGCGGAACCTAAAGAAGACCAAAAAAACTGCTAAGGACGAGCAGCAGTTCAAGGCAAACTGGCTTTCTGCGGCGAAAAAGGTGGACAAGGTGGCTGTACAAAATCTGATGGCAGGGGTCAAGCGTAAGGCCCGGCAATTCGGATTTGGAAAAGCGGAAGCCTAACTGAATATTTTTCCTGAATTTTATACTAATTGAACTTGAAAAAGAAATTTAATTTGATTTTTTAAATAAACGATTTCACCGATTTACACGCGTTTTCCCTTGACCAAATTTTGACCGTATCACCCTTTATTTCCCAAAAGTGCTCAACTGACAAAAATCCACAACATCATTTTTGTCCGGAAGGAAGTAAGAGTTTGTGTAAGTGGCGAGTTTCTGAGGCAGAAGGGACATTGAAGACCTTCAAACATAAACCCCCGCTCGCAAAAAAATGTTGCCGAAGCCATCAAACCGATATACGAGGCTCTCTCCGTAGCGGACCTGCTGGAACGCTGCGTTGGAGCAAACACGCAAAATTCCAACGAATCTTTCAACGCGACAGATTGGAGAATGGCGCCAAAGCACCTTCATTGCGGAGATCAAGTAATCGACATCTGTACGTACATTGCTGCGACAACAAGGGAAGATCAGCTTTGTTGAAGATCATGCATACCATGAGCATAAGTATTGGCAACGAGGCCAGCCGATACGCCCAGGATGCCAACGCTAAGAGAATTCTGGAAGCTGAGCGACAAATATCGACCGCTGCTCGAAACGCCCGCGTTGCACATCGTCTCCAGGAAGAAGCCAAACAGAAGGAATTTGAAGTAGAGGAAGGTATATTGTACGGCCCAGGAATAAGCGACTAAGATAGAATAGAAGAGAAGAAGAAAGAAAGATAAAAGCGACGAAAATAGACATTGGGTGTTCAAAAATTGCAATATCGTTTCGAATTTGCGTGAGAATAAAATTTTTTTTGGTTCTCCGTTTTTCATTTGTTGTCTTTTTTCAAAAACTAATGATAAATTCGTACCGCGAAAATAAATTATAGACATCTTGGTCAAAATTTGGTACATCGAATTTTTTTATCCGCCATTTTGAATTTCGACACTTTGAATTTCGACACTTTGACTTCAAATTCGTATTCAAGGACCCTGAAAGCTTATAGGATCAAATAGTGGTGAAAACTGATCGAATAAAAGAGTAATCCCAAGGCAAACTTTCTAAAAACTTTGAACGCGTTTTTCTCGCAACCATGTTTTTCAATCTAACTTCAAGCTCCGGGCTTGAACTATTAATCCAATTCCCTCCATCAAATAACTCTTTGAAAGGTTATAATTTTTTGTACGGCTTGAACTAGCATTAATAAACAATTATTTATAATTTTTGAACACGGTTTAAATGAAAAAAAGTAGCGAAAAATTAAACTTTTCAGTTCCAATGATCACTTTGCAATGAGTTCAAGTTTAAATTGTCTGAAATTTAGTTCATGCCGTAGAAAATTTCATTATCTTTTAGAAATAATAACTAGATTTGATTTTTGTTCACTACAAGAGGCTGCAAGCTTGAAGTTGTCGCCCCATGTTTTGCGCGCAGAGGCTTACGGAAATCGACATTTTGTAGCCGCCATTTTGAAACAATTTTGTAGCCGCCATTCACAATATTTTTATCTTTTTGAAATCTATATAATAAAAATGAGTTGGGGTTTCCTTTGACACGATTTAAATCGCGAGCGGAAGGACCGATCGGCGTGAAATTTTGTATGCAGAGATTTTTAGGGCCGGAAAATAATCTTATGATGGTTTGAGACCCCTCCCTTCACTGAAAAGGGGGGCTCCCATACAAATGAAACACAAATTTCTACACAACTCGAGAACTAATCAAGCAAAAGAAACCAAATTTAGCATGTGTGAGTTTTTGAAAGCAAAAAAGGTTTTTATGGTAGCTTGAGACCCCTCCCCTCTCTAGAAAGGGAGGCTCCCATACAAATGAAACACATATTTCTGTATAACTCGAGAACTGATCAAGCAAAGAAACCCAAATTTAGCATGCGGAAGTTTTTGGAGGCAAGAAATGTTTTTATGGTGTTTGAGACCCCTCCCCACTCTATAAAGGGAGGCTCCCATACAAATGAAACACAAGTTTCTGCATAACTCTAGAACTAATCAAGTTAATGGAACAAAATTTGGCAGGTAGAGGTTTTTGAAGGCAAGAAATGTTTCTAAAGTAACTCAAGACCCCTCCGCCCTCTGTAAGAGGGGGGCTCTCATGCTAATGAAACACAAATTTGTGCAAAACTCGAGAACCAATCACGCATATGGAACCAAATTTGGCATGTGGAGATTTTTGGAGGAGAGAAATGTTTCCATGGAAGTTTGAGACTCCTACGCAATCTGGAAGGGGGAGAGAGGGGGGTTTACATACAAATGCAACACAAATTTCTGCATAACTCGAGAACTAATCAAGCAAGTGGAACCACATTTGGCAGGTGGAGGTATTTGGAGGCAACAAATGTTTCTATAGCAGTTCAATACCCCTCCCCATTTTGAAGGGGAGGGGGGCTCCCCCTACAAATAAAAAGCAAATTTCTGCATGACTCGAGAACTAATCAAGTAAATGAAACCACTTTTAGCATATGGAGGTTTTTGGAGGCTAGATTTTTATATACATAAAAATGAATTTCTGTCTGTCAGACCCTTATAGACTCGGAAAGTTCTGCACCGACCAACGTGAAAATTTATATGAAGGGGTGTTTGGGGCTGGGGAAGGTTCTTATGATTGTTTGAGACCCTTTCTCTCTCAGGAAGGGGCGCTCTCATACAAATGAGACACAAATTTCATCATAACCCGAGACCTAATCAAGCAAATCGAATCAAATTTAGCATGTGGGGGGTTTTGAAGGCAAGAATGTTTCTATGGTAGTTCAAGACCCCTCCCTTTCTGAGGGGGGGGGGGGTTCAAACAAATGAAACTCACATTTTTATTATAATCGATGAGCCCAGTGTGATGGTTCGAGAACTAATTAAGCAAATGGAACCAAATTTGGCATGTGGAGGGTTTTGAAGTCAATGATTGTATGGTAGTCTGAGAAACCACCCCCCTCTGGAAGGGAGGGCTCCCATACAAATGAAACACAAATTTCAACCAAAAATGAGAATTATCCAGGTTACTTAAACACAAACCGTGTATTTCTCGGGTAAGAAGCATGTTTTGATAGAAGTTTGAACCCCTGCTTATTCAAGAAGAAAAAAACTCATTTCGAAAAAAAAACCATAAACGTGACTAGAAAATAAGAAGAATGATTAGTAATTTCCATTTAATTCCAACTACCTTTATTGCTTATCTTGACAGATACGCGTATTTCGTCTACAATGTGCAGACTTCTTCCAGTCAGACCAGTCGAGTATTAGTACACGACACTGAAGAAGTCTGCACATTGTAGACGAAATACGCGTATCTGTCAAGATAAGCAATAAAGGTAGTTGGAATTAATGGAAATTACTATCATTCTTCTTATTTCTAGTTACAGGTATTCCACTCAACAGCTCACACTCTCCATAATTCATAAACGTGACACTTATATTAAATTTTCCTTCATTTAGTTGCAAGCGTAGCAGCGCACGCACCGGGTTCAGCTAGTCTTGAATAATAATCAAATTTAATCGTCAGGACCGGAAGTTCGTACGCCTTTTCATTCTCCCACAAACTTTGCCTTATTTTTGCCCAAATCCAGGGGAGGGTCCCCTTAAAGAACACTTATTCGGCGCGTTCTGCTCACCAACCGCTCCGCGAACGAAATGACCGAGAAAACCCCAAGTCTGTATGAGATCAGCCTCTAGATCTGTCTTTTGTATGCCAAGTTGGCTGCTTCAACGAACTTCCGCGTATAGGTACGTTTTGCGTGAAGCAGCGTTAGTCATAATCAGCGCGCGCTATCTATGTTTTGAGCCATGCAACAATTTATTAGGGTGTAGCTTACGAAATCATTTCATCCTGCCCATAATTATTTTTTTCCGAGAGCAATTCTTTTTCGTTTGAACTGACTACAAATTTTTTGGAAGTTATTTTTTTTTAATTGCCAAACAAATGAAGTGAAATATACGTTAAAAATTCATCAAAAGTTACAAATGGAAAAACTCCCCTCCCTGGTGATGCTTTTCAAAAGTGTACTGATTTGTGATAATAAACTATTTCAGTTTTTTCAACTGAGTTTATATGATCAAATGCAACATTTCAACTATTTGCAAATACTGTACTTGACCATTGATCACCTCTCCGAATCATAATGTTCATCGATATGAACTACTGGAGGAACTAAGCACTTTTGGGCTGCATTAAAGAATGTGCACACCAAAAAGTAGTCGTCGGAAATGCCCTAATGCAGTCTTCTCCGTGTACGCTTTGCTAATCCGATCACTACTACATGAATATTAATGTATGTGTGCTATGATGAAGACGTCGTTTGGCTACAGTAACCTTTATTCAGTAAAATGGCGTCGAATCAAGAACGCGTGCGCGAAGCAATTTTGCACAAAAGAGTGGAAAATCCAGATATGTCGCACGGCGATATTGCCAAGTCATTAAAAATCGCAAAATCGACGGTTACTAAAGTGCTAAAAAACTTTCAGCAGCGCTTAACTTTAAAGAGGAAGGTCGGTTCCGGAGGTAACCATGATTCTCGTTTCGTCGCGGAGAGGAAGAAAGTGATTAAAGAATTTAAGAAGAAACCGAATATCTCCGTTCGTGATGTGGCGAAAAAAGTGAAAATGTCTCCATCGTTCGTCCAGAAAGTGAAGAAAAGTGCAGGCTTGAAATCATTCAAAGTAGGTGTTGCTCCAAATCGTAACGACAGCCAGAACAAGAGCGCAAAATCTCGATCGAGAAAATTATATGACACTATGCTGAAGGAATACGACTGCATAATATTGGACGACGAAACATATTGCAAAGCTGACTTTAAGCAGATACCGGGACTACAGTTTTATACCTCGTTGCAAAGAGGAAATGTTACTGATCGTTTTAAGCAAAAAAATTGTCGAAGTTCCCAAAAAAATACCTCGTATGGCAGGCAATATGTGGATGCGGTCTCAGAAGCGACATCTTCATCACGACTGGCACTCTAAATGGACAAATTTACGTAAAAGAGTGTCTGAATAAACGACTGTTGCCGTTCATTCGGGAACACAACGGTTCGGTGCTGTTCTGGCCTGACCTGGCATCTTGCCACTATGGAAAACTGGCTAAGGATTGGTACATTGCTAATGGTGTAAATATTGTCCCAAAAATTATTGCAATCCGCCAAATTCGCCAGAACTCCGTCCGATCGAAAAGTATTGGGCTCTGGTCAAGAGGAATCTTCGAAAAACGAATAGCGTAGCAATTGATGAGAAAAGCTTCAGGCGTAACTGGCAGAAAGCTGCAAAATTGGAGACGGATGACACTGTGCAAAAACTGATGGAAGGTGTCAAACGAAAGGTGCGGGCATTTGGATATAACAGGTCAAATTGACTTAACTGTATATGTTTTATATTTGTATTTTTATGAAGTCTTAAATAAATGATTTACTTTTGATTTTCTCATATTTTCCATTTAATACCACTAATTTCCCGTTGACTACTTTTTGGTGTGCACATTCTTTACCACTGATCTGGCAACACTAGTGTGTTTCTTTCCAAAATGGTAAAGAACCAGACCAGCCCTGGGACCTGGTATTTGAAGTTAAGGTGAATTGCTGCTCCATGTATTTTTTTTCCTATCTTTTATCTCTCTCGCAAACTTACCTTGCAATTGATAAATCTCGATTGTTAGTGAATGAACATCGAATCGAACTACATCCGATTGCTCACAGCAAATAAGCATACAAACTGATGTGATCAAATATTCAATATCTAGTACAGACTCTGAGTTATTTCAATTCTAAATTTTTAGGTAATGGCTGCCGTCGAGGATGCTTCAGCGTAAGCCCTCAAGGTTTTGCCAGTGCCCAGGGTGTCTCCAGATTCCATACTCTAAATTTGCCACGACCAAAACTATCCACCGCTCTTTGATCAATGCACCCGGCAATGGACGAGAAATATTGCATTAATAGTTCGTTAGTCTTCCATCTATCGATCAAAGGAAATCGATCAAAAATATGATTAATCATCATTAAAATTTGTCATCACATTGGCCAATCAAACGAAACGAGTTCCAAAATGCGAGTAATGAATTCGCATTTCCAGATGGCGGCTGCCATCGTTGGACCTTGAATCATTTCACTCGAAAGCGGAAAGCAGACGCAATGTTAATTTGCAGAAATGGACCTGCTGCGATCGTTTTCCCAAATGAGTAGCTGTCTTCATTTGATCGATGTATCTCTACATGCTTCGGAAGTGGCATTAAGTCACGAAGGCATCGATTCGGTGTATCGAATTTAATTCTATGGCCGAGCAATTCATTCGTGTGCCCTCCAGCACGAGTCGTTTTCGGTTCCGTTCTGCAAACCAGTGATTGTCGAATTTGAGCTGAGTGCGCGCTTTGGAACGATTGTGATCGCGATGGTGAAGGTAGTTAGATCCATTTATGGGGGATACGTAGACAGGCATAGAGTTGGAGTCTTAGGCCAAGTTTTTCAGAAAACCAAGGGTTACAAGACTACGTGGTGCTAGTGAGCATGGAAAATAGCATTTCCTTTCATGTTCGTATGTTGATGCCGACCACTCAGAAATCGTCAGGAATATTTTACATGATTGCTACGATACGACCTTAACGATCTGCATTACGGAGTATCAGATCTGCCACTGAACTCTAGTTTGAAATAATTCTAACTAAGGAACATATTGGTTTTTGTAGTCAAAGAAAAATATCTTAGTCTTTATTACATTTTATCTTCTAGGGTTATGGGATGTAATGTTAGCCTAGGTCCTTCATTCGGCCTATGTTCCAAATATGTCATCAATTATGCGATAATAAAAAAAATCACTTTATTATCAGGATGACCGATTTATTTCGAAGCAATTGAGACAGTATTATTAAATTTATAGTTGCCCACTTCCACGCAATTTTTGATTCCTTGACATTTAAGACATCATGATTTAACTGGTTAAGCTGAACAGATTATCTACACGATCTTCGAATGATCTAAATTTGGCTAAATTGAACCGGTAAACTGCGTTTTGCAGCCTAGATGTACAGAAAATAGTCACACGTTACAAACTGGCTGTTCACATGTATAAAATAACACTGATTTAACAAGAAAACCGTAGACCCAATGTTAGAAACTTTTTTTTTCTATGCTCCCAAATATGGCCTGTTATATGGCAAGAATATTAAAAATATTTTTATTGGTGAAATTTTCAATAATAATGTCTGACTTTCGGTTGCATGTTTTTCATATGGCTCATCTAAACACAACCTAAAGGAACAAAATCTGTGAAGAGTGAATTATAATGTTTTGATTGTCGAATGGCCGCTAAATCTTATGTGAAACTCATTTAAATGTTTCTAAGCAGTTTTATTATGGTTTGATTTGTGAAATTTTGTGTTGGGTAGAGCGAATACAGCTGGCAACGCCGTAAATCAGAAAATCAGAAATTGTTTTTACGTAAACAACATCTAATAACAAATCTATCGAATGGGACGAAGTTGCATCCTTAAATAACGACTGTTCCAGAAAGTTTAAGCACACCTTATTTTAACGGTCACTTTGAATATAATGAAATATTTCAACATGTTTTGGCTGCGTCCTTTTGTTTGCACATTTCTGAATGACATAGCATCAAAAAAGCGCAAAGTTGAATTGAAATAAACCTAAATATATTGAAATTATATTTTACAAAAAGCCCTGCTGTTCCCACGTTTACCACTGAGCCTCCACAAAAATTCGGCTGCTACTTTTTGCTATATTTTGAGTAATTGTTATTTGAAAACACCTCTATTTTATAACGTTATTGTAAATATATTTGTATTCATGTATGATATATCGCAAAATTTGTCAAAAAAGAACAAGTTGCAGCATTGCAACAATATTTACATTTTAGATTATAGATCTTTATTTTCCAAAAAATAGTAAAAACTACTTTTTGCGATATTTTTTAAAAGTTTGCCAATATTTTGTTTTCTGTGTAAGATAGGTCTTTGACGTCTTCGACAACATTTTCAGCATGATCTATTAAACAATTTTGTCGAAAAAACCATCCTTCTAGGACGCTCCGTTAAAAAGATAGAATAAAGCGCCACCTATGTGGAGGAAATATGAACTAATAAAAACCTTCAACATTTATCTCTAAAACTGCAAACCTGTAGGAAGCATACACGCGACGCTAGAGGTTTTGGCCACACCACTGGGTTCGTTGCCCCACTGTACACCGGTGCAGAAATTTTACTCTACGCCGGCGACGTTATCCTTATTGTGAAACATAAAAATAAGGAGTGTATCGAAAAGTAGTTATAAACTTCCAAATAATAAAATAGGCATGAAAACATGGTTAAAATTAACATACTATTTCAGTTTATTATAGCTTAACATGTTTACAAAAGATCCAAACGGAAAAACTAGTCATCATGTTCATTTCTGTAGAATGCCCGTACCTTTGATTTGACACCTGCCATCAAATTCTGCACAGTGACCTTTGTGCACTTCCTGGATGCCGCTGCCCAATTTTTCTTAAAATCGGTCATGTTTTGGGACACTGTACCATCCTTCTTAAATATACGCTTGACTATTGCCCAATAGCGTTCGATCGGTCGCAACTGGGGACAGTTTGGTGGGTTGATGTCTTTTTCTACGAACTTGATGTTATTCTCCGTCAGCCACTGTAGAGTGGATTTGGCGTAATGTGCCGATGCCAAATCTGGCCAGAAGAGAGGAGGGGACTGGTGCTTTCTATACAATGGTAGCAACCTGTTCTTCAAACATTCCTTTTGATAAATCTCAGCATTTATAGTTCCTTTTGTATAGAAAATTGAAGAACGCAAGCCACATGTGCAAATAGCTTGCCAAATGAGCACCTTCTGACCGAATTTCTCCATCGCAACAGTCGTATCTGCGGTTGGCACACGTTCCCCAACAGATTTAGTATAAAACTGCGGCCCCGGTAGCGTTCTTGAATCTTCTTTAACGTATGTTTCGTCATCCATCAAAATGCACTGGTCGACATTGTCCAAAATGCAGCTGTACAGCTTTCGAGCCCTGGTTTTGGCACGAGACTTTTTGTTCCGGAGTTTGTTTGGGCACTTTCTGCTTTTTGTACGTCTTCAAGTCATTCCTGCGCTTGATTCGTTGAATCATTCCGATGCTGGTCCTGAACTTCTTGGCTAGATCGCGAGTAGAGGCAGATTTGTTCCGTTGAATATAATCCACAACTTTTTGGTCCAAATCGGGGTTGCTGGAGCCGGGTTTCCGGCCACTTCTTGGTAAATCCTTGAGGGAGCACTCCTTACCAAACTTTTCGATGATGCGTTTTACACTTGCCGGGTGAACATTTACTCTTTTCGCAATCTGGTTGTAAGTAACACCCTTTTCGGTGCACCAAGTGTGCAGAATTTTCTTTTTAGTCTCAAATTCAATTCGCGACATTTTGAATACAACTTTATCAACGGAAATGAATGAACCGAATAATCATTTTTGACATGTAAACAAAGCAAATGGCGCTTACACGCTAAAAATATATACAGTAGTTTATGCGTAATAACGCATCGAATGTTTATAACTACTTTTCGATACACTCCTTAGAACATTAGCTGACGTCTTGGCGCACAACGTGGATAAGGAAATAGCGATCTTACAATTTATCAGAGAAACTAACCTGTATAGTGAAATCTAATACTCTGTAATTTGATAACTATTCTACCCGACACGAATGCCACATAAATGGTAAAGTGTCTTTAATAAATAATAAAAATAATAAAACAGATAGAAAGAAACATTTAGTTTTCTGCGTTATATAATGCACATAAAAGGAATGCGAGATTTGACAGAAAATAACCGGATATTTCCTGTAAATTTAAGCCAGATAACGCCTGAATCTAGTCTGTTGTATGAAAGATTGCAAACATTGTTGTATAACGCATATAACACATTTTCGTTGTTTACGCCTGCTTTGGCTTGGAATTAAACTAGGGGGAATTTTACGCGCTTGTTAAAATTCATTATTTTTTTCTGTGAAATAGCATGTAGTACTGGATGAGGCAGATCTACTCAGATTAGGCAAAATGTTTATTTGCGTAGCAGAAAATCAAAAATACATTAAACAATAAGTAAAAAATGTCTACCACAAATTCTATTGCAGCTCCTTGTATTCAAGGCACTAGATTTTTCTACATCATAAAATGTCCATTGGGACTATAAAAACTTATCTGAATTCTGTGAGAGAAAAATAAAGGTGAACAACAATAATTAAACTTCTGTCTGTTAACATTTTCACTAAATGAATGTTTTGTACATCACAATGGATGAAAATGAAAGTAACGACCTCCCATTCACCCTCACATCGGAAGATGTAAGTATATTGTTCCAACTGAAATTGGTCAATTTATCATTCAGTTTATTTTAATTCATCGAGAAAAAAAGAAGTGCAACAAAGTTACTCGTTACTATCATTTTTTGTCACCATGACCCTGTTTGATTATTCTTTAATATTTAATTATGCATCAACATTCAACCATCCTTTTTTATTATAGGAAATACATCACAGCAAACTCCATTAAATTACCAAATACAGGGATCACATCCTCACAACGGAAACGATTCCAATTTCATCCACATGCAATGTACATTTAGTACCTACCGATACATATTATGTACCGCAATAATGAAGGAGGTATTTCATCAGTTCCGACTTCAATAACTCCGTTAACCTGCAGATCCACTTGTAGGTCAAAGTTCTACTTCATTGAAGAATACAACAACCACCCAAATATCTGCCTACTCATACCGGAGCCAACCGATGAATGAAAAGCCTTTCCTCCAAGATTGACTTTCGCTCGAAAATCGACACCGTCCAACCAAAGCTACGAAATTATGCATGACCAGAAGCAGCGGCCAAGAAGTCAAACAAAAAACTCTGCTATTACTATAATTTGCATGCCACCACACGTAGGTAGTTGGGACGCTAATTAGAGCCGAGCTGCGATTCGCCTAATATGGGCCCTCTCTTCCAACCGAGCGCGATATTCCTCGCGCGGCGAAACATTGATACCCACCTCCTGCTGCCCTCCAGGATCCGGAGAACTCTCCGGGTCTCCTCGTAGTCGCCATATGCTTACACTGCAAGCGATGGCCCATGCCGGCGCTAATAATGGTTATATAATTTTCCCAAATGATTAATAATAGAACGTTGAAATTTTGGCTTCCTAGACGTTAGGCAGCGCATGCCGTATGTACTTCCAGAGGTGTTGTTCCTGCGATTAATATTTTTCCTCTACCGTCTTGGAGAAGTAACTAGCCTCAGTCAGTAGTGGCTCCCGCTGAACGGCCGTTTCGCGCTTCTTTCATCACTTTCGAGCGAGTCTCTTAATTTAGTTCCGAGCGTGGCATGGCTCTGCAGTACCGAATAAATAGGGTTCAGAAAATTGAGGGGTTTTAACTTCGGCATCATCATAATCACACCTAGACATTTATGTACGCACTGGTAACAGCAGCCGTGCAGCAGCAGCAGTGGCAGTCGGCCGGCCGGTTGGTCGGGAGTTTATTAACTATTATTAAATTATTTGATTCTCGATCGGCAGCTCGACGACGGCTGCTCGAGTGAGCGCCTCTCTTTTAACGCACATTTTTGTTGTTACATATCAACCTAGCTGTGGCAAAGGGGAAGATATGGGAGCCACTACGGGAGACCAAGAGTTGCCACTGCGCTCGAGGCCAAATAAAGAACTCAGACGCCGCTTCGGGGCGAAGAAAATTTGACTACCAAAAAGCGCGCCCGGTTAGACCCGGTTCGGCTGGCAGCATGGCTGTTTGGACCTCTTGCTGGTGGCCAGCAGCGGTGATGATGCGATTCAAATTGGTTCTGATAGCTTGTTGGAATAAGATCGTTCTTGGGGGCAGCATGATATTCGTTAGGCGGAAGAACTTAACCCTTTTATAAAACCATCCAAGATTGTAATTGTATGAAATGGTTTGAAGATGTTCCTCATTAAAATGAATAATAAAGGTACTACAAAACGGAATTCAACCAGGGCTGGCAAATGCCATTTTCAATAAAAAAAATCCCATGCGATGTTAACCGAAACACACCTGATAATCTCATCGGGTGAGAAAAAGATAATTGAGATTTCTTCAAAATGTCATCGATTTTTTCGTCATGATAGTCATCATAGTGTTAGAATTCTCTTGCCAGATCGGCCTTTTCACTGAGGATTTTCTTTTTTCCCCCCTTTAGGCTTTACCTGGGATTCAGCGTCGTATACTGGCTTCGAGAGGAATTGGGCGGAAAAACTTCCCATACAAACCGTTACCAAGGTGGAGTAAAAGAAAGAATAGGAGAAAGGGATGAGTTCGAAATAGAAAAAGCGAATTAATTTGTTCGTAGAATTCAATTTCTTTTTAATTTTTATTGATTATATGGGTGTAGGAAAGGAAGGTAGGGTAGGGAACATTACCGGTATTGAAATCGTCTTCCGTCCAATGGGCTGTAGTTGTCGAACGGTGCCTACGGTGCTCCATGTAGATCTGTGCGCCGCCGCCGCCACTATTTTCTTTAGAAATCTGCTTTTATTACAAATGATGACATCTCGATGCGATATGCCATCCAGAGGGGTGCGTATGAGACGGTGATCGGCTTTGTCGGTTTGTTCTAGCAACTGCATTGTACATTTTCGTGTTTCAATTTTCAGCAATTTCGCGAGTGAGTTTGAATTTCAATATAATAAAATGTTAGCCTTTAATTTCCATCGCGAGTTTACATATTGATACCACAAATAATGGTAATCGAACCAGCGATGTGTGGAAAAAATTCGGTGCACTGAAATACAGGGGATGATCAAAAAGGAGAAGACTAGCAAAATTTTGTCCAGATTCAAAGTGACACAGTTCGGTGAATAATTAACCGATTTTGATAAAACTAGAATCGTTTGACGGAGAATTTAGTTCTAGTTTCAGCATAATTATTCAAAATTTCATTTGACTTCCGGGCACCGGAGATATCACGGATACTTTGAAGTTATGTCAAATGTGCTAATTTTCTACAGCTCGTTATTTTTTATGTTACTTGAAAATCGGAAATATTATATTTTTCTCAGAAACTAGAATTCATAACAAGTCTGTCAGTGGTTAAAGATCGGGAATCGGCCCATAAACAACCGAGATATGGCTATTTCCGTAAAATGTAGTTTTTTACCCAATTGCCTGACCCTTCTTATGTTGAAAAACTTCTTTTTAATTTATCTGTAACTCTGCGTATCCTTAACCAAATTAGATGCAACTTTTACCATACGATCACAAATTTATCCTAGTTTTTGGAAGAGTAGTGGACATATCGTTATTTTCCGTAGTTCCGGATTCATTATCGGGAATCGTGAAGGAAGTACCCTACCAGTGTAATGGCCAGAGTTAGAACTGTATCAAACCTGGCTTGCGACATATCAAACTTCATGATTTTACAAACCAATACCACTGGTAGTCAACTTGAGAGTATTTTTTCACATTGGCCACACCTGGTGACGTTCCGGATTCCGGGTTCCCCCAGGGAAGTGGCCAGATTTCGAATGATGTTAAACCCTGGCTTGCGACACATCAAACTTCATGATTTTACAAAACAATACCGCTGGTGGTCAACCTGAGAGTATTCGGTCACATTGGCCACACCTGGTGACGTTGCGGATTCCGGGTTCCCCCGGAGAATTGGCGAGATATAGAACGATTCCAAACTATGGATTGCGACACATCAAACTTCTTGATTTTACAAATCAAGATTACTGGTGCTCAACCTGAGAGTTTTCGGTCACATTGGTCAGACCTGGTGACGCTCCGGGATCCGGGTTCCCCCAGAGAAGTGGCTGGATTTAGAACGATGTCCAACATGGCTAGCAACACATCAAACTTCATGATTTTACAAACCAATACCACTGGTGGCGAATCTGAGGTTTCTATTGTGGGCATCAGGATTCAATGGCAAATTATTCAAACATAGTTTCGAAAATATATAAAAGTTCGGATATGCTAACAATAATTCAGTTATTTTGATTAGATAGATCGTTTCAAAGGAAAATCGCGTTTAATAAGGCGTGGGTCCACCATTCGCATTCAAAACGGCTAGGATACGCCTAGGGATGGAATCGTACAATTCTCGGATTGTTTCGATAGGTATTTTATACCACTCATCGATCAAAACCTTCTCTAACGCTTTTAGAGACGATGGTGGTGGAAATACACTTCTCACGCGTGCTTCTAATGTAGACCAAAGTGGCTCGATAATGTTGAGGTCTGGTGACTGTGCTGGCCAATCAAGGTCATGCTCTTCGTACCACGCCTTTATGATTTGAGCAGTGTGGATTGGAGTGTTGTCATCTTGGAAGATTCATCTGCCATCAGGAAAGATGGTCTACATCATTGGCAGCACCTGTTGGGCAATTGTGTTATTTTAAGTATATTGTGAAGGTTTTCTAAAAAATACCTGGTCATCCAATATTTCTTGATAATCTTTGGCCTTTATTTTTCCCTCCATAGCAACTAAAGGCCCAAGAGAATGCCACGATATTGCACCCCATACCATAACTGACCCCCCGCCATGTTTAACGGTTGGCAGAAGGCAGCCAGGGTTGTAGGCTTCTCCAGGAGTACGCCATACGTACACTCGACCTGTAGTTGGAAACAAGGTAAAATATGATTCGTCCGACCACACAACTTGGTTCCATTGATCTGGCGTCCATTTCTTATGATCCTTGCACCAGCGCTTCCTGTTTACCGCGTTTTGCGGTTTTATTAGCGGTTTAGAAATGGCCGCACGAGCGTAAAGATTCATGTCGTGCAGCTCCCTTCGGACAGTTGATGTAGAAACTGATTCTTGAAGCGCATTGTTCAAAGCAGCAGTTGCTTTAACAGCACTAATGCGTCTGTCTGCTTTGACTATGCGCTTCAACGAACGTTGCTGCCGGTCATCCATCTTCTGCTTCCGTCCACAGCTACTTTTATCAGGCGATGTTTTTCCATGTTTTTTATATTCCGACATTATCCGGCAAACTGTGGCCCTGGCAACACCAACCAGTTTGCATGTTTCAGCGATCGAAGCACCGGCTTCTCGAGTACCGACTATACGGCCCCGTTGAAATTCCGTAAGCTCTAATGGCATTTCGAACTGCACACTTCTGCACTTAACCTTGATTTGTCCCATGCGCAAGCACTCAATCCTGTCACCTTTTGTCTTCTTCTATGCAAACATGTACACGGATAAAAAATAATACCCAATTTGAGTTCTATTTCGCCAGGTCGATGGTTCCGTACGCCAAATTAATTTTGAGTTATTTTTCAATTAATTTTGAGTTATTAATTTTGAGTTATTTTTAGTTTAGGTATTGTTTTGTAAAATCATGAAGTTTGATGTGCCAGGGTTTGACATCATTCGAAATCTGGCCACTTCCCTGGGGGAACCCGGAATCGGGAACGTCACCAGGTGTGGCCAATGTGAAAAAATACTCTCAGGTGGACTACCAGTGGTATTGGTTTGTAAAATCATGAAGTTTGATATGTCGCAAGCCAGGTTTGATACAGTTCTAACTCTGGCCATTACACTGGTAGGGTACTTCCTTCACGATTCCCGATAATGAATCCGGAACTACGGAAAATAACGAAATGTCCGCTACTTTTCCAAAAACTAGGATAAATTTGTGATCGTATGGAAAAAGTTGCATCTAATTTGGTTAACGCAGAGTTACAGATAAATTAAAAAGGAGTTTTTCAACATAAGAAGTGTCAGGCAATTGGGTAAAAAACTACATTTTACGGAAATAGCCACATCTCGGTTATGGGCCGATTCACGATCTTTAACCACTGACAGACTTGTTATGAATTCTAGTTTCTGAGAAAAATATAATATTTCCGATTTTCAAGTAACATAAAAAATAACGAACTGCAGAAAATTAGCACATTTGACATAACCTCAAAGTATCCGTGATATCTCCGGTGTCCGGAAGTCAAATCAAATTTTGATTAAAAATGCTAAAACTAGAATAAATTCCCCGTCGAACGATTCTAGTTTCATCAAAATCGGTTAATTATTCACCGAACTGTGTCACTTTGAATCTGGACAAAATTGTGCTAGTCTTCTCCTTTTTGATCATCCCCTGTATGTCAAGAATGGTTTTACTCGTCATCTGCTTTCTTACATAGAGAATTTCTCTGCCAAATGAGCAAATGACTGAACTCGACCCTCTCCGATTTGGATGAAACTTTGCACATGTTTTCGGAATTGGTGACGATGGATTTTCCGCGGGTTAAGGAAATTTTTTGACTCAAGACAAATTTTTCAAAAGGGCGTATGTGTTTTGTCATGCGTATTTTTCAAAAAATCATAACTCGAAAACCGTTGGTTTTAATAAAATTCCGTCTAAGAAGAAGTTGTAGTTAATGAATTTGACTTTATGAAAAAAATATGTACTGTGAAAAAAAAAATTCTCCAAAAAATACAAAAATAAACTTAAAAATCAATTAGCAAATCTTTCCAACGTACGATTTTTTATTTTTTTTTAAAAAAAAGGCTTTGAGTTATAAAAAAAAGAATAGAAGTTGTTCTACGATAAAACAACTTAAGATAAAAAAGTTCTTAGAAGTAAGAAAAATTCAATTTTTTTTCCAATATGTTGTTTTTGCATAAATAACCATATTTTAATAATATAGTAAAATTGTTCTAAAGATTTTAAACAAAAATGCTTTTGGTGAGCAACATTCTAAATGTATCCGTTTTCGAGATAATTTGAAATTAATGTCGAAAAAATGGCTTTTTCCATGAAAATATCCCTTTTTCAAATGTTAGTTGTGATTGTTCATCTGCAAAAGTATTTTTTTCAAATTTTACATAAAATTTTCTACAATATACTTTTTATTACCGAGAATACTAGACAAACTGATTCCTGATATTTACTGTAGGTAACACGACAAAATTTGCTGCTTTTACTTACAGTATATTATGAAAACCTAACCCGAAACAAAAATAATTAGTATTCATGTTAGTGAACAAACGTATTTTATTCAGGTAGAAACATAATGTATTTAATTAGTTAAACTGTTTATACCAGTAAGAAAACAATTGTTACGCCCATTTATACCTATTCATGCATTCCCTTTGGTGTTGACAGAAAATATAATTTACATGCATACCCCTGCACATACCAATATTTCAAAAAAGTACCTAAAGTGCCTTCCTAGTACGTATAAAAAGGATTACATTACAAAGTCATGACATCAGTTTAACAGTGTCTTTCATAAGTAGCGTAAAGTGTAAAACGATTTGAAATGGAACTCGAAACAAAGCATTGTTGTAAACCTTTTCGTGAAATCGGGAGACGGTGTTCGCCTAAACTTAGAAATTTAACTGACAAGTTAATTGAAAAACTTTTATCCATGCAGTGTACGGTCCATTTGGACACGTCATTAAGAATTTGTGATTCATGTCGGTTATATTCGTATCGTCGTAATCCTGTCGAAAGAGTGGAGCAACCAGAAAACGGTGGACATGACGAAGCACCAACCACATCACGGAACGATTTGGAGGAAATACCATCGGCAGCTTCAATTACCTCGGCATCTTCTCAGGACGGTGACCTACCGGATTATTCCAGGATACACAACATTGAGTTATTCAATAATGGAATTGCAGGAATAAATGTGTCTCCGATATCCATTAGAGAATTTAAAAACGATAAATACCGTCGGCAAAAATTTGCCGGAATTGTAGCAGGTATTAGAAAATATCTATTCAGCTTACCACCACAAGAAGAAGTCGAAGAGTTAGCTACATTGAAAACAAATGTTGTGGAATATGATGAAATTATTTCCAAATTGAAATTAAAATTCATAGAACCAGATTGTTCGAGAATAGATAAAATACGTACATTAACAGTTTTGCCTAATTCGTGCAGGTAACAGCAGATAACGAGCAAATTTGAAACAAACAAATACCTTGCATTACAAGCAAAAGAATTGGCAGCCGAAAATAGAGTATTGGATCCCCCAACGACAGATCGGGGAATCGTTTGAATCCGGATATAAAGAATCAAGTGATACAATTTTTTGACGAGGACGACATCTGCAGAGCCATGCCGGGACAAAGAGATTATGTCTCTGTAAACACTAATGGTAAGCGTCAACAAATTCAAAAACGGTTATTACTTTCATCACTTAGAGAAACTTTCACTCGATTTAAAGAAATCAGTGAACATAAAATTGGATTTAGTACTTTTGCAGCATTACGACCAAAACATTGTAAATGGCTAAATGCTTCAGGTTCTCACAACGTTTGTGTTAACGCAATTCACGAAAATATTGATTTAATGCTTCACAGTTTAAAAAAATATTGATTCAACACTGATTGTAATCAACATTTTGAGAAGTTATTGTGTAAGTCATCATCAAGATCAAAATATTGTTACCTCCGTGAATGCGAAAATTGTCCCACGCTGTCAGAATTTGAGATAAGATTTTTAAAAGAACTTGAGAAACATAACTTGTCTGAGATATCGTTCGAACAATGGATTACAACTGATAGATGTAATTTAGAAACGCTATTAAAACCTGTCGATGAATTTGTTGAATATTTTAGCGAGAAATTAGAAAAACTATTAACTCATGATTATATAAAAACAAAGCAATCTAAGTTTTTAAAAGATACAAAGTCTTCATTAAAAGAAGGAGAAGTAGTTATTATTTGCGATTTTGCAGAGAATTATTCATTTGTACTTCAGGATGCTGTTCAAAGTCATCATTGGAACAAGGATCAGGCTACAATTCATCCGTTTGTTATATATTATATGGAGTCAGGAATGCTTAAAAATCTAAGTTTTGTTGTAATATCAGAAGTTCTAAGATATGATACAATTGCGGTACAAGTATTTATTTCTAAATTACTAACGTATTTAAATCAACTAATGAATATAAAAAAGGCCATTTTTATGTCTGATGGGACTGCTTCCCAATACAAAAATAGAAAAAAATTTGCAAGCCTCTGCAAGTTTAAAGAGAAATACAACATTGATTCTGAGTGGCATTTTTTCGCAACTTCACGTGGTAAGGGACCATGTGATGCAATTGGCGGCACATTAAAACGAATGGCAACAAGAGCAAGCTTGGCCAAACAACATGAACATCCAATAACAAGTGCGAAAACTTTGTATGATTGGGCTATTAAGAGAAATCAAGAAAATTTCACAAAAATATCATTTTGCTATGTTTCTCAAGAAGAATATGAAGAGGGAGCTGCAGAATGGGGTGGTAGTTTCCAGCAAACAAAAATGATTCCTGGTACACAGAAATATCACTCCTTCATTCCAGTTGCAGATAACAAAATCGCTGCGAAAATATTTTCAACTGACGAAATACTGAGTTTTCATAATATTTATAGGAATGTTAGGAAATAGTGTTTGTAAAAATGTAAATACAATTTTTTTTTTAAATAGTAGAAAAAATAAATAAATCATGTATGAACAAAAAAAAACTCCAAATTTTTATTTGGTAATTAAGATTCGTTAATTTCGTTAATTAAGAAGATGTTCAATCTTCTTGGCGTCAAAAGGATAGTTGTTGAAAATTTTATTTACAATTTGAAAAAAATACTTTTGAAGATAGACAATCACGACTAACTTTTGAAAAAGGGATATTTTCATGGAAAAAGCCATTTTTTCGACATTAATTTCAAATTATCTCGAAAACGGGTACAAATAGAATGTTGCTCACCAAAAGCATTTTTATTTAAAATCACTAGAAAAATCGTATTATATTATTAAAATATGGTTACTCATGCAAAAACAACAAATTGGAAAAAACTTGTATTTTTCTTACTTCTAAGAACTTTTTTATCTTAAGTTGTTCTATCGTAGAACAACTTCTATTCTTTTTTTATAACTTAAAGCCTTTTTGGAAATTTTCTTATAAAAATCGTACGTTGGAAAAATTTGCTAATTTATTTTTAAGTTTAATTTTTGATTTTTTGAAGAAAAAAAATTTTTTTTACAGTGAACATATTTTTTTCATAAAGTCAAATTAATTAACTACAACTTCTTCTCAGACGTAATTTTATTACAACCAACGGTTTTCGAGTTATGATTTTTTGAAAAATACGCATGACAAAACACATACGCCCTTTTGAAAAAAATGTCTTGAGTCAAAAAATTCCCTTAACCCGCGGAAAATCCATCATCACCAATTTCGAAGACATGTGCAAAGTTTCATCCAAATCGGAGAGGGTCGTGCATGATTTTGACTTTTTCCGGCTGATTTCATTTGGAAACGCTCCAAAGTGTTGTGCAATGCATGTCTAATCGAAGCAAAACAAAAGGTGGGTCTTAATTTGCAGGAAGACAGGGATCGAGACATTGAGAACGATCCTGCAATTGATAGGTAGTTAACATTCGGCAAGTTAGTTTTATTTATAATGAAATTGGTGAATTTTTCTTAAAATTGCTTGGGTAAACAAGGTAACGCCAGGTTGCATGCCTAAATATACTTTTTACGTTTTCAAAACTCCGATTTTCCTGAAATTTAAAATGGTTAGGGTAGTCTACCCCCTCGGGAATCTTGTCGAAGGATTTTGTTCTCATGTAATTTTAAAAGAGTGAGATTAACGGGATTTAGACACGGAAAATTAAAAAATCCGGCCACATTTAACATGTACTGGGATTAAAATCCAGCGAAAAAACATTCCAAGGTATGAGACTACTGTTAATTGAGAAATAAACGAAACTAGTGAATACTGGCGAAAACTCAACTATCTATCTATGCTTATGTAATGTATTAAATATGGTTACCTTCAAACTTTCATATTATCTTTCTGTTTAACGAATCGGTAAATTTTCTGAATGGTATTTCATAATTTTGTCAAAAATAATAGGAAATGTAATGTGCCGTCCAGACTACGAGTTATATCACTTGATATAAAGTAGCTTGATATCAATGTTCGTACATCTAGTTTTCACTGCATCTGGCGTTTTACATCAAGATTCATCATATCAAGTAATATAGCTCGTAGTCTGAACGGGGTCTAAAACAAATAGAGTTTATTTCCACAACTTGATAGCATTTTATCAGGCGTGAGAAAGTTCAAAAACCATCCATAACGATTACTGTAAATTAACAGTGACATACCAGATTTTTGCGTTGTTTAGTCAAGACTGTATAAATAAGGGGTATTCATTAAATTTAATATATATCGACACTAATATCACCGAATGAACATATTGACAAAACATTTGCCGAATAAAACCATTGTCGGGAATACATTGCTTTTATTTGTACGTGAAAAATCTCGAACCAAATCACTGCTCTTAATTTGAACTTTTTTATCATTGATTAAATTTTTGATCTTTAAGCTGTATATATATGAATTCTAAGGCAATCGATTTTTTTAATATTTAGTTTTTAAGGTTTTGATACTTTTAGATTCTTAAATTTTTTAATCTCAAAATTTTTAATATTTGTTTTTATTTTTTTTGTTTTCTGATTTTAAGATAGAGAAAATGATGGCTTTGGCGGGTTTTCTTCTATAATTGTCTGGGGGGTTTTCTAAAACTGATTGCGCTCATATTTTGCCAGAAGATTCACAATTTTGTATTTTCAGATTTCTAAACTTTGACATATTTTTAATTTTTCAAATTCATGGATTTTTTTTTCCAGATATGAAGATATTTTGAATTTTAAATTTTAAGATTTTATAATTTTTTGGATCCTCAGATTCCTTAGGTGTAGATTTTTAGATTTCGATTTTAAGATTAAGATTTGTAGATTTAGATTTATAAATTAAGATAATATTAGATTTTTAGATTTAGATTTTTGGATTTAGATTTTTAGATTTAGATTTTTAGATTTAGATTTTTAGATTAAGATTTTTAAATTAAGATTTTTAGACTTAGATTTTTAGATTTAGATTTTAAGATTTAGATTTTAAGATATAGATTTTCAAATTTAGATTTTTAGATTTAGATTTTTAAATTTAGATTTTTAGATTTATATTTTTAAATTTAGATATTCAGATGTAGATTTTTAGATTTAGATTTTAAGATTTAGATTTTTAGATTTAGATTTTTAGATTTAGATTTTTAGATTTAGATTTTTAGATTTAGATTTTTAGATATAGATTTTTAGATTTAGATTTTTAGATTTAGATTTTTAGATTTTTAGATTTTTAGATTTAGATTTTTAGATTTTGATTTTTAGATTTAGATTTTTAGATTTAGATTTTTAGATTTAGATTTTTAGATTTAGATTTTTAGATTTAGATTTTTAGATTTAGATTTTTAGATTTAGATTTTTAGATTTAGATTTTTAGATTTAGATTTTTAGATTTAGATTTTTAGATTTAGATTTTTAGATTTAGATTTTTAGATTTAGATTTTTAGATTTAGATTTTTAGATTTAGATTTTTAGATTTAGATTTTTAGATTTAGATTTTTAGATTTAGATTTTTAGATTTAGATTTTTAGATTTAGATTTTTAGATTTAGATTTTTAGATTTAGATTTTTAGATTTAGATTTTTAGATTTATGTTTTTAGATTTAGATTTTAAGATTTAGATTTTTAGATTTAGATTTTTAGAATTAGATTTTTAGATTTAGATTTTTAGATTTAGATTTTTAGATTTAGATTTTTAGATTTAGATTTTTAGATTTAGATTTTTAGATTTAGATTTTTAGATTTAGATTTTTAGATTTAGATTTTTAGATTTAGATTTTTAGATTTAGATTTTTAGATTTAGATTTTTAGATTTAGATTTTTAGATTTAGATTTTTAGATTTAGATTTTTAGATTTAGATTTTTAGATTTAGATTTTTAGATTTAGATTTTATACTAATCGGAGCTGTTACGTGGCTGCATCAGACTCGCATCTGACAATGGTTTCATTTGGCTCAGCAGGCTCTTGCTACGCGCCATTTGTAATGCAATCGTGTTCTAGGCTGCGACAAGCGGAATAAGGTGCTTGTGGGTGATTCTGTTGGTAGCCACATTTTGGTATGGCGCCTTTTCAAAAGACCGAGAAGGTGTTAATTCAAATGTAGAGCATTTCAAATCCGTCCTTTTCAGAACGACCAATTTTATTTTGAAAGATTTTGTTTGGTTGGAATTTACCCACCATTTCTTCCAAGTTCTTGTCAATTCGCAGCCAGTGGTGGCTTAACAATTATAGTTTTCCCTTCTCTATACTATTCCTAAGCGCAAATATAGAGCAAGAGTTGCGTTCCAGCAAGTATCTAGAAATTCCCTATCAGGGACAACGTTTTGATTTTCGAACATGATATTCGGAATTAACATTCTCTGCACATTCCAATTAGTACTGTTATGAATAGTTAATCTGTTGTGTTTTGATTTGAGTTGGATAGAGTTGTACTTCTAGGAAGATTTAAGTTTTGAGAAACTGTGAAAGTGAGAATCGTTTTGCCACCCGTATGACCATCTGAAGCGCGTTGAGATCAAACTTACGGAAACCCCTCCGAAACGACCATATACCGATGCCGAGCGAGCTCGTGTTTATCGGACGAAACTGAAAGCAGCCAGAGGAAACCCAAGCAACAAAGCTTGTGATTAAACAAGTTGAAAGTACTGTCAAATGACAAAATCAGATTATCAATATAAGTGTATAATACTTTATTTCATACCTTAATATCACGTTAAAAGCGCAAAAGGTGAAGCCTTATAAAACATAAAATGGAAAAAAATATGCTTATGCAAAAATATAACATTGTCAAGCGTGGGATTTGAACACTTGTCCTTGACGTGATAGGTTTGTAGCTTCTTTACTAAGCCACCTCCGATTGTTGAAAAGTCAACTCTGAGTATCTATGATTTGCTTCCTGTTGGCAGTGAAACCACAATCTTGAATAACAAATTCATTTTCAAAACAAAATACGTTTTGCAAAACATGGTTGTGGTAATGTAATTTCTATTAGTATTTAGAACTACCCATACCCATCCTGTTCATGTTTTATAAATGTATGGAGCCATGTTTTTAAGAACAATAATAAATTTTTAATCACTTGCAGCAGTGAAAAAAGAATTTTTAGCTCGAGTGTTAGTCAGAATGTGAGAGATCCAAACCGCTCAGAACTTGACATGTTTTGCAATACGTTTATAATACATTTAAAAAACAAACAATTATAAATCATTCTAAAAAGATATTTTGTGTGTTACTTGGGAATGCGTTGCCAACTACTACGCTATTTTTATGGAAATTTTTGCGACTGTCAACTTTAAAAAAAAAAACATTAAATTGAATTTTAATTCCCAAAAAGAACTTTTTCACACTACAAAGCTCTTGTTACGAGCCCAAGGTAGTGGACTAATCTTGGCTAAACAAAATGAAACATATAACATAAACGATAAAAACTTTAACACACAAACTTGAATGGTGTGAGTAACAAGTGAAACAAGGGACACCCAGTGGAACATAGTTCCTTTTAAGGGATCCCAGGATACAATAAAATTAATTAATTATACTCATAATAATATTGACAAGATATTTCTGGCATTTGATACTGGTTTAGATCGGGAATACATTGATTTCGGACATGTTAAATTGTTTGAATCTAATTTTAAATAAGGTTCTATTGTTGATCTATTTCAATTGCTGTTGAATTATGTTATAAACAGAAGGACCATAGAATCATATTCGCATTTGACCAAGGCTCTAGATCTTGTTAAATTATTTGCGTATCGTGTGTTATGATCGTGATTTATAGCAGGCAGAACTAGGCTATGATGCATATTTGGATTTTAACATCATAGATTAATAAACAGGTCTGTAGTACAGGTCACATAAGCCTCGTATTGGTCAGACGTTGTGCATGAGAGAGATATAAAGTTGAAAGGTAGGAATAACCGAGGTAATGAATAAATGATTTTCAAACATCTATTTTGCAAGACTTGTAACTTCTTGAATTTTGATTTGCAGGCATGGCCCAGGCAATAACCAGATATTGTAGGTGTTACCTTGAGCAATCTATATCGCGCCAAAGATAACGGTCTCCAGCTAGTCGATCATATCAACACAATCACTACAGCCAGCACAACCGTTGCCTTATATTATACCAACATTCAAACCAAACGTTCCTTTTCACGGTTGCCAAATAATTTCTAGGATGCGAATTTTAGAATATTTTAACATAGGGTAACGGGATGTAATGTCAGCCTAGCTTCTTCATTCGACCTATGTACCAAAAATGTCATTAATTCGCCGATAATCAACAAAATTATATTCCTATCAGGATGACCGATTTATTTCAAAGCAGTTGAGACATTATTAATCAATTAATAGTTGCTCACTTCGGCGTAATTTTCGATTGCCTCAACTTTTTAGACAATATGACTTTGCTGGTTAAGCTGAACAGATTATCTACACGATCTTCGAATGATCTTAATTTGCAGAAATTGAACCTATAAACCGAATAATACAGCCAAGAAACTAACGAAAATAATCAAATGGCTTAATGTAGTCTACGTTAACCGGTCGTATGTTAAACGCAACCCCACTTTTTTTCGAATAACTGCATACGAGTTTCTCGGAGAAGAACGCATTCTTTCGAAGTGCACTAGCGCCGGTGATATAGTGGTAAGCGAGACTGCTATTTGACACCCCACTATGTCTTGGTTCAATGCCAGCCGAAGTCAGTGAGAGTTTTCTGCGGCAAAAGATCTCTGGTCACGTCTTCCTTCGGAATGGAAGTAAAGCCGTTGGCCTCGGCTCATGTGTTGATGTGATGATGTAAGCAATATGTAGAGTGAAAGTGCATCCCTTTGGTGGTGAACCAGCCTAAGGCTGAAAACCATCTCAATACAGCAATAATAAGAAGAAGTAGTAGTAGTTTAGTTTTGGCTATGAAATTGAAATTGCATTGAAAATTTTTGAGTTATCAATCACCAGCAAAAACAAAAATACGTCAACTGTACGGCGCGACCTCTCCGGTCGTCTGGTTTGCTCAAGATTATCAATTTCCGTTGAAAATATCCATCAACTTAAACTGTTTCATCAAATCAGCAGCCGAATTCCGGTCAGAAATTGTCTTGAAAAGAAAAGAAATTTATGAAGGGATTTTTGAAATTTTCTTATTTTGGAATTCCCATGACATTTCGAAAGACTTTTTTTAACATTTAGAAAAGAAAAAGAAATATTAAATCTCTTAGAGATTTTTCGGAAGAAATTCAAAAAGACAATTTTTGTTCGCTGATAAAATCCTTTAAAATCAATCAATCTTGATATTCTTAGCAATGGAGGCATTCCTTTTATCATATTATCTTTCTAAAAAAAGTGGCATAAACGTCAAGAAAAGATAAAGTTGATTCGAGACCGTAGGTTTTTAACAGACATTAGCAATCCATTCGAAATATCAGATGGTGATTTTGAGAAACTATTTCGCCAAAATGTTTGGCCGAAAAGTTCATCGACTTGATGGATCAACCTTTAAATTCAATTCCTTTGAAAGATGAAAGGACCACAACAATTCCGGTACATTTACAAGTTCTTACAACGTTACGATATCTTGGTTCAGGTAATAAAATAATGTAAATAATTGGATTTCCAAAACCTTATCTAAAAAGGATTATCTCTAATCATATAACGAGTATTACTTTGAAAATAGTTATTGTGGCAGTACCTTCATAATTAATTACACCTTAAATACAAGTAACTTTTACTCCAAAATCTATCAGCAAAGTTTGAGAAAGTAAACTTTTTCTATCACTATTATCATTTACAATTTTATTTGACTTTTTTTTCAGCAAACACATAAACATTAACTATACTATATAATTATCATATTCATCACATTTTTGGTTCGCATCAAGTAAGAGTCGGTCAAAACAACTTATTGGCAGTTTTGCAAGCAACGTGCCATCGTATTTTGAAGAACGTGATTTGTTGCAATGGATGAATATCTTTTGGGAGAATTTGTTGTTTTTTCAAAAAATTATGCTGAGCTAGCTCGAATCAAGCAAAAATTCTTCCAGCATTACAATATTCCCGGAGCCATTGGAGCTATTGATTGCACACATGTTGCTATTTTGAGCCCCCCGAAAGATGTTGAGTACGTATATTTGAACCGAAAAGGATATCACTCAAAGAATGATCAATTGGTTTGTGATATGGATCTTCGTATTTTTAATGTGAATGCTATACGGAAAAAAATCCATTCTCATATTCCAGAACAAAAAATCACAACATCGTGAGCTAATATCAATTCCAAATATGTTACTTGCTACTCATAAACGTGATTCCTTAAATCCTATTTCCATGAAAAGAATCACGATGTCGTGAACTCAATTCATGTCTGTTTGGCATTTCGTAACACAATAAAAATGACTGGGAATCATGAACCTCGATCATAATACCGTGAACTCTGAAATCTATTTGCGTGATTTTGTAGCTCTTTACGTGAACGTTGTTCGTGAACTGTCATTTTATTGTAACGCATGTAAAAACTCTAGTCAATCATTGTTGTGAGGTGTAAACGAAAGTGAAAGTTTTAAAATGATTTTGAATTGAGTACCTAGAGAAACATTTCGAAAGTGTTTCTTTACAACCGCAGGTGGTGATGGTTGGAACGCCGAACAAAGCAGCTGGATTTTTATTGTCTTTGGTGGCGCAGAATACAAAGCCGATAATATTCATCATGCTATATGTTTATGCCTACAAGTATCGCTCGTATTAAATCTTAAGTATGCACCGGATGGTAAAACAGTCTGGATGTTCATACAATCATATTTATTCATATTTATTGTTTGCCTCAATTCTAGAAATGCTGAAGGTGACTCAAAATGTTATCAGAAGCATTTCTTAACTAAACGACCTAATCTAACCGAATGTATGATTCATAAGAATCCTAAATTAAACCTCTTGTTTAACGATAATTTTATTCAATAATTATTCCTTTTTATATGTTTTTAATTCATACTTACAATAAAACGCAATACGCATGCATGCGTATAATCGAATACCTTTAGCATTTTTTTTTCTACCTCTCATGCGAAAGTATACTCTCATGTAATTATATAAATTCTTGAATTTTGTTCTAATATTCATGAACAAAAATTTCGTTCAGATACAGTCCGTGAACTACGTGGCTGCTTTTGTGAACTGTATCACGATATAAATCCGATTTCGGAAACATTAATCATGAATACGTGAACTAAATCATGATTACCAAGAAAAGTTTTCACGTTTTCATGACACACGTTGCATGCAACTACGTTACTCTAGCGTTATATTAATTTTGTGGAACAAAGTTCACGTATTCATGACTTTTGTTCATGGTGTATTTTCGTAAATGAAATTTTGACTTGTTCTGAAATTCGTGACTCGAGGTTGACGTATTCCGGAACGATTTTTTATCCGTGTAGATTTGGAGGTTGATGCTTTTAAATACATGGAAGCGTAGCCAAGTGCGTCGATTTTTGAAGCAATGATATGATAGCGGAAGCAGTAACACATATTTGCTGCGAGACGAAGGATACCCTACAGAACAATGGTTTCTTGTTCCATATTTAAGGACTGCAAGGCAACCGGAAATTGATTTCAACACAGCTCACTGTAAGGCATGGAACCCTGTCGAACGGTGCAACGGGTGCCTGAAGTCTAAATTCAGATGCATTTCTCGTGACTCACTTTTACGATATGAGAAGGACTATTGCGGTCAGATAATCAATTGTTGTGTGATCATTTACAACTTTCTTGTTTACAATAAGTATCCACTAGAAGATATTTTGGATGAAAATCTGAATAATGAAGGTAATAACGTAATTCAAAAAGACGATTGATTTGGCCATGATGATGATAGTGATGGGCTCTTACACATAGGAAGAAGGGAAAGGTAAAACATTGATAATAACTATTTCAATAGATGAAAGCATTGTCAAAGCAAAATGATTGTATTTCAACATATTATTATTCCGCTTTCAGAGTTCAATAAAGAGTATAACCAGCATAAAAGTGAAGCTCATTCATTTAATAATAAGCTATTTTTACATCACCACTTCTTGGAACTTTAGGGAACTTGAGAGAAGTTCTTCCGAGAACCTGGGACGTTCAAGAATTTCAAGAAATTTCTGCAGAGAACTTCAGAGAAGATCATTACAGAACTTCAGGAAAGTTCATCCGAAAACTTCAGAGAAGTTCATCATAGAACTTCAACGAAATTTTTCTGAGAATTTCAGAGAAGTTCAACTGAGAACTTTAGTGGAATACTTCTGAGAACTTCAGGGAAACTCTTCCGAGAACATTAGCGAATTTTTTCTGAGAACTTTAAAGAAGTTCTGTTGAGAACTAAAGAGAAGTTTATTCAGGGAAGATCTTTTTACAACTTCAGAGAAGCTCTTCCGAGATTTTTTATTGAAGTTTTGTGGAAAGCTTTAGAGAAAATCTTTACAGAATTTCAGGAAAGTTCTTCTAAAAACTTGAGGAAAATCCTTCTAAGAACTTGAGAAAAGTTCTTCCAAGAACTTGAGAAAAGTTCTTCCAAAAACTTCTGGGAAGCTCTTCCGAGAGTTTTAAGAAAGATCTGCAGAGAATTCAAGAGAAGACCTTTACAGAACTTCAGGGAAGTTCATCCAAGAACTTCATCGTAGTTCTTCCGAGGACTTCAATGAAAGTATTCCGAGAACTTCAGGGAAGTTCTTCTAAGAACTTCAGGGAATTTTTTCTTGCACTTCTCGGCAGAACTAGTAAGAACTGAAGTTCTCGGATGAACTTTCCTGATGTTCTGTGATGTTCTGTGCCCTGAAATTCTCGGCAAAACTTCACTTAAGTTCTTGGGAGAACGTCCCGAGATCGCCGAAAAACTTCAATTAAATTCTCAGGGAAATTTTCCTGAAGTTCAGGGAAGAACTTCCTTGAATTTCTTGGAAGAACTTCCCTGAAGTTCTCGGAAGAACTTCCCTGATGTGAATTATGGAGAATGTGAGCTGTTTAGTGCAATACCTGTAACTAGAAAATAAGAAGAATGATTAGTAATTTCCATTTAATTCCAACTACCTTTGTTGCTTATCTTGACAGATACGCGTATTTCAATACTAATACTCGACTGAGTACACAACACTGAAGAAGTCTGCACATTGTAGCCAAATGCGCGCATCTGTCAAGATAAGGAATAAAAGTAGTTGGAATTACATGGAAATTACTAATCATTCTTCTTATTTTCTAGTTCCCTGATGTACTTGGAAACACTTCCCTGAATTTCATGGAAGAACTTCCCTGAATTTCATGGAAGAACTTTCCTGAGGTTCTCGGAAAAACTTCCCTGAAGTTCTCGATAGAATTTTCCTGAAGTTCTCGGAAGAACTTCTCTTAACTTCTCGGAAGAACTTTCATGAATTTCTCTGAAGATTTCTCTGAAGTTCTCGGAAGAAATTCCCGAAAATTCTCGGAAGAACTTCCCTGAAGTTCTTGGAAGAAATTCCCTGAAATTCTCGGAAGAATTTCTCTGATTTCTCGGAAGAACTTCCCTGGAGTTCTCGAAAGAACTTCTCTGAACTTCTCGGAAGAACTTCTCTGAATTTCTCGGAAGAACTTCCCCGAATTTCTCGGAATAATTCTCTGAAGTTCTCGGAAGAATGTCCCTGAAGTTCTCGGAAGAACTTCCCTGAATTTCTCTGAAGAATTTTCTGAAGTTCTCAGAAGAAATTCTCGGAAGAATTTCTCTGAACTTCTCGGAAGAACTTCCCTGGAGTTCTCGGAAGAACTTCTCTGAACTTCTCGGAAGAACTTCTCTGAATATCTCGGAAGAACTTCCCCGAATTTCTCTGAAGAATTCTCTGAAGTTCTCGGAAGAATGTCCCTGAAGTTCTCGGAAGAACTTCTCTGAACTTCTTGGAAGAACTTCTCTGAAATTCTTGGAAGAACTTCCTCGAATTTATCAGAAGAATTCTCCGAAGTTCTCAGAAGAACTTTCCTGAAATTCTGCGAATAAATTCCCGGAAGTTATCTGGAGAACTTCCCTGAAATTCTCGGAAGAGTTTCCCTGAAGTTCTTGAAAGAATTTCCCTAAAATTCTCAGAAGAACTTTCCTGACTTCCTTGTGGTTCTTTGAAGAACTTCCCCGTTGTTCTGCGAAGAATTTTCCCGTAGTTCTGCGAAGAACTACCCCGAATTTCTGAGAAGATCTTTACTGAAGTTCTACGAAGAACTCTTGTTTATAGCTGCACCTATCGACTGAAGTAAGGGAGGCCTCAATAATGAATAGCCATGATAAATTAGTTTTCTTCAAAGTCCATAAAAAGAAGTTATATAAGTTAATTGTAGCGATTTATTTAACATGAAAAAAGTTTGTTTCTTGAATGAAGGTCAATTGCGGTTCAAGAACATCTGCAGATTTTCGTTGATTGAGTTCAATACATCAACTTTTTTTTTGCTTGATTGCAAGCTTCTGTTCTTCGGTCAATCTTCGATTTTCAACATTTTCTCCTGCAGCTCAAGTTTCCGCTTCGTGTATTTCTTCTTATCTGCCTGCATGCTTTCAAAATATTTCAATACTTGCGATTCCATGTTTTGCATTCCAGTCTCTGAATATCGTTGGCCTCTACCGAGTTGTCTTCCTCTTGATGGTGTTGCAGTTGTTCTTGGGCGTGTAGTTGATCCCCGAATGACAGGAGGAGCTAGAACTGGATCCTCATAAGCCTTCTGCTGGTGTTTATGATGGTGCGAAATTCGTTGGGATCTCATCCAGCCATTCCGGTACTGCTAGCTGGAATATTCCCATACTCCTCATCAAGGAATAAGATGTTGGCTTTGTAATAGTCTTTGTCTTCGTGTGGTGGTTCCAACGCTTCCCCGTTAGATTGGAAATCCACCGAACGAGTCTAATGGAAGAGACGCTAAGTAAAAAGGTGAATAAAATATAATAATTGCACATTTTCTTACCGGTTCATGGAAACCATTCTCCTGGGTTTGACCATCGCCGTCCAGTGTGTCCTTTTGCATCACAGCAAGGATCATTTTCTCGAGCTCCGAAAGAACGTCTCGTTTCTTTTTGACCAAACCAATCTCCCCACTCTGGCGATTTTGGATGCCCAACCACTTAGTTTTGGTTTTTCGTTTGAGGTCTCACCACGAAAGCTCCCATTGTTCGGACGTCTTTGTAGCACCCCCCAAAGCATTCAATGAATTGCCCAAATCACCCCACTTCTGCTTTTGGACCTCTTTACTATTCGCTGCCATGTAGTCTCAATTCGCTGCCATGTAGTCCACCAGGAATTTCTTCTGCTCCGCCGACAGGTATTTTTTGAGTCTGCAGCTAATGATGCCACTATCGTTAAATTGAATGGATACAGGCCAAATTATTTACTTACGCTGTTGTAGGTGCCATTCTAAATTATTTTCCTGCCTATTTCCACTTCGAACAGTTTTTTTAGTTAAGTTTTTTGCTATACAAAACCGTTTGTTTACACTCGCGAACTTCTCTTGATATAGTTTTCAAAACGTCCTAAAGCACCTTGAGAGTCCGTTGTTAGATTATTTCTCCTTAGACATTCAGCGGATCAAATCATCGTTAGACAGTCTTATGTATTTAGATGGAAACAATATAGTTATAAACAAATTCACAAGTTGGAAAAATAAAATCCAAAGCAGTTTTTATTGCTTAATTCTTAAAAATGGAAAACTAATGAGTTGCGATTTTCTTAAGGATAATGGGATGTTTTCAATAATCAGTCTAGAAGTAGCTGTCAAAGGAATCTGGCAGAATTTTTGAGAACTATACATCCTCTTCACTTGAAATCTGGGTTTTCTCTTTCTCTTTGATCGCTTGGAATCCGCCGTCAAGAAAAGAGAATTGGTTAAAGAGAAAGACATTTTGAGAGTTTCTTTTCTTGAAGAGATTTTTTATTAATTTCTTCAACCACCGAAATTCTGCTGCAGGTACCTCTAAAATAATTAGAGTTGATTTGTAAGATTTCCAGAACAATTTTACACACTTCAAGTTCGATCGTTTATTTGTGTACTCCGACGAATACTGAAGAAAGTGTCAACTTTTGTCTCTTATAATTTGTTTTATATGTTTTTTTTTAACAAAAAAAAGAAAAGAAAGGATTAGAGTTGGGGTGGTTCGTTTGGTGTGGTTTTTTTTTTTTTTTTTATTAATGGGGGGGGTCTGAGTTGTGAGATACTTGTGTGTTTTGTGCCCCCACCCCGCGCGGCGCAAACCAAAAAAAAAAAAAAATTAAAAAAAATAATTTTTTTTTTTTTTGAGCAATTGTAAAAATTTTTATATATTATTGATTTTTTTTTTTTTTTTATTTTATTATGTTTGTTTTTATTTAGGATATGTAATATTTCGCTATGTTTTCCTTTATTTAATTTTTAATTTTTTAACTTTTTTGTTTTCGTCGTGGTATTCATTATGTATAAAAATTAAAAATAATATTAAAAAAAAAATAAAAAAATACTACATATACTCATTCTATCTTTACTTTTACTTTTTACAATGTATGTCAATCACGAAGACAACTGTGCGTGTCGTGTATTGATTAATTTTTAATTATTTTTCTTCCCTTTCTTTTTTCTTTTTTCCCCTACCGAAGCAACACATTCTGTGCACGCTAACTACGTTCTTACTCTCTCTCGTTATTTGATAATTCTGGTAATTTAAGAAGTTCTTTCCCTCACCCCATAGATCCCGTTGCAAAGCGTAAGTAAAGAGCGCATCTTATCTCTAATGACTTGCGCGCACCCGTTCCCTACTGGCTTCGGGAGCAGGCAATAACAGAACCCTCTTCGTTTCTTCTTTCCACGAAATGCCCTGCACAATATTGGGTCATACTCTTTCGGCTTCCCAAGCAGCTCGGCTTACGGTTTCTCACTTTACCGCGCAGAAGCCAAAAAGTCACCCACGAATACCGAGAACCTATCGGTCCGATAACTGCGACACACGCATTGCAATGTTCCAGGTAAATCGATACCTTTGCACGCAAAAACAAAAAAGCTGAATGGAGACGTTTTTGACAAGTTGGGACCTCCCCTGCTGGAGCGTAGATATCGATGCAAAAAAGAACATAAAATGCTTTATACCCAACACCGGAGAGATCGATTCTGCAGCGGTGGTCCAGCGTGTCCAAAGCAGGCAACCAATCAATTAGGGACCATTTCGTTCACTAGTCTTCGAGAACGCACAGGTCCCGGTGGTCGCTCCGGGAAATTGCCACCAAAGGCGAAAGTATCCCCGTAGCTGGTTGTGAACGTGTGCTGGTAAAAACAAATAGGCATTGCTCTATTGCGGGCGGGCGGGCGTAGGATTTTTAACTCTTCCGGTTGTTTATAAATCAATTCAAATGAGAGCAACTTTTCAAAACAATCATTCGCTTAATGGTCGGAGGAAATGTCAGCTGTTACTCTGAAGTCCAGCTGACCACTTCTTTTCGAATTACTTACATTCAAGCAGTAACTTTATTATGATTCAGTGTGATTGCATGTAGTTAGTTTATGCAATCTTCACTGGACTGCTGGGGTATTTTCCAGATAGTCAGAGAGTGCGTGATGGAGAGGAAAGGCACATTTCTCTTTGCTGGCTTGGGCTGCCTAGCTGTGTGATGGGACGAGACAAGTTGTAGCTTTTAATCAGTTCACTTAGCTGTGACATTGTGCCAACCAGAAGTTAAGTAAATTCAGACGAGAGTGCTATAACTGGTATATTAAAATTTAATTTAATTTATTGCCAAAAATGCATGTGCCAAGCCGTACGCTTATCCTATTTTGACGTAGGACTACGTCTATACTTACCTTACCAATCAGACCAAGGCCGGTGTGGCCTCTGCTGTACACAGAAGCTGTCTCCATTGTATTCTGTCCATGGTTGCACCTAGCCACCACGCAGGTCATCGTTGCTCGTTGCGCGACTCTTCTTGTTGTGCCCGTCGGTTAGTTTTCGAGAATCATTTTAACTGGGCTGTCGTCTGACATTCTTACGACATGCCCAGCCCATCGTAGTTAGCTGATTTTCACGTCTATGTTGCGGTGCAATCACGAAAACCATAAATCACAGTAATGAATCGATTTTCCCTATAATTACACCAATCAATGGAAAGTCAACGTTTTGTAACTTTCTGAAATAAGCAATTATATTGGTTCTTGATAGTAAACTATTGGAAAATTACTGGTACAAATCAAAGGTGATGTCAAATAATAACGCTTGGGAAACTGAATCCACGTTTATACCTTTCTTTTGGGGGCGGTGAGAACGATGGCTCATCAACCGATGGCTACAGTCGTTATGGCGCGGCGCGACGAGGGGCAAAATAAACTGCTGTCCAGTATGAGCTAGTTGGCAGTCAACATCCAGTAAGGCGGTTGCTAACGCCGGGTTAAAATCATTGCTGATATTATAGTATGCTTTTCGGAGTGGCAGTCAGTTGCTAGGCAGCCTAGCAATCCGAGCCAGCCGAGAACGCGCAATGATCAAAAAGTATTAGGTGCGCAACTAAGTTCTCGCTGTTTTTTGGTGAAAAAGGAACTTTATTTTGAAAACAAAGGTTACAAACGAATTATTCAAAGTATTGCCCATCACTAGCTACGACTTTTTCCCATCTTTCTGGTAGAACGTGAATACCATTTCGATAGAACTGTTCGTCTTTTGATGCTATCCAAGAATCAAGCCATTTTAAGATGTCATCATATGAGTGGAATTGCTGACCAGTGAGACCATGTGCCATCGAACGGAACAAGTAATAATCGGACGGTGCAATATCAGGAGAATATGGCGGGTGGGGTAGGACTTCCCATTTGAGCGTTTCCAAGTAGGTTTTCACGGGTTTCGCAACGTGAGGTCGAGCGTTGTCATGCTGAAGAATCACTTCTGCAGTGCTCGGCTCAATCGCATCAATTGAGTTCGATACCGTTCCCCGGTAATGGTTTCGTTTGGTTTCAACAGCTCATAATAAATAACACCAATTTGGTCCCACCAAATACACAGCATAACCTTCGCAGCATGAATATTCGGCCTAGGCGACGATGTTGAAGCATCCCCGGGCAGTCCCCATGAATGTTTCCGTTTTGGGTTACTGTAATGAATCCATTTTTCGTCACCCGTCACAATGCGATGTAGAAAACTCTTCCTTTTTTGCCGCTGGAGCAGTTGTTCACAGACGAAAAAACGACGCTCAACATCTCTTGGAACCCAAGTTCCTTGCTTTTGAATCAATCCCAACGCATGCAATCGCTTAGAAACGTCTTGGCGGGAAACTCCTAATCCTGAACCAAGCTCTTCTTGCGTTTGACACGGATCCTCATCGAGCAATGCCTCCAATTCAGAGTCTTCGAAGTTTTTTGGCCTTCCTTCACGCGGACGATCATCAACACTGAAATCACCGTTTTTGAAGCGACGAAACCAATCACGACACGTTGTTTCACTCAGAGCAGCATCACCGTAAACTTTTTGGAGCTCTCGATGTGCTTCAGCCGCCGTTTTCTTCGAATGAAAGAAGAAAATCAAAACTTCCCGCAAATGACGATTATTTGGCACGAAATCAGACATCTTCAAACAACCAAAATATATAACACTAAACCAAAATCACTGATTTGGCAAAGCGGTTTGTTTACCATATGTCTGAGCTTGGTTTATGACGCTTGAGATGTACAACATTCGACCAACACTTACTGCTGGCGCCATCTATTGCTAAACAGCGGGAACTTAGTTGCGCACCTATTTTTTTTCCGGTATTAGCCAGTTGGCAGTCGGTTGATAGGTAGCCTAGCAATCAAAGCTAGCATGTAACATACAACGACCAAACAAGCTATGCGGTGTCCGGTAGCTGAGAAGGCGCAACAATGAAGTGTTAACTTAATCCAGACCGTCCTGCAGCCACCAAGCCCAAGAAGGTAGGCATAAACACAATCAAGGAGAATGTTCATCGTCCAGAACTCGTTCTTTTCAGAACGGCCAACACACTTAGAAAATAATACCGAACTCGGTTGAATTTCAATTGAGTTTTTATCTGCCAGACGCTCGGTAGTCTGTTCGGTTCAAAATGAGTTTTTCGTTAAACTTTCTCGCAATCTGTTAATGTATGATATATGATGTATGATATGTACTACCACCCATTGTAGCACGGAAACTGAGTCCGACAGCAATGGGCTATCCTCTCTGTTAGACTTGATCAAGCTTTAATAACCACTGATTATCCTAATCATGCCATTGTATGAAGGTTGGGAGGATCGATATGCAACATCACCTATACGTATCCTCAGGGATAAAAGAATCTCCTTCCAACAACAAGATTGAACAATTGGTCATAAGAGCGAGCTATCTAACATGAGGATGCCCCAATGGGCGGGGAGAAGAGCCCGCCCTCTATTCACAAACTGTTAGCAATGGGGAGTTGGCATTCCCACTCTCCCCATCCAGAGTGCTTCAATCGGGTGCCCTGATGGTCCCATTCCCATGAAATATTTATATGATAGTGTATATATTTATGTAAATGAAAAATACTACAAGCATTCGTATCTATAATATATGATCTTCATTCGGTTGATCCTGAAATGCAAGAAATGTTGTAAAATGTTAAAGTGTAGAGTTCTGTGGTTCCGCGCTTAAGCACGTTTTCGTTCGTTTTCAGCGATAGCAGCAATTCACCAAAATCTTGATTTGAGGTATCCTGAAAAAGTTTGTTAAATCTATTGAAATTTTACTAGACTAACATTTATTAATTCAATTTATTGTTGGATGGAAATAATACGATGTAGTAAAGAAATACTACATAATGTACACATAATAATTAAATGCCGCTATTTGCCTCTTCCGCTGCGATCTTAGATGGTTGAAACTCTAAAATAGCGAAAGTTCCAACGCGATATAATGAAATAAAGTTGATCACCTGGTAGCCTAGCAAAATAGCAAAGAAAATTTAAGCAAACAATAATGCGAGATAAATTTCATATGAGTATTATTACTGCCCAAAAACGGAAACTCAACAAATCCAAAACGAGAAATTTTTTTTTTAACTAAACGACAGGAAATTCCCTGATAACTCTTTTTTCCTACTGGGACCACAAATGATTCCTTTTGTCTGTAAAATAGAAAATGTAGGATCATAAACAATGTTAGTTTTTGAATTAATTATTTTGGACGGAGAATTTTTTTTGTAGAATTTGTCGTACATAATCCTCTCTCTAAAAAATATAAAAACCATCCCATCTTTTCAAATACATAACGTGAGTTAGATGGGCCAAAACTTACAACGATGCAAATGCGAAGCTGAAAATAGCATAAAAAAATATTGTGAAGGGATGTCATAATATAAAATGATAATAACAATCATATTTGTAATGCCTGCATGTTTGCTTATCCTGCTGCAAATTGTAAACGGACTTGCATTATCGTAGCCACGGGGGAAGAAAACAATTCAAAATTATTATACAATACTTGGGAATGCCATGGATTATCTGAAATTATATACGGTATAAAGAATACTTCCATTTTTCGTGGTAGGGTAAGATTTCAGCATACTTCTTTACCGGGGTCACGCTACCTACATCGCCTTGGTGCGGCTGCCACCTAAGGTATAGCTGACGCGATACAGCGTTTCTTACTCAACCGCTGGATGCCAGGACAGACGCTGTTTGAGCCGCACCTCCTTGGTGGACAGACGCTCAGCACGCACCTCCTCAATCTAGCTGAAGTCAGAAGGACAACAGTGCCCAGGCTGCACTACCAGCTAAGTACGCAACCCTTAGCTGGCGGTCTTTGTCATCTCCTGACCCGTGGTAGCATGAGGTTGTGAGGACCATAGCTATGTTGCGGGAACGCACGCACGCTCCATCCCAGTTGTCTACTCACCGTTTTTCAGCCCTTCTCACAATCTGTTAAATCTATCGAAAAACTCAGTTGACAAAAATAAATCAAATCAGCAATAAACGAACATCGGTTTACTCAAATATTTTCGAACGCTGTCAAACATACCGAATTTTCTGTTGCACTTACGGAATTCGGTTCTTTTTGGCAGTACTGTAATTTTGGTTGAAATAGCTTCGAATCTAGCTTGGAATTTCATAGTAATGCAAAAAATCCTCATACATTTTCCTATTTTTCATCCTCTTTTTTGAAATGCCGTTGCAAGCCAGAGTCATAACCTGCAACGTGATCATGGCAGTAAAAACAGACTATAGCACAGGATGCCTGCAAATATAATTACAAAATCAGTATAAAATACTTACTGAAGATTTCAACTAGTCGTCCATCTTCCTGTTGTAGTCTCTCGTTATTTTTTTCCATTTTCACCCGACAAAAAACTCAGTACGGAAAACGTCTGACAGTTGTTCAGGCCTTATCGAGTCAGCTAAAATAACCAAGTTTTTCGGTAGACCTTTAAGAATATTCAGCGAATGCTCGGTTCAGTTAACCGAGTTTTCTCGGTTTTCGTGTACCCAACTCTTGAATAAAGGGTGTCCACAGTTAAATTGCATCACTTTAAACTCGTCCTCAAAAACAAGTCTCTCAACCGATTGTCATGAAATATTCAGGGAATAAAATACGATGTATAATCTTGGTTTACGTATTTTTATTTCACTGTATTTCTTTACCAAATCCAAAAACCCGAACTTTCTTCTTGATTCCACGCATAAAATTTTTTACAACGCTTGAACCGACATTTTCTTCCGCTTTCAAACATGATTTCAACATTTCCTATTCTGTAGTGACAACTTTATGATGCTTACGAAGCTCGTGCTTCATTATAGACCAATATTTTTCCATTGGCCGCAATTCTGGAGAGTTTGGGGGATTAAGATCCTTCGGCACGAAATTGACACCATTCGCGTTGTACCACTCCAGAACATCCTTGGAGTAGTGACAAGAGGCTAGGTCCGGCCAAAAAATTGTAGGAACGTTGTGTGTTTTGAGAAACGGAAGCAGTTGTTTTTTCAGGCATTTATTCGTGTATACTTGACCATTTACTGTTGAAGTTGTCACGAAAGGCTTGCTCCGTTTACCACACGAACAAATCCCCTGCCAAATCATGAATTTTTTGGGGAACTTTGACACTTGTTGTTTCCTGAGAGACTCTGGAACATTGAACTTGTCTTTCGCAGTCACATACTAGTTGCCGGGAATTTGTTTGAAGTCCGCTTTTACGTGTGTTTCATAGTCCATGATGCAGCAGTGTGGTTTCGTCAACATCTGTGTGTACAGTTTACGCGCTCGTGTTTTAGCTGTCCTATTCTGTTTTTCATTGCGGTTTGGAGCTTTCTGAACATTGAATGAACGGAGCCCGGCTCGTTGCTTGGCTTTTTGAACGAAACTTTTGGTCAAGTGCAGCTTTTTCGCGACATCCCGAACGGAACAGTTGGGTTTGCGTTTAAAGGCAGCAACCACTCGCTTGTGATCCTTCACACAGTCTATGGCGCCTTCCGCTGTATTGTTGATGGCTGATTTGGTAGCAGTCCTCAAGAGGGGCTTCGATTAACTCTTCCTCTTCCGACAACGCTGCTTCAAGGCTTTGCGCGTAATTAGTTGCGACTTTGGGTAGCTTTAGTCGCTCCAAAATATAAACGTGGCGGGCGTCGGTATCGAATGTTGCTCGGAAAGTCTTTGGCGCACTTTGATCATTGCCAGATAGTGGTCTGTATCGATGTTGGCACCGCCATAGGTCCTGACGTCGATAATATCCGAGAAGTGTCTTCCATCAATCAAAACGTGGTCGATTTGTGATTCGGTCTGTTGTGGTGATCTCCAGGTGTACCGATATGGGAGGCTATGTTGGAAGTAGGCACTACGTATAGCCATGTTCTTGAAGGCGGCAAAATCGATGAATCTGAGGGCAGCAGGGTAAAGCACGTTATGGGGAAGAATGGGAAAAGAGGGGGGGGGGGAGGGGGGGAGGAGGGCTGGGGGGGGGGGGGGGGGGGGGGGTATTATTATATGGGGGGGGGGGCGCTACATTTAGTTTGTGGGGGTTTGTATTTTTTATATATAATTTTTTTATAATGTAATATAATATTAATTAAATTAATTTTATTTTGATGTTTTAATTTTATTTTTAAATCAAAAAAAAAAAACAAAAAAAATCTTGAAGAAACTTAAGACTCGTCAAAATACCCGACAAGCGCTAACCAGAAGGTTAATACTTCCGATTGCATTATACCGGGCAAACGCATCTAAGGAGCATTTTTCCAAAGTTTAAGGAGCATTTCCCCAAAAAGAAGGGTGCATTTACCTTTTGCCGAATCTGAGGCCGTTTTCGTTCGTAAGCGGGTGGAAGCTTAACTTTCCTTTAACCGGTCTGATTTCCTCCTCCTAGCCGACCTGAGCATTGAGATCTCCGATGACGATTTTGACGTCGTGGTTTGGGCGGCTGTTGTATTCCCGTCATCGTCACTTTTTAGGTGAGGGCTGTGTACGTTGTTTATGCTGACGATGAAGAAACGGCCTTTGATTCTCAAGTTGCACATTCTGTTGTCGATTGACCACCAAACAATCACGCGCTTTTGCATTTTCACCCATCACGAAAAAAGCTGTACCCAGCTTGCGTGTATTACCGCAGCTCTGGTAGATGATTTAACCATCCCTATGCGTATGTACCGTTGATTCTTTCCAGCAAACCTCCTGCAGCGCTACAATGTCGAACTTGCGGACCCTCAGTAAGTCGGAGTGAATGCGGGTACTTCCAGAGAAATTGAGGGACTTACAGTTCCATCCGAGTTTCCCATCGTTAGTCCTTTTTCGTTGCTTGGGTTTATGCCGATTGTTCCGGTCCATATTTACATGGTGTGCTTCAATTACTATTATTTTTTACGGCTGGCTTGTAGAGCCTGTGTCAACCCCCTGTTTGGCCGGAGGACCATCGTGCACAGCTCTGTTTAGAGCCCCACGCTGGCACGAGGCCGCCCCTAACATGGAAAACAGACGCCGTTTTGAGCCGCCTCTGACATGGAGAACAGACGCTCAGGTTAGTGAAGGCCTGGACTTTTACCCCTTACAGCGGGGTGACTCACTTTGACAGGGCTGTTTTCGGATATTTGTGGGATTTTGGAAGACACTCAACTAAGTCCAGCAATTGTTTCAAGAGTTCATCAGATATAGCTCGAATGGGCTTCAGCTTAATGAACAACTGAATATTATAGTGAAATTTTCTCACTATTCTAATTCAATGCTAATTTCCAGCAATAGTGTCCAACACATAGTTATAATCAACCATCGACAGCCCGCAACAAGACCGCCTAAGTTTTTATTTTATTTTTAGAATTTTATTATTTGTTTCAATATTTTATTATTTATTTTTTATCTCTAGCATGTTGCAAGGTAACTTGTTGCAATACAGTTGATGTTACTCCAATACTACTCAATTAAGTCACAATCAAGTCACTGTAGCTGAATATGACGATTTTGTGTTGCTTGGATTATTTGTCAGATTGCTCCTTTGCCTAAATGAAAAAAACCAAATTACGCGAAGTTGCCACGATTTCGTAACAAGTTGTAGCAAAAAAGCATAAAAAGTGGACATCAATGAGAATTTTTTTTAAATAGTAACGACTAACAGTTTTATTACAATATTTTTCCTTTAACCAAGAACCCAACCTATCTAGCCTAAAGTATGTAAAAAACCCAAGCAGCACACAACCGTCAAAACGGTTTCAGCAGCTCAATTGAGACTTAATTGAGTCACAGAGCAGTCAACTTTACTGGGTTGACACAAGTGTGCTACTAGGGAAATATCTCTCAACCTGTAATGTTAGCTATTAGATAAGCATTGATTGCTTTTTTTATTACTTTTATTTGAACTATTCATGATATGGGCCAAACCGATCAATTCCGTTAGGAAAACAAGGTTAATTTTATTAACGCTTGAGAGACGCTTTGTTGTTTTCTTACTGTACTCACTCGATCACTCGTTTTACAGAATTATAGATAACCGAAACAATACGAAACGCGCCATGCCCGATAGGAAAATAGTGCGTAATAAAGCATCGACACAACCTTTCACAGCCGATGCTCGAACCAAACTCTTTTTTCGTAACTTTCAATTTTTACTACTGTATCCTACAATTTATTGCACTACTGTAACTAATACCTGTATCAATCAAGTTGACGTGTCTAATGAACAATCTATTCTAATTCATTAAAAATTTCAATTGAGGGATTTCGTAAAAATAAGAGTCCGTAGATGCATTTCGTGCCTTCTGGCAACTTTATGTTTCTATTGATATCCATGCTCATCGGATTAATACCAACCGGGAGACGTGGAGCAAGACAGGTAATTGTTACCGATTGTATCTATGTTAATAAAATTTATTTTTAATAGGTTTGCGTCGATCATCGGTTGAATCGGTTGAATTGGTTGTGTCCATACTTTGTTCCGTAATATTTTGTTATCGGGTAAAGCGTTTTGTCTTTTGTTTCGGTTGCCCATTGTTCGTTGCGCGAGTGATCAAGTGAGCATGAGAAGTCGTGGTTCGTCGGGTAACATACATGGTGAGATACGTAATTAATTGTGATCCACATTATTCGTTTGCCATGCTCGTCGAGCCACCCTATCTTGGAACAAATAAACCACTGTCCCATTTTGTAAGTGACTCCAGTGGCATCCGTACTGTTGGTGTGGATCGGTCCAAGTTGGCTCTCAATCGTTAAGATGAATTACCTTGTTTTCATAATGAAATACAACTATCACACTCTGTGAGTGGCCCCAATAGCATCCTTGCTGTTGGTTTAAATCGGTTCAAATCGGAAATCGGTACTCGTTTTTAAATATTTCACTAAACAGCTTATCGTTAACCAAAACGAACCCTGCTGCCACCTAATCCCAGTGATTTCTCGTGGAAGTGCAGTGGACTCCACGGCTTCCAATAAAGCGAGTATCACGTCAACATATTCCTACCCATTCCCTACTTGACCTGCATTTGGGCAAGGCCGGCGCCGGTATTGCCTTAGTTTGGGATCACCAGTATTTACACATTGAAGATGTATGTTAGTCCCAAGCATCGTCTGTTGATTCTCTGTGTAATCTGGCAACAACGGAATAGCAATCTCAGGCGGTCAATCATGCTCATGCTCATGCTCATGTAACATCACTCACTGGAAATCTTTAACCCTTTGTACTCTGCTGTCGCCGCAACGGTGACATTCAAAATGTGAGGGTTCGGATACTGAAGTGCAAAGGGCTAACTTCACTTTTCTGATTTCAGCCGAATGGATTATTTCATTTTTGTTTTCATCTTGCTCGTGTACTACCAAGTCACATACATTGTTGCACAATTTGGTAACCAATCTGACAAAAACAATAAATGTATGACTCTGAACATGAATAATGTCTCTTTACCCAGTGGAGAGTCAATCAGAACCAGTCTCCAGAATTACTGGTCAGTTCGAAAATGTAACAGCATAGCCCCATACTTGCAGCTAAAAATTTCCTAGTTATTGAACTGCTGATGAAGTACGTTGTCCACGGTTGCGGCACGTGAGCACACTCACCACATGGTAGCCAATAAAATGAAACCTCAGCCTAAACTTGCGCCGTCAGCCACAAACCGCGGTCAAAAGTGTGCTCGACCGAACGCAAATCCCGGACCCGAAACACCACCATAGCAGATGCTGGCCAACCGGAAGCCAAAACTTTACACGGTCGTTGTTTTCTCCGACGATAATTAGCCGTTTTCGAGGCGGTAAAGAGTGCCTTTCTTCTGCCCAGTACCGACCAGCTTCACACACCGTCTGTACCTTGCTTTCCTCGAGTAATTCATCTCTTCAGATCCTACACACACCCGGAGAATGTGCCGAGAGCAGTTAGGATGAAAAAAAACAACCTCACTTCGACAATTCACAGCGAATCGAAAAACTGTACCGGTGAATAAATACAGAAATTAAATTCTTTCCCCTGACCTCCCACACGCAGGTGAATGCGAAGATTTTTCGAAGATTTCTCAAAGAGAAGGTGGTGGGTGTTTTCTAGGCGGAGGAAAAAAATCTTGACTTTACGGTAGCACTTTCCAGCACACATCAATAATTGAACTTCGGAATGACCGCTCATCGACCGTCTGATTCGACGATTCCTCCGAGCCCTGACTGATTGATACGTAGGAATGGACTAACCAGCGGGCCACGCTTCTAACTTCTGCGAGCGCGCATTGATTGATACTGGGGCCGGGGTAATTTTAACACTCTTGTTTTTTTTTTCATTCCTCACTCGTCTGTCTTTGGGAAGTTGTTTGTAAGTTGATCAGTGGCAATTTTGCCACGTCTGCTGGCGTCCAGTAAGACTGCAAACTTATAGGTGAAAATTAAGTTTTAAATTTCGCCTTTTATGTGTTATTTTCTGGCACGCGTTCATCGTTATTTTCTTCCATTAGGGAAATGATTGCCACTTTCGGGATAAAATCCGCAATTTTTTCCTCGTCAATTGGGCGCTGGTATCGCTGGAAATACTTTTAGAAGAGAAACATGATACATAACTACGTATTTTCTAGTCAAGCTACACGGAACGATGTCAATAAAACTCGTTTATCAACTTCACACCACCACCGTCACCATCTCCTCAAAGCGCCTGCTTAGATTCAGCTAAATACCTTCTAATTTTTCAAAAGACCCGTTGCCATCCAAGGAAGGATGATATCCCGTTATGTTAATTCTCTAACTATGCATCCAACCAAACCGGCAACAAAACTGCATGCTAAAATTCAAACATCCTACGCCGAAAGTAAAGTTGAAAGCGAAATGACGAAAAGCATCGTGCCGATTGGATTTGACAGCACCGAAACCATAAACTTTGTTCAAATATCCCACAATATAACGAAGAATGTGGGTTCGTCTCGGCCGAATAACTGCGTTGAAGTCACAAAACCGAACGATCGAAAGCAAACAAATCCGACGCGGTTATTTCCATTTCGTTCTACCTGATTTCGTGCCAACGTCGATTGAGCCGTGTCCTTGTAAAGATGGCTATTACGTAAAAAGTGTGTTCGTATTTATGGGTCCTTCGGCTGTAAACATCCTGTTGAAGATCCCTAACGGCACTTAACAACCGTTCGGGATCCGTTGATGGCCTCGAAAACGGTCAACTCTGTTTGTTCCGCCCTGCCAGCGTTACAGATTTAACAGCATCATATAGAGTAGTAAATCGCGCTCGGGCTGCCCGTGAGTACGTCATTCGCCTTCGGGCCAGAAATTATTTCAATCGTTCGTAGACACAATTTGGGTGCTCCTGCTGCTCTCAATTGGAACAATTACGAATTAGTGCGGGGTACAATTTTATCACAATTTATTACTCCACTCGTGCGTTATTCCGCGCGTTAGACTAGCCATCAGTCAGTCGCTCCAGAAGGAGTCTCTTCTTCTGCTCTATCTAACCGTATGAATCCACTAGATATCTACTGTTGAACGGAATGTAATGAGGCATGCGCAATGGTTGCGTTCGGTTCAATTAATCGAGCTCGGGGCCATGACTTGCCGGGCGGCGCGACGCCACAAGCGTGGACGTTAAATGTTTGGACGCGCCCCAGAGAAGGGGTGGATGGAAACGAGAGTCGAGCGAAAGGAGCTGCTGGGTTAAAATCGATAATAATTATGATTAGGCTGGAAAAGTTTTGACTTAATGGGCAGCTTGGATTTAAGCTGGCGCTGACTTGATTTCGATTTGATTGTACCAATTTGGTGGTGGAACCGGTCAGTGCCAGGAGAGGAGTTTGCTCGGTGCGTCTACCCCGCAGGTCGAGTGGCATTTTGGTGACTTGTGCTTTGAATATGATTTGCGATACTGATAATTATATTTTGATAGAATTTTTCAATTGGATTTATCAACAATTACAGAAAACAACATTTAAAAACTTATTGCTACCGGGACTTCTAGCTTTCTGCAGGCAGCTTTAGATTTTGATTGTTCATAGCCGAGAAATTAAGGTGATAGAAACATCCAACGTGGTTCCTTGGTTCTACTTGTAAGCTTTCATACCAAATTTGTCACCCTACAATGGGCAATGATTTTGAAGGCTTATGTATACGTCACAGCGACTCACAGAGGATAGCTGCATCAGTAGCCATCACGAGTTCAGAGCATTTGGAAGATTAAGATCGAAGCTAAAAACGAAAAGTCCAAACATTTGACCTCATCCGAATATCAATCAAATTCTCTTCGCATAACTTCACTCTTAGCACTATTTAAACTCTATTTTTTTTCTTCCTCAAACGACGGACACCTTACACCTACCCTTAGCTCTCTTAACCCTTATGTGTTCGGCAAAAAAATCACCTTTAAGTGATCGACAGAATACCCGGGTACCCACCAAATTCAAATGATTATAACTGTGGCTACTATTGACCGATTTTAATACCTTTGACACCATTGGATTCAAAAACTTGTTCGCTTCAGAAATATTATCAGCAATGACCATTTGAATTCATCTGGTTCCCGTAAATCCGGGACTCCGAGGCAGAGACCTCGACTGGCCATGAGCATTTTCAGTAGAAAACACTGGCATTATGGGTATAAAAATTCATGAAATTTCACCAGTAGGATATTTCTCAACGTTAAGTGGCCATTTAATGATTTGTCCTCGGACCTTTCTTTCCAAAACAGGTTTCCGTTTGGCCTCAACTGGCCATTTTCATGTTTAGAAGGAAATCCTGGCAGTATGGGTATTTAAATTCATGAAATTTCTCCAGTAGGATATTTCTCAACGTTTTGTGGCCACCTGATGATTTGTCCATGGACCTGTCGTTCCGGAACAGGTTCTCGTGGGGCATCGAGTGGCCATGAACATTTTTAGTAGAAAACCCTGGCAATATGGGTATCAAAATTCATGAAATATCTTCAGTAGGATATTTCTGAACGTTTTGTGGCTAGTTTTGTTCATAAGAAATATCCTACTGGAGAAAATTCATGAATTTTGATATTGCTCATATTGCCAGTGTTTTCTACTGACAATGTTCATGGCCAGTCGAGGCCCCACGGGAAGCTGTTCCGGAAAGACAGGTCCGAGGACAAATCTTTAGATGGCCACAAAACGTTGAGAAACATCCTACTGGAGAAATTTCATGAATTTTGATACCCATATTGCCAGGGTTTCCTTCTAAATATGTTTATGGCCCCTTTTGGCCCCACGGGAACCTGTTACAGATTGGCCGTTCCAGAAACAAGTCGGCATACGGCCCACAATAGAATACAAATAGTTACTAGGAATTATTCCAAAGATTTTGACATCCATTCCTGGAAATTCAATAGATGTTCCGAAATTGTGTCTCCGTACCGGAACACAGCCCCGAAAGCCCACATTTACAGGAACCAGATAAGTTCAAATGGTCATTGCTGATAATGTTCTTAAAGCGAATTAGTTTTTGCATCTAACGGTGCCAAAAGAATTGAAATCGGTCAAAGATTTTCCAGAGTTATAACCATTTGAATTTGGTGGGTACCCTGCCGATCACTTAAGGGGTAAGAAAAACGAAGTCCCCCCCCCCCCTTCGGCCCCCCTTGCAACTATACGAAATGTTTTTATGCAAAAAGTTGCCTTTTAATTTTTACTTAGATGTCACCGAATTTTAACTTCCTGTTTTAAAATAAACTATGAAATTTCGAAATGTAAAACCTGAAAAAGTACCCGGGTACCCTGTCGATCACATAAGGGTTAAGACAAGAAAATCGCCTCTTCCCATCGGCGGTCGTCCACGTCTTCAATCTTTAGTAATTCTAATTCACATTGTTCGACTTATCCCGGAGTAAATTCATAAAACTAACTAACTAACAAACATCAAACTTCATTTCAACTTACAATTCCCAATCATGGATAAACAAGCCTAACATGGCAGCTCAGGTATAACTCAGCCGTCTGTGGGCTGCACTTACTGCGATCTCAAAAAAGCATTCGCCAATCGTGTTCTGCACAAGATCTTGCAATTTCTAGGAAATATTATTAAAATTATCAATCTGGAAATCAAACTGGAATTCATTGCTGGATTTTTGAGACATTTCGTGTTGTTGGGGTCATTTGACTCGATGTATGGCCTGACACTATAAGTATAATGTAGAGACGGTAAATAGGGGCTTTAAGTGGTGATTTGACAACCTGACAGGAGGGTGCGACCGCCCTCCGGTCCTCACAAGTTCCTAACTCGCACCTTCATATGGGTATTATAATACCAGAGAATTCCCCGTGAAAAAATGGGAGGGGGGTGGGCAGGGCGGGGAAAAAATTGTTTTTTTTTTAAAATGGGGGGGGGGGGTTTGGGCGCAAAAAAAAAAAGGGGTGTATCCACATTAATCCGGACACCTTCAAATCATTGTAACTTTTGAAATATTGCACGTAGGAATGAAAAATTTCACCGTGGTATAGCTGAAAGTCTATGATGAAAAAGACTTTGATTGATGTTTACATTTCGTGTTTAGTATTCAAGATGGCAACGAAAGAAAAACAAGTGCGTGAGCGAATTTTGTACGGGCGTACGGCAAATCCTGACTTGTCAGTACGGGACCTTGCAAAAACATTGGATTTGCCTAAATCTACTGTTCACGATGTGCTCAAATCATTTTCGGAACGTTTGACGATGGAGAGGAAACCGAGAAGTGACAAAAACATTGGACGCGCTGATCCTGTCATGGACCGAAAGGTGAAAAGGATATTAACGAAAAACCTAAATCTCTCCATTCGAACGGTGGCTCGTAAAATAGGGATGTCGCCTGGTTTTGTCCAAACATCAAAACAACGTTTGGGACTTAAGCCGTTTAAAGTAAAAACAGTTTCAAATCGCAACGACAAACAGAACTTGGCAGCAAAATCACGGGCTCGACGTTTGTACTGCGAATATTTGACGAAGTTTTCACGCGTTGTTATGGACGATGAAACTTATGTCCTGGAGGATTTCAAGCAGCTTTTAGGGCTGGCTTTTTATTCTGCTATGGCCAGAAATGCTACAGCTGAGTATTTCATAACGAAGAAGGCATCGAAATTTCCCAAAAAATACCTTGTGTGGCAAGCAAGTTGCACGTGTGGCAAAAAAAGTAAATCTTTCGTCACTCCAGGCACAATCAACAAGGAAATCTATCAGAAAGAGTGTCTGCAGAAGCATCAAAAGTCTCAAAGAAAAACCTTTGCTCTGGCCCGATTTGGCATCATGCCACTATGCTAAAACTGTGATGGAGTGGTACCAAGCAAAATTGGCACCAGTGAAAATTGTACCAAAAACCTCAAACCCGCCAAATTGCCCAGAGCTACGACCAATCGAGAGATATTGGGCTCTGATGAAGCGGAAGCTTTCTGGAAAGAAGCAAGGAATCAAAAACATCAAACACTTCCAACAAATTTGGACAAAGACGGCTTCTACGATTTCTGAAGAGTCTGAACGAACCCTAATGGACGGAGTTAAGCGCAAAGTTCGAAAATTTTATGCAAATACCGAGTAACTATGTTTTGTCTTCACGAATTGTTAAAACACATCCCATGAATCTGAAATTAACTACTACGACGGAATTATAATGCGAACTTTATGTTTTATTCATGTTTTGAGGTGTCCGGATTATTGCGGATACAGACCTTAACATGTCTTCCATTCTCATCTGATCATCTTTTTTTTTTTTAATCTTTATTTTACGTCGGCCTATTTCCTCACATGGTGACAATCGCCGACGCCAGGAAGACGACTCCACCACCTGGACCCTACCTAACGACTCATGAATATGAACCGGGACCAACGGCTTTACTTCCCTTCCGAAGGAAGACGTGACCAGTTTTTTCGCCTCAGAAAAACCACCGACGTCGACTGGGATTGAACCCAGACCCACTGGGGTGCCAAGTAGCAGTCACGCTTACCACTACACCACCGACGCCGGCGTCTGATCATCTTTCTCATTAAGGATAATCTTTGCATTCTGTGAATTTCCGAGAACTGAGGAATCACCCAACGCGCTGCACTATACTTTAAGACGATCTTACCTCGTTCACTGTCAGACAAGAAAGGGCGAGATGCTTGGTCATGAATCTGCAATAGTGATGTGCCTGGTAGGGTTGGCTATCTATCTACGTTGTACCACACATCCCCCTCCCACTCAAGGGCAGAAAAGAAGAAGAAGAAATCAGTGGAGTTGTGTTTAATGCACGACCGGTTGACGTAGACTACGTTAAACCGCTTGATTAGTTTCGTTAGTTTCGTAGCGGAACATTCACAGAAAACATAATAATGAATTTAAGCAGAAGCGTAAAATTCTCCTTTGTTCAATTGAAAGCAAAAACAATCTTTCATGCAACAGACCCTTCAGACCATTTCAGTGATATCAGGTTTATATTTAAATGAAATATTCCATGAAATCTAGCATTCCCTTTGTACCCATTAGATAATGCAGAAAATTAAATGTTTTTTTTTTCAAACTATGTTGCAACGCGAGTACTGCTCTAATCGGACGTTGGGTTAGCATAAGTGAGTAAGTATGTTAGTCTTCTTCTTATTCTTCCTTAGCGTTTCAAGCTTGCTCGCAACTTAATATTCTAAATACACTTCCATAGTTATTAATTAAGAACTTTCGATGCCAGGTACCATATTTGCATTAGTATGATTGTGTGGCAAGTACTAGCATACCCTCTATGTCCAGGGAGTCGAGAAATTTTCCTTAACGAAAAATGTCTAGACCAGACCGGGAATTGAACCCAGCCCCCTTCAGCATGGTGCTGCTTTGTAGCCGCGCCTTTACCGACTGAGCTAAAGGTTGGGATAGTATGCATTATGAAAATTAGGAAATTCTAATGTACACTCATCAGAAAGATTTAAATGATGATACGGCCTCAAGTTGAAGGCCCTTCTCGAGCATCTCAACCAGTAGTTGGCAACGTTTAAGTTTTGCCTGATAATCACGAGTTCACTCGGCATCGGTACATGGTCGGAGGATTTTCCATATGTTCGATTTAAACGCGCTTCAGAAATTTGCGCATACTTTTCGCATCAACACGATTAGCCATCATACTCATTCTCACTTTCACAGTTTCTCAAAACATATTTCTTCCTTAAAGTAAATAAAACATAAAATAAAATAAAAAAACAGAATAACTTTTCCTAACTGTACTAATTGGAGTATGCAGACAATGTTACTTCGGAATACTCTTTTCGAAAATCAAAGCGAAAATCAAACGTAGGAAATTTCTTGATACTTGCCGGAACGCAACATTCTTTAAAATTTTCCAATATCGATGGATGAATTGTACGTGAAATATATTCATCTTTTGTTTGTAAAATTTTAAATACTTGAGTAAATAAAATGGCAATCGTAAAAACCTCTAGTTGATCAGAGCAAAAATCTCAATCAAGAAACGATCGAGTTATTAGCATCCGGTATTATTTTTTTTCGTGACGGCAGCCATTTGAAAAATGTACACAATGCTCAAGGTATGCAACGAAGAGGAAAATTTAATTTTGTTTTAGCCACCGCTGGCTGTCAATTGGTAAGAACTTGGATAGTAATGTTGAATAAATTCCAATCAAACAAACTCTTTCAAAATTGATTTTGTCGTCCTGAAAAGGGCGGATTTGAAATTGTGCGCATAGCAATTAAAACCTTCTTGGTCTTTTGAAGAAGCAGGTTATTTCAGCTTCCAACAAGATCACACACACAAGCACCTTATTTCGCTTCCTCGTGGTTGCACCCACCGGCTGGCAGCTGACTGTCTAGTTGCCACCGCCAGCAGCCAAATCCAACGTTGGCGCCTTGCCGCTCCGCACTGCCGAATGAAGCTAGCGCACCCTCCAGGGTACATGCCATCGCCAGCTGCGAATGAATACTGGCTCGTTGCTCCACACAGCTCCAGTACAGCAACACGAAATAGGCAATTTGCTTTTAATCGTTCAGTGCTGAATATGAGACCTCCCTCGCTCACATTTGAAATCTGTGATAGGAAAGTACTGTGAATTTATGAAATCCTTCCGGCAAAACAAAATTATAAGACATCACTTTTCATTTTTGTTACTTTCAATAGTTTCAAATTCTAACGGATATTTTTTTATAATTGAATTAATATGCGGGAAAATTTCCAACCGATTGATGTAAACATTTAGAAAATCAATCGAGCATTTATGAAGTTATAGGCGTTTAATTTGAAACGATATTTTGTGACGGTCGATTATTTTTCGATTTTTAATTGACACCCAACCCTTGCCGTAAGACATTTCAATGTTTCATAACGGCAGCCATTTGTAAATTGTGCACAAGGCTCAAGGTATGCAACAGAGAGAAAATTAAAGTTGTTTTAGCCACCGCTGTCTGCCATTTGGTTAGTTGTTAGATAATTTCAAATTAAAAAACTCTCTCAGAATTGGATTGGTCATCCTGAAAAGGACGGATTTGAATTAGTCCTTCTCG